>SJYO01045292.1:80758-351101 GCA_006410555.1 Capra ibex | reverse complement strand
ACTTCTCCTCGATTTCTCGGAGAACTACTTTCACTTTCTCCTCTCACTTTTTCAACCGAATTTCGAGTTGTAAGTCTTTTGTTTCTAGTACCGTAGACCAGGGTAGTGAAGTACCCTTTATCTACCCCTTTGTCACCTTTGTCACAGTCTGAAATAAAAACCCCCGAGGGTTTAGTGACGTCTACCACTAACGTCGGTACTTTAATTTTCTGCGAATGAGGAACCTTCTTTTCAATGCTGGTTGGATCTATCATATAACTTTTCGTCTCTGTAATGAAACGGTTGATTCCAGGCAGATCAGTTCCGATACCAAAGAGGACACCAGTACATACCTACACTCTCAACCTGACACATCTTCCAACTCGTGAATTCTTAACTACACAAACTTGACACCACAACCTCTTCTGAGAACTCTCAGGGAACCTGACGTTCCTCTAGGTTGGTCAGGTAAGACTTCCTCTAGTCGGGACCCTAAAGAAACCTTCCTTACTACGATTTCGACTTCGAGGTCATGAAACCGGTGGAGTACGCTTCTCAACTGAGTAACCTTTTCTGAGACTACGACCCTCCCTAACCTCCGTCCTCCTTTTCCCCTACCGACCTACCGTAGTGACTGAGCTACCTGTACTCAGACTCACTGGAGGCCCTCAACCACTACCTGTCCCTCCGGACCGCACGACGTCAAGTACCCCAACGTTTCTCAGCCTGTACTGACTCGCTGACTTGACTTGACTTGACTAGTACCATCCACCTTACCTCTGTCCTGTAATACAAGAAAAAAGAAGGGAAAGGACAAGGGTGACACAATAGGTCCAGAATGGTGTAAGTTCATCTATAAATAAGACGACTTGTCAGGTATTAGAAACTTTTATAAAATGTACCAGATTATCTGAAGTTGAACCTCAGATGTAACCTTTTTTATGAAGTCATTCTTTATAGACTGGTTATGGAGTCTTAATCTCTAAGACGTTTATTGGTCTGTCTATTTCTTTTTTTTCGTCCAAGAACTTATATCCAGACTCCATTTTTTAAGTTCTCCAAAAGGTTTCTTTCGGTCTTACAGTAGAGATCCTCCTTTTCAAGAGGTTGAGTCGATACACCCTATTTTAGTGGAATATTTTGTAACGATGAGTTTCATGAAAAAACGAACATGAGTTTCATGTAACGATGAGTTTCATAGAATCGTTCGAATGGGGTCTGGTTCTCTTATTCTTAAAAGTAAGACTTGTTCTAGAGATCCATTAAGTATACATGTGTTTTCAAACTCTTTGTACCTAAATTTATATACAATAATAAAAATTTTATACTTATACTTCCCAATTTGACTTTTTACAAATTCAACACGACAAAACTTTATAAAAGATAAAAAGTTGTCTACAATAAATATTTTTTCAATGTTTATGTCCCGAAAAAACTCTATTTAAGTTCCATAACTCGGTCAATTCCTACTTAGGAAAGAAGGATTCACGACCGGGATCTTCACCTACTTGGTTGATGCTTCTCCTTCCCCATAAAATGGTCTGTGTCCCACAATACCTCAATAGCATTGGTTCTGTAATCACGTCTGTGTGCCTATCTGTGCACTTGGTTACCTTGTCCTGTCCATCGATTCTTTGACCGGGTCCATACGTACGTTGAATCTATATGCTCGTGCCACTGTACTGTCTAGTAACCCTTTTTCTCCTTGACTCTGTATTTATACAGAAAACCTTCTGTTATATTTACTTATATTAAGTCTGGCATCCCCATCAATGCCTAACGAATTTGTTCGGAGTTATCGATTGTGATTCGTAATTTTGTTTTTAAAATTGTGAATTTTAATTCTTTAGACAATTAGTTTACTGTGACAGTTGTTTCGTTCTTTGTTCAATATTTAAACCGTTTCTACAAGTGTTATCTGTGGACTGTTTCTATATCATAACTCTTATATATTTTTAAAGATATTTCGTTATTCTAATCTTTTATATTGGTCAAAAATTTTACTCATATTCTTTCCGTAAAATGAATTCTTTGCGTAGATCGATTTTGGTCTCAATGTCGTTTCTTTGTCTTTAATCTTATGCGAGTAAGAGAAATGAGAAATCTCATTCCGTTTGTGGAGGTACTCTACAGTGACATAACGGTAGAATTACCCTTGAGAATTCTTTAGACTGAACTTATAACTGACAACCGTTCACAGACCTAGTCCCAAGGAATATATGACGAATCCCTTCACATTTTACTATCTCAATGAACCCTTCTGTAAACCGAAAAAGAACATTTTGACTTCTAAACATAAGGAATACTGTATCGTTAAAGTCACAAACCATATGTTAGTTCTTTTTGAGAACCCTGAAGGGACCACTGGGGCCCTAATTCTCAGACGGAACGTCACGTCCCCTACTCCCAAGTTAGGGACAAGGTCCTTGATATTAGGGTGTACGACACCTCGTTGTATCGGGTTCGGGTGTACACCGTCGATCTCAGACTCTAAACGTTACTACCTAGGGTGTATGACGTTGATGCTAGACTGTACGAGTTTATTTATATATATATATATATATTTCTTTTTGAATATAATCCCATGTACACGTCCTTGCAAGTATCGTCTGGACACATAGTGTCATTATTTACTTTTTAGGGATTTCACGGGGAGTCATCCTCTCACCTATTTGACATTATATGAGTACCTCATTTTACAACCTGACGTTTTGTTTGATCTCGGTGTAAGTTGTCATATTTGTCTGTATACGTCTAGATTAAGTAAAATAATTTTTAAGAATAATAATACATATCAACACCAAGTCAACGAGTCAGCACAGGTTGAGAAACACTGGGTGCCTGACGTCGTGGGGTCCGAAGGGACAGGAAGTGGTAGAGGGTCTCAAACGCGTTTGAGTACAGGTGACTCGGTCACTACAGTATCGCACGTGTCTCTTTTCATGTATATAGGATTCACACTATCTACCTATGAAATTTTCCGGTGTGAAGAAGTAAGAAGTGGACACGGAAAATAAAGAACAGTTATCTTCCACTGTCTTCACTGTGACATATGTCACAGTTTTCCGGGGGGCACGAGGGCAAGAACGAGAAACTTGTGGCAGTGGTCGTATACTCATTCGAACCCGAACGGACAACAGTCTCCTCTCCGACCCACCCCTCTGGGACTCGAGGGACTTCAGTTGGATCTGGTCGGATCTCGGTCAGCTGAGGGTCAGGACTTTCTCACAGGTCGGTTCGAGTCATCTCAAGTCGACTGTGTGCTCACTGTAGCTCTTTCTGGTCTTCTCAGGGTTGAGGTTTTGAACACTGATTACGATTTACGAATAACGAATCCGTGACTCAAAAACTGAACATAAACAATACGTTGGTGTCTATTATGTTATTCAGTTACCTAAACACGAAAGAGAAAGTATTTCATTCGTGTGAGTAAATTGGTCACGGGTCTAGTCCTCTTGTTCTTGTCGTAAACTCTTCAAAGGGAAAATGGTGGAAAGTTAACGATCAGTGGGACAGGGGGTGACTTTCATTGATAGGAAAATTGAAGTAGATTTACATTATTATAACACGTACGAAAACATAGACCGAGGAAAGTGTATTATATCGTGAACATTTTTCGTAAGTAATACAACACACGGTGACATCTGATAGGTCAGAGCACCGACACGTCATCGGTTACCGCACTGATATAATGTGAGATAAATAGGTATATTGTAAACTACCTGTAGTGCGACGAAAGTTGAACCCTGTTTGTCATGTTGATGTTTGTAAGAACATAAACAGAAGAGCCCTGATATACACGTGTAAAGACGTATATAATATAACATAATATAATATTTGTCTGGTTACCCCGAAGGGACCAACGAGTCACCATTTCTTGGACGAACCGTTACGTCCTCTACACCAAACTAGGGACCCAGCTCTTCTGGGGGACCTCTTCCGTTGCCGTCGGGTGGGGTCATAAGAACGGAACCTTTAGGGTCCTGTCTCCTCGAAGAACCCGACGTAGAGATGCACCAGAGTTTTCTCAACCTGTACTGAACCGTTGATTTTTGTTTTTGTTGTTTATCTGGTCATACCAGAACATACTCGGTGGCTCTTCCCACACAGCACTTGATTCCTGATAATAGTCCACATGTGTTAAGACATGTGGACTTGTCATAGTTAAATTTTTACACATCTCCATGGATTTACTTCCTATGTCAAACTAGTCTTCCCGAGGGGTTTTCAGTGGTTAGATACACCGTTAAAATATAAACTTTTCTAACTTTTGGTACTTCAAATTTCCTGAGCCGGTTTCAGTAAGTCTATAAAAAGTGCTGTACTTAGGTAACACTTTGTTGTGACATTTCTGTCAAACCAAAAGAAGGAGATACCAAATACGTACCGTACTTAAGACAAAGGAACTTTTACGGTTCAAGACTACAACTTTCACAACGGTTGTATTAGATCGTAGCCTCCAGAGTTAACAAAGAATTTTATTTTATAATGACGAAAGAAGGTAAACTTCACATAAGAAAGAAGTCTATTTAAAAGACTTGAAAGAATAGTTTGAACGACCTTACGTCTTACTCCTTTAATATTTGCACCCGAAAAACAAGACAAAACGGTCATTACAGTAATTAACGTAGTGTAAAGAATGTAAAGAATCTTCAACCTCCGTTAGGACGGACCCCTTCGTGACTACTAAACCCCATTCAAGACAACGTCGACCTGTTTGAACCGGAAATATCTGAAGGGAGAAGTTCAAATTTAGTTCTCCTTCTAAACTGGTGTCTCAAAGTTACCTTTTGACCGTAGTAAAAAGGTAATGAATAACGAATGGATTCTCGTGTTAAGTTTCATATGAGACCGGAAGTAAAGAGAATAGTCTGTTAGGGGATCTTAAACAACCCCACCTAAAGTCCCTCCTGGTCCGGAGAGAAGGGGGGAAAATACTTTACAGACTTAGAAAGAGAGAAGATTAGTGTTCGAGTTCTTACAGTTATCTCTTTCTAAAGGTCTAGTTAAAATGTGAAGACAGTGTAAGGGAAGAATTAGACTACAAAAACGATGAAGGTTTCGTCTCTCTTTAAGATTTAAAGTAGTACGTGTGTCGTAAATTTTAGGGGGGAGGGACAATCCAATAAATTTGAAAAGGATGTATAGTTAATCAAACTTTATTATTCAGAAATCCGATAGGTGATTAACGACGTGACATCTGTGCTAGACATAAATTTTAATACGGTCCTTTTAATTCGACGTCGTGTTTCCTCAGAACCGATTGTCTCTTCCGCAGAATCGGGAAGCCTCCTCGTCTCTCTCGATTGCCCCTGTCCCTTATGTGTCCCCCGAGGAAAGGGTCAAACAGTAAGCGGTCCCACTTTACACTTTCGTCTGACGAGGTCGACATCCGAGGAGAAGGAACGAAATGGTAAGCGTAAAACTTAAGAATGACATAAACCAGTACGCTTCCGTCTTCTTTTGCCAACAGTCGGTTTACAGGAAAAGATCCTCTTTAAATAATATTTATCAGAGTTCCGTTAAGCGGAAGTATTACTTAAAGGGTTGGAGAGGAGGGTGACGTTTTTGTTGTGTAGAACCCGACACTAGAACTAATTGAAACGTCCTCCATTTCTCCTACCTCTCTCCTCTCCACACTGCTCCGTCGGAATGGGTAGTCACGGAGCTAAAATCATTTGTGCCACCGAAATAACCTTCTTTATAGTGAATGTTTCTTCTCCTCCACCGTCCTAAAGGATGTCGACCGACTTTGGGGACCGCGAAACCGTCAAAGTATTTGAAGGGAGATTGGGAGTAGTCCCGAGATTCAACTCGACTTTTTACGGGCGACTCTAGACAGGTTGAGTCAGAGTGGGATGACTCGACATCAAAGTTGTTGACTCTTAGCACCGTAACTAAAAATTTTTCCTCCTACCTTCTTTTCTGTCTTTCAATCTTCCACTGAGTGTCCACTTAAAAAAGTATGGGTGGGGGCGGAGGTTTTTTCAAAGTGAAATACCCACATATAAAACGGAAGTTCACAAGAACGGACCTCTTAGGGTCCCTGCCCCCTCGGACCACCTGACGGCAGATACCCCAGCGTGTCTCGGGCTGTGCTGACTTCGCTGAATCGTCGTCGTCGTCGTCGTCGAGAGAGGAAAGGAGAGACTGAAGTCCAAAAGCGGAACAAAACGCTATTTAGTAAAACTGAAGTCCAGACCGTTTCCCTTCACGACGCCTCAACAAGAGCGGGAGATCACCACTTTCCGATGGAATTGCACGTCCAGAGGGCCAATAGGAGTT
Organism: Capra ibex; assembly: GCA_006410555.1. Lineage (NCBI taxonomy): Eukaryota > Metazoa > Chordata > Mammalia > Artiodactyla > Bovidae > Capra > Capra ibex. Next base: position 344,837 of record SJYO01045292.1, on the reverse strand, counting down.
TCCTCTCGCTAGGATACTCTAAAAACATTCGTATTTGCCTTATGTCGCTTCCTTCTTCGTCAACGAAATCCTGTGTAGAACGATTGACTCCATGTTTTATTTGGCTCTATCTCATGTCTGTAAGTGTCTGTGTCAAGTGTGGAGACCGCAAATCTACGACTCACATCAAGGCACTTCACCGAACCACCATGGAGAGAGGACTCAACTCAAGACGACGTTTTGTCTACGACGACCTGTGATAAGAGGGGAAAAAAGTTTCACTTTTAGGAGGAACCTAAAGAAATCCAATCGGTTCGTCCAGGATTACATCCAGAAAGTATTTTCACATCAACGTATTTCACTTGAAACCTTTTCGCCCCCTAGGACATGATCTTTGTCAAATACTGTTCATTTTACCGACAGACCCCTCCGGAATGTTTATCGACACTTTTCCTCTCTCCGTTTTTCGTTTCCTATTTTCCTTTCTATTTTCGTAGACTTACGTCTCAAGGTTTCTTATCGTTCTTCTCTATTCTTTCGGAAGACGTCGCTAGTTACGTTTCTTTAGTTCCTTTTGTTGTCTTACCCTTTCTGATCTCTAGAGAAGTTCTTTTAATCTCTATGGTTCCCTTGTAAAATACGTTTCTACCCGAGCTATTTCCTGTCTTTACCATACCTGGATTGTCTTCGTCTTCTATAATTCTTCTCCACCGTTCTTATGTGTCTTCTTGACATGTGTTTTCTAGAAGTGCTGGGTCTATTAGTACTACTACACTAGTGAGTAGATCTCGGTCTGTAGGACCTTACACTTCAGTTAACCCGGAATCTTTCGTAGTGATACTTGTTTCGATCACCTCCACTACCTTAAGGCCAACTCGAGAAAGTTTAGGACTTTCTACTACGACACTTTCACGACGTGAGTTATACGGTCGTTTAAACCTTTTGAGTCGTCACCGGTGTCCTGACCTTTTCCAGTCAAAAGTAAGGTTAGGGTTCTTTCCGTTACGGTTTCTTACGAGTTTGATGGTGTGTTAACGTGAGTAGAGTGTACGATCATTTCATTACAAGTTTTAAGAGGTTCGGTCCGAAGTCGTTATGTACTTGGCACTTGAAGCTCTACAAGTTCGACCAAAATCTTTTCCGTCTCCTTGGTCTCTAGTTTAACGGTTGTAGGCGACCTAGTACCTTTTTCGTTCTCTCAAGGTTTTTTTGGAGATAAACACGAAATAACTGATACGGTTTCGGAAGCTGACACACCTAGTGTTATTTGACCTTTTAAGACTTTCTCTACCCTTATGGTCTGGTGGATTGAACGGAGAACTCTTTAGACATACGTCCAATCCTTCGTTGTCAATCTTGACCTGTACCTTGTTGTCTGACCAAGGTTTATCCTTTTCCACATACAGTTCCGACATATAACAGTGGGACGAATAAATTGAAGATACGTCTCATGTAGTACTCTTTGCGACTTGACCTTCTTTGTGTTCGACCTTAGTTCTAACGGTCCTCTTTATAGTCATTGGAGTCTATACGTCTACTGTGGTGGGAATACCGTCTTTCACTTCTCCTCGATTTTTCGGAGAACTACTTTCACTTTCACCTCTCACTTTTTCAACCGAATTTCGACTTGTAAGTCTTTTGCTTCTAGTACCGGAGGCCAGGGTAGTGAAGTACCCCTTATCTGTCCCTTTGTCACCTTTGTCACAGTCTGAAATAAAAACCCCGAGGTTTTAGAGGCGTCTACCACTGTCGTCGGTACTTTAATTTTCTGCGAATGAGGAACCTTCTTTTCAATACTGGTTGGATCTATCATATAAGTTTTCGTCCTTGTAATGAAACGACTGATTCCAGGCAGATCAGTTCCGATACCAAAAAGGACACCAGTACATACCTACACTCTCAACCTGACACTTCTTCCGACTCGTGGTTTCTTAACTACGAAAACTTGACACCACAACCTCTTCTGAGAACTCTCAGGGAACCTGACGTTCCTCTAGGTTGGTCAGGTAAGACTTCCTCTAGTTGGGACCCTAAAGAAAACTCCCTTACTACGATTTCGACTTTGAGGTCATGAAACCGGTGGAGTACGCTTCACAACTGAGTAACCTTTTCTGAGACTACGACCCTCCCTAACCCCCGTCCTCCTCTTCCCCTACTGTCTCCTACCCTACCGACCTACCGTAGTGCCTGAGCTAGCTGTACTCAGACTCACTTGAGGCCCTCTACCACTACCTGTCCCTCCGGACCGCACGACGTCAAGTTCCCCAGCGTTCCTCAACCTGTGCTGACTCACTGACTTGACTTGACTTGACTTACAATCGTAATAGAAACTTCTTACGAAACCGACCTGGGGTGGGTGAGTATGAAACAGAGTCGTGTCGTCTAACGACTTCCCCGTCTTTTGTAGGGTAAGACCGGTAGTAACAAATCGTCTAAGTGTGTCTTCATTCTCTTAAAAAGGTCCCTTTAAAGTGTGGGAACGGACATAACTTAAATATTGAATCTCCGTCAATAGGAATTCAGAAATGTGAAAAGAGACGACATTTCATAAGTCTCGTCGTGATGAGTATTATCTGGTAGTTCTCACTTTACCCATTTATTTAACACTACATAAGTTTATGTGGGTTGACACCGATGTATGTTGTTTATTTACTACGGTCTACGTCTTCTGATGTTTGAAGTGCCTGGAGGGGCCACCGAGGCTACCATTCCTTATATTGACGTCACGTCCTCTGGGTCCAAGATAGAGACCAGTCCTTCTAAGAGACCTCTTTTCTTACCGATGGATGAGGTCATAAGAACGGATCTCTTAAGGTACGTGTCTCCTCGGAGTACACGATGTCAGGTACCCCAGTATTTTCTTAGTTTGTGTTGACTCGCTGATAGTGAAAATGTCTGACGTACTCAGATGATTACATCCCAAAGTTTTGAAGTTTTTTTTTTTTAGTGATTCAACTGACTTCAACCTTACCAATGAAGTGGTACCACCATCATAACTAACCTCGACTCTTATTTCCTCTGAAGATCCTGTGACTATTATAAGACTATATATAATATTATAACCTTAAAATAATATATAATATATATTATATAATATGGTTATAATATAATAATTATATTAATAATATAATTATATAACATAACATATATAATAATTATGTAATATATGGAATATATATAATACTATAGTAATATTATAGAATATAACTATACTCACCGTTAAAGTAATGAAAATTTTTTTAAACAGTTCGACAAGTGAATACCGGACCTGTAAATTACAAAGAAGGGTACAAATAAGGGATACCTTTGTCCACTTGTACCTTTATTAGATAAAATGAAAATTATACAGGTAGTAAATAAACTTTACGAAAAAGGATCTACTCGATGAAAAGTCTTTGAAGATTCACATATGTATAAAAACACGGTAGAACTTTACGTAGACCAACCACCCCCACTAATACTCCCGAGGAAGGGTGAGGGGACGACTCCCTTCGAGTAGAGAGGAGGGACCAGGAATAGAGGGGTGACCGGATACCTGACAACGTGGTATTTACTGAGACACTGAAGACCAGTGGTGGGTCCCCGGTACGATTTTGGTCTCGAGTGAAGGACCTGTGACCCCACCGGGTCCCCGACGAACCTACATCACGAACGTATAATTCGTAGGAGACAGACCCTATAGATCGTGACCTCTCCATCTTTACTGTCCGTTTCTCATATTCTTTTCTTCTTTGTAATGGGTCTCTCCTTTCTCACCTCCTTTCGTCTTTCTTTTGTTACGAAGACGTCCAAACACTCCTGAAGACCGGGAAAGGGAAGAATCCGAGAATTTCACTGGGAAAAGTGTGAAGGGTCTTGTTCCTTACGGAGAATTGAACCCCAAGCAATAGACAGATCCTGGCTGGGGAACTACTGCACGAAAGACTCTCGTTCCCTTTCCACTCCTGGGTGTCCGGGTGGGACTCCTGCGACTCTAAGTCGGTCGACGCGGACGCACCCACTCCCATGGGCGAAGAGCCGGACTACTCAGAGGTCTCCTTCCCCTTTTCCCACTATCTTGTTCGCCTGTCCTCTCGACCGCAGTGAAGGCCCCTCGTCGGGTCCGGCCGGCCGTCGTCGGAGAAGGGTCAATCTCCCCCACTCCCAAAGACCCAAGACCGGACTCCTACCGGGACAACAGTTACTTCTTCATGTCGGACACTACCCCGTCAAACGAGTTCGAGAAGTTAATCGTCAATCTTTTTATTAGTCGGAAAGAAAGCCCTCTGGATTGCTCTTCTACGGTTACAGTCATCAATGATACATCTTTACTGTGAACCATTAGCGTCCACACCGACTTCACCGTCTTATTAACTCTCCGTCCCTTCTTCGTGTTTTAGTCCTTTTTCACGTTTCTCGACTACCGAGACTATCGTGTCGACACCACTAGTCCCGTCTGTCATGATTAGTTGACACCGGCAGAAAGACCCACTCAGACGTCTCGGTGCCTTAGGAGTAGTTGTATTTCACGGTCTGTAGATGGTGCTATACAACCTCCACCATTCCTTCTTCTTTGTACAGCAGTCCTATTCTGTGAACCCCTGATTTCCAACCTGCCCGTGAAGCCCAATAAACGGTGGGTCATATCGTCACCGGTTCGTTACTGATAGAGAGTCCGATCACACTGGACAACTTCGTTCCAAGTATGTATTCCTTTATGAGTATAGTATTTACTGTTCCCTAGAACTTGTTGTCCTTTGAACGTCAATAATTGATACTTAAAGATATCTTCCTCCTCTACCTTTCAAACCTCATATTTCGTCACCACTGCCACCACCACCATACACAGACATTCCGTCGTTACTTTCTACCACTAAGCCCGATGTCCCTCGAGGATACGAGTAGATTTCACCCTTGGGTGACGAGACCAGGTTGGTCAGTGACGGTCGACCACTGTGACTGAGTTACGTCGACACTGGAGGTTATAAAGTTTTGTTCAGTCTTTTGTAAAATTTTATTCTTTAGGGAACTAAAAATCTTCAATCTTTGGGCAAGTTTCTCTTTTAATATCATTTCTTTTTCATGAGACTGTTGCCACTCAGTCGATTTAACAAAGACGGCAAATAAAGTCGGACCAACAGACAGACGTTATAGGCCGAGTACCTAAAACCAACCTTATCCTAAAAGTCTCTGTTTGAAACTGTCGTCCGACCCATTAAAGAAGTCTATGAATCCTACTCTGAGTGGTTAGTTAACGGGACCCCTCAAATCGGAAAGTAGAGAAGGATTGGTTCCTTTCCCTCGGATCGGAACAAAGATTCCTTGTAAACGGAGTAGGTACTAAGTACTCCCGACAACCATGTTGATATCGGAGAATTTACGGTTCGTGTAAAGAACCGAGATATTCGAGTCCCTCTTTTACACAGAACACCCATAAAAACTCGTTGAACCAGTGGGACTTCGATGTCCCAGACGAGAACGACACTGTTTGTAATTGTAAGTGTCACAGTGGAGGAAACCAGAGTTCCTTGTCTTTGAGACGACCCTCAGTGTGTCGAGGGTCAACTTTTATCGTCGTCTAAATGACGTGTACACTCAAGATCCTCCAGTACCTTCCCTTACCAAACCTCTTCCTGAAGGTCCAAGGTCCACAGAACTAAGTGTAGAGTGGAGACGGTCACTCCTCGACATCCTCGGACCCGGTCACCGGTCAGAGACTCGGAGTCAGGGTCAAAGGTACGTATTGTACTTCTACGACTTAGTCGGGGTGTCTGTCTCACCTTCCAGTGTCCTCTTCAACGTCAAGAAAGGGGATCTTTCTTGAGTCGGGAGAAATAAGTTTTAGGACTTCGGTTCCATCCGAAATGAAAGGTCCCCTTGTAGGTCGACTGCCGTCACGGGTCAACCGACAAACCGAAGAGGACAAAAAGATTCAGTGTACACTATTGTTGTAAGATCGTCTTTCTCGAGGGTATTCGACTCCCACGACGGTCGGATTTAGAGATTAAAAGAGTTTCGGACACCGGTGAGAGGAGTTTATTTATCAAACCTTTGAGATCGAGAAACCGATGGTTCGGGGGTTTTGTACTACGTAGACGTTTTTCGTACTACTTAAGGACCAAACTGTAAGGTGTACACCGGAGGAGTCACAACCCTGTGAGTCCACCACACAACCTTCTTTATATCACCCAGAAACCAAGAATGTGTCGCGAGAATTTTGGGAACCTTAAAGGGTTCACTAACCTCACAGAAATATAGACTCAATTATGACGACTCCATTGAATCTCATCCCGGGGACCCATTAGAGACTTACTCTGATTAGTTTTCTTCCTGGTTCACTACTGTCCCAACCTTTGAAGTCCGGGATCATGGTTGGTGGTCCCTTCCTTCCTCAATCGAACTCTTACCAAATGTTTTTGAAAGCTTGTTGTCACAAGTATTTCAAAGACGTGACCTCTTTGGAACGACCCTCCCCCCATATGGGATCGAGGATGTCCTGTCTTCCAGGACATCTGATCTACGAAGGTCTGGAACGGGACACACGGAGAAATAGGCGACAAGTAGACATGGGAAAATTTGTTTGACCAATTGTTTTCACTGCACGGAAAGACTTAAGATATTCGGTAGGATCGTTTAACAGTTGGGACTTCTCCTTTGAGGGTTAAATGTCGAGTGACCAGTCTTCATACCCCTCGAGTTCTGACCCCTACTCGTAGAGTTCAACCTCGTCTGAACACCTGTCTTGGAATTCGACACCTCAGACACGATTGAACCTCTTCAATCCCAGTCTTGACTTACCCTCCTGGGGTCGACGAGAGTCTTTTGACCGACCACAGTACTTTGTGTAGTGACCTTTTGGTCCGAAAGGAAGGGTTCACCGGGACCCACGGGAAAGGTCCGGGTGTGTCAGAAGAAAGGAATCAGGAGGACTCCCGTCTGGAACGACGGTAAAACGTATATGGATTCAGACCCGATAGTGGTTCCCTCCTACGAACTACCCTCATTCCTGCCTAGAACCTGTGTACACGACCCCACGGGGGAGTACACCTGTCTTCTAGGAGACCCTATATTCTTTTACTCAACTCACCCATCACTCCGTAACCTTCCCTTCCCTCTTCCGGTACCCAACTCTCAGAGGAAAACAGAACCCAGGACGGTTATAATACTTTACCCACCAGAACTGGAAGACTTAGTGTTAGATTCCTACCACCGACTCTTGGAAAGACCTCACCAACGATTTAACTAAATTTGTCTTCATGAATTGGAACCGACGTGAAATCTTAACGGACCTTCGAAAGTTTTACTGGTCCGGAATAGGGTGTGGTTACTGTACCACCCCGGGTCCGTAGTCTGGAAGAGTTTCGAGCGGACACTAACGTCATAAATCGGTTCCCACTGTCGGGAACTCCAATCATTCTAATCTACCTAACACCCGACTCCGAGTCACACTGTCTCGACCCCTAATAAAATCTCCCATTTAGTATCGTAGGGATTTCACCGTCGGAGGTGGACCGAGGTCGACTGACTCCGGTCCGTCCTTCTTCCGAACGAGACCGGTCGAGCAGGGTTAAAAGTTCCCTTCGAGGTCCACGAATGTACGATAAAGTGTGGAACCTATACAATCATCGATTAAGATGTGTCGTCATCACTTTGTCGATGACAGTACTAGACTACAAACCCGCAGACTCAATCTCAGAAGGACGAGCGTCACACCAGGTTTTTCATCGTAGTCAAAGTGGACTCTCGAACAATATTTCAGTCTGATATTTTCGTCTGAACAATATTTCAGTCTGGAACCTCTTCCTTTGCCGTTGGGTGAGGTCGTGAGAACGGATCTCTTAGGGTACCTGTCTCCTCGGACCGCCCGACGACAGATACCCCAACGTGTCTCAGCCTGTGCTGACTTCGTTGAATCGCACGTACGTACGGAACCTCTTCCGTTACCGTTGGGTGAGGTCGTGAGAACGGACCTTTTAGGGTACCTGCCTCCTCGGACCATCCGACGTCAGGGACCCCAGCGATTCTCTACCTGTGCTGACTCACTGAAGTGAAACTGAAAAGTGAAAGTACGTAACCTCTTCCTTTACCGTTGGGTGAGGTCACAAGAACGGACCTCTTAGGGTCCCTGCCTCCTCGGACCACCCGACGGCAGATACCCCAGCGTGTCTCAGCCTGTACTGACTTCACTGAATCGTCGTCGTCGTCGATGTGTCTGGATGATTTAATCTCGGACGTAAAATTATCCTAACGGGTCCTCTAAACGTACGTGTAATTTCAAACTCTTTGTGACTACTCGTCGGATTTGTCATACCACTGTCGTTTCTGGTTGCACATCCTGACGAAGGAAATACACGGTGGTCAAACGGGCTCAAAGGACCAACATCTTAGCATATGGAGGACGACGCGATGACGTTGTTGGTCGCGGACGGGACCCTCCTCTGACCCGTAGTCTGCCGTGGATGCCGAGACGAGACGGAGGCGACAACTCTGCCCATAAGCACCAGACCACGAGTACAACGAGAGGATGAAAAGACTTTCCACGTTACATTCTCTTCGAGAAAAAGGAGAAATTTTGTAAGAGTAAATCAACAAGGAGGAAGGGACGTGACAGGTGACTCCGGGGATCTTCCGAAACAAAATTTGCAGGGCGAGGGACGCGTGTCGTACAAGTGTCAAGTACGAGTGAGATAAAGGGTTCGTAAGAAGGTCGAGAGTCGTGGAAACGATAGGCCTAGTACGAGAATAGAATACTAAGTTGAATTGACTACTTTTTGTCCGAAAGTCTTCGGACCGTATTACCTTTCTTTTAACTGAACCTACTTTCAAATCGGTTGATGTTAAAGTTTCATTTGAAGAACCATAGACCCGTTGTTTACGTTAATTCAAGTAATCTCTCTATAGTCACAACCTCACCACACAAATAGTCAAAGTAATTCGTACAATCTTATTACTTGGCTGGGAAATCGGAACACCTGAAAGAACTGATAACGAATAAAAGATAAAACGACTAAGGATCAAAGTAAAAAACATAAAGGAAGCAAAATGAAAGAGACCCAAATTCCACGAGAAAGGAAAAATGAAAGAATTCTACCTGCGAATCTCTTAATTCAAAGAAGAAGAAAAATTATGTATATATACATACGTATACGTACATATACATATGTGTATATATACATATGTGTGGATGTACTACCTTATAATGAGTCGGTACTCCTTCGACCGGGACCAGTAAAATAAGTCCGAAACTCCTACAACATTTCATACCATAAACGTCACCAGTTTAAAGTAAGATAAAAAAGTGACTACAGTAGTAAAGGAACAAAACAGGAATAAAATAATGTCGACCGTTGTCACCGGTGTGTTCGGTTTTTGATGACTGTTTCCCATAAGTAAGGTCGATACTCTTTCCAACCTGTTACGATTACAGAATAAATGTAAATGGAGGAACAATGAGATTTTGTCTGTGGTGTAGTTTATTGATCGAAAACCGTGGTTCGTTTTCTTAGGTCAGTTTCGACGAGGTTTGTTCAAGTTGTAGGGATGTTGTACTGAGGTTCTACAATGTTGTTCGTGCTTAGTGTGTAATTTCCCGTACTCGAGTCAGTCACCTCTCGAACTTAAACTTTGACGTCTTGGACTCTCGGAGGGTGTATATATATATATGTTGGTTGTCTATAGTACTGGACGTATCAAGTCTAAATAAAGGAAATCACTGTAAATGGGACCTTAGGACCAGAATTACACATGACCGTGTCCACAATTCTTACCTTTAATGTTTGGTTCTCAACGGACGTGTGCAAATGGGTCCACGAACGACTTTTCGGGAACGGTCGTTTTCCTAAACAGAATACCTTCTTGTCTTAATACTTCCGTCTTTTGTGAGCCCTAGGTGGACTTGTGTCTTAGTTGTCTTGACGACTAGGGTCAATGATACTAACGAGACCAAAAAAATTTTAGTTCTAACCAAAATCTTCCTTTTTCCACTCTTGTAATCGGAGTACTAAGGGTGTTCCCCTCTTTATTGAACAGACATAAACATTGTCAGTACTCTTCTCCAAGGAAAGAAATTTTATGTCGGTATCGAAGTCCATTAATTCCATTGTACTACCTCACATAACAAACTCTTTAGTGAGGTATATCACTGAATTAACGGTAATGAGTGAATAAAATTCCTTTGACGGAGTACTCAATTGTTGTCCGATGAAGACGTATATCTGACGATAGGATCGTTACGACTATCTTTCCAAAAATAATCAACGAAAGAAAAAAAAAAATGAATATTAACACCTACGATATCGACGTATATTTTATTTTTGACTAAAGGTAAAATTTTTCTTCCCCTTCAGTAAGTCATGTTACCCACCGAGTTCAGTGTAATAAGAACTACTCTAAGTAAGACTTCTCCAGAGAATGATTTAATTTTTTCTTTTACTTTAGTTGACTCCTAAAGTACAAGTTAAACGAGAATGGCGTAAACACTTAAATAACGAGGTTTTTTTTTTTTTTTCTTATGACTGGTTTCAATAACCCTTCAAAACTTTCGGACCTTCAAATTTTCTGTCTCAGGTACGAAACGAGACTCTATTAAGTGAGTTGAAGAAACTTCTGAAGTGTGGAAGGGATCTACAAACGTTATAGGAGGTGGGTCGAACGTTACGGGAAAGAGGACACGTCGCAGGTATCTGATTAGTGAGAAAGAAAACGACAATAATTTAAAAACAGATGGATTCCAGTCTCAGTGTGTCGGACCGAGAATAGAGAAGAGTAGTAAAGTGAAACAATATAGTGGTATTACTCTAATGGTCGGTTGACTTTCGTCCCTGGTCCAGGAAGTAGAAATCTACGAGTGTGATCAAAACCTAACCGACTAACTCCGCGTCCCGACACGTACCCGAGTCTGTCCTCTTCCGGATAATTACGACGAAGTCTTATCAGACACTCTATGAAAACGCGGGAATACTGTCGTGGCGTTTACGACTTCTTAAGAGTCGTCACTTTACTCTTGTTTTGTGAACCGTTTCATACATTCTTTTCGTTGTGTGTGTAGTCGGAACTTACACAACCTTAAGTGTCGAGATCGTCAAAGAAAATCTTCATGAATTTTTTTTTTTTTGTTGATTATTACTTTTCTTTCATCAGAAACCTCGGACGATATTAGTACAGACTACAGAAGAGGCTGATGGACACATAACATTCTAGTCAGTGAATCGACCAAACTCGAGAAACAAAGAAGTACCACACACACACACACACGCACGCACGCACACACACACGCACACACACACGCATCAACACTATTATAGATAAAGGGACCAAATGACCCTGTACCGTGCAATTTAGGTCTAGGACGACCTAGTAGGTAACTTCCGACTGGGAGGAGGTTCATTCTGTCTTAAGAGGACAGATTACCAGAAATTTGACTTCATAGAAGGACCAAGATGTCGTTGAAGACCGAAAACTTAAACTTGATTCTGTGGATGAGACGTCTAAAACCTGAACGGTCGAAGGTATTTGTACACTTGGTTAAGGAAGATTATTTAGGAAAATATAGAGGACAACCAAGTCAAAGAGACCTTTCGGTGGAAGTGGTCCAGTGGCAGAAACAATACGGAAGGGGTTGGTAGGATCTTCAGTCCGAAGGGTCCACCTAGTCGTCATTTCTTAGACGGACGGTGACATCCTCTGCGTCCAAGTTAGGGAACAAGGTCCTTCTAGAGGACCTCTTCCTTTACCGTCGTATGAGGTCATAAGAACGGACTTTTTTGGGGTACCTGTCTCCTCGGACCTTCCGATGTCAGGTACCCCAACGTCTCGGCTTGTGCTGAATCGCCTATTGTTGTTGTTATCTGGTAGGATCATTCTTACCTCTTGAAGGTGAGGGGTAGGGCAGAGAGGGAAATTAAAAGAGACATCAAAGACAAAGGTAGGTATAATATATAAAACGAAGTAATAAAATGAATAATGAACGAATACTTGTGAAGTACCTTTGTCTGTAAAAACAGGTAAAAGAAGGGACGACATAGGGGTGGTGAATCTTGATACGGACCGTGTGTCATCTACGAGTTATTTATAGACAACTTACTTACGTGAACTCTTTTTTCATGTTCTCAACGAAAAACGGTTTATGACAAAAAACTCGAGATCTCTAAAGTGTGTATGTTAAATATTCTTTACTCCAACATTACCAAATCTGATGACGTATCTCTTACAAGGTCTGTCCCTACACGTTCACGTCCTTCCCTCTTTCTGGAAGTTCTATAGAGTGGGTCTTTTCGTCTGTAATCCTCTCGGATGGAGGATATCCCATCTCCCATCGTAGGCGACTATCGTATAATCAAAGAACACCCCTGACATTGTTTAATAGTATGTAATTCACCCAATAAAAGATTGTCAAGACCTCCGGTCTTCAGACTTTAGTTCTACAACCCTTCTGGTGGGGTGAAGGTTTCCGAGAGCACCTCTTGACCAAGCAAGGAACTGAGAAGGTTAAAGAACACCGACGGTCGAAGGAAACTGAACCCGTAAGTTGTGTGGTCAGAGTCGGAGACACCAGTGTAACGGAAGAGGAGAAAAGATACACAGTTTGGATAGGAAGGGAGTGAGAATGTTCCAGGGTGAACCCTTTAGATCCTACTGGAGAAGTAGTGTTTTAAGAAGTGAATTAATGTAAAAGGTTCCCAGGAAAAGGGTTTATTCCATTATAAGTATCTAAGTCCCTTAATCTTACACCTGTATAGAAAATCTCCTGGTGGGAAGTCCGGTGGTATCAAAACTTTTCTTAACCTCAAACGATACTAATGTGTTGTTAAGAAATAACAAAGGTCGACGGTTATACCCCACGAAAGACTCCCTACACTCAGAAACAGGTGTAGACGAGCCTAAAGGGATTCCTGAGTCTAATTAAGTATACCAATTTACAATTTGTTGATGAATGACTTCTAGAAACGAGTCCTTCGGTACACAACTTTCGTAATAGTTTGCAACAGGAATTTTGTTCCTCAGTTCACACCCAGTCCGAAAGTCAGACCTAAGAAAGGTGAATAAAAGGTATTAGAATACTATCCCTAAGAATATTAGACCGAGTTCTCGATAGTACACGAAGTCAGGTACCTTTTCCTTATGTAACGTGAAAGGTGAGTTCAAATGTTTTACAGTCATCAGCAGTTCTAGTAGAAAGTTCCGTACTATGGCATGTTCCTGTACGTTTCTTTAGGTTCAAGTCTTAAAGACCGACATAAAGGACCACGATCGGAAATATAGAGAACTGACGTAAAAGTGGAAGGGGACTGTAAGTCCTCTGGACTTTGAAAATTTATCTTAAATTAAACAAATTTCATAATATTACCTATAAAAAATCCTAGTTCACAAGGTGTTAAATTCATAGCATATATTGATTGAGAGGTAAAGAGACTAATTCATATTTGTTGTCAAGATAAATTTAAAATTCTGGTGATTTAAAATAACGTCGGTTATTATCAAAAATAAAACGACAATCTTTACCTTGGTGGATTCAGAATCAGGAGTAGTAGGGATCCAGTTATTGTACAAATAATGTTCCAGTATATGTTTACCGTTCATTATCGATGGCTCACTTAAGTAATCGGACTTGAAACTTTTAATGTAAAATTGACCTTCTTACCCCTTCATAAACACTTTAAATGAAGTGTTTTAAGTAAATAGTTTTTTATTTAAGACTGAATTTGAGAGAATAAAGTCCCGAATCGAAAATTCTTTTTCTCCGTGTAATATTATTTTCCTTGACCACTCTAAATAAGTTGTAGGGTTATAGATTCTATACAGGACTCCAGTAATCACTACCTGGAGTGAGAAAATATCACTGGACTGGAAGTACGACTATTGGACTTCCGTGACTTTCGGTTCCAGTTTGGCACATCACTAAATCTATTTGTCGTCTCTCTCAGATTTATTCAGAACTCTTCTGCTTTCCAGTGACCAATCGGACGCCAGCTATAGTCCTACTTTGGACTGCCCTACCGAATAGTACACCGTCCGTCCACACACTCGGTCACTGTTTCGGCCCGGTGGGAGAGGGATGCGTCCGACAGGACTCGAACTCGTCTACAGTATTTGAGACTCGCACCTCACGGGGTGGACGCCTCTTGTCGTAACGAAGATTTCCAACGTAGACTAGAGTCCCAGTAGGGACACCTTAGACCCGATCTTATATGACTACGTTCGGAAACCTATGTAAACTAACGTTATTGTCCGCCTCTAAGTGTAAATTCTCCATTGGTACTCTGAATTTATAAAAATCTTTCGTTAATATGTCAAAACAAAGTAAATCTTTCCTACCAACAAAACAATGTATTTCCTTACGTCTTCATTACTCAATCGTCAGGGGATTGCACAAGAAATAGAAAGAAGTAGTAACCAACACCTTATCAGAATAAGATGTTTTCTATATAACCCACTGGGAATGAAGACGAAAGAAGAGTTCCCGTATCTGTGCTTATCGGAAGATTGATCAGAGGACCAAGAGAAAAGATGATTTTACCTTTAACCTGGTACTTAGAAGTTACCAACGATAACAGGAGACTCATTTTGAGGTTTCGGGAATACCGAAGAATGTTACTAGACGGACAAGACCCAGGTACAAGGAGGAGTCGGAGTAGCGGTAGGATTACCTGAAGAAAGTAAAGGTGGTCGCCAGGGGAGCGGAGACCCGTCGGTGTGGACGAGAGGGAGATGGACCCTGGAGAAGAGTATGAAGGTCTCAGGAGTGAGAATGAGTGTGGACGATCACGGAGTCGTAAGTGTAGGAGATCTTTACTGTGAACCACTTCGATTCTGAGACGAAGCAATAACTATAATTGTCCAATAAAGAACTATGTTGTCAATATACAGTTTCTGGTGACCAGGTTATTCGTAAATTTGTCTCTGAATCCCAATATTTATATCTGTTAAACTTTATTAATACTTTCTGTCAAACCGAAGTACTATAAAAGACTGTTTCGGTAGGTATATAGACCAGAGTCCATGACATGCACCACTTTTTTGTGGATCACGAAGGTTTTGACGGTAAGACACGAAGTCAAGTTAAGTCAAGTCAACAAGTCAGCACAGGCTGAGAAACACTGAGATACCTGACGTCGTGCGGCCCTAAGGGACAGGTAGTGGTAGAGTTTGAACGAGTTTGAGTAGTACCTCAAACTACCTGGGTAGTTCAGTCACTACGGTAGGTTGGTAGAGTAGGAGACAACAGAGGAAGAGGAGGACGGAAGTTAGAAAGGGTCGTAGTCCCAGAAAAGGTTACTCAGTCAAGAAGCGTAGTCCACCAGTTTAATAGCCTCAAAGTCGAAATTGTAGTCAGGAAGGTTACTTATAAGTCCTGACTAAAGGAAATCCTAACTGACCAACCTAGAGGAACCTCAGGTTCCCTGAGAGTTCTCAGAAGAGGTTGTGGTGTCAAGTTTTCGTAGTTAAGAAGTCGTGAGTCGAAAGAAATACCAAGTTGAGAGTGTAGGTATGTACTGATGACCTTTTTGGTATCGAAACTGATCTACCTGGAAACAACCGTTTCATTCAGAGACGAAAAATTATACGACAGATCCAACCAGTATTAAAAAGAAGGTTCCTCGTTCGTAGAAAATTAAAGTACCGACGTCAGTGGTAGACGTCACTAAAACCTCCGGGAATGGAGGGGTTTATCAGAGAGTGACAAAAGTAACAAAGGGGTAGATAAACGGTACTTCACTACTCTAGTCTACGGTACTAGAAGTAAAAAATTTACAACTCAAAATTCGGTTCACAAAAAAAATTTATACTTTTGTCCATAAATAATATCTTGTTACAGATTTTTTATTAATTTCCGAATTTGTTGTTACTTTTTGTATTAAGGTGTGTAGCTGTAACTGAAACACCGTACTTTTAGGAATCGGGCTTCTCCGTTCAAACAAGAACTACTTAATTGTATAGTATTTAAGAGTATTGTACTAAGGTTTTATATACATACTTGACTGAACTGTACAAATATTTGTACTCCCGTTAAATTTGTGACCATAATCAAAAGTACTCAAGTTAAATTCCAGTTACTGACCTCTCAATATAAAAATTTTTTTTAGACTCTATTTTATAAGAAATCCTTCCATGGTGTATGGATACATGTAAACTTCTAGTTCCCAATTTTCAGGTGAGAACTACTTGTGGTAATTCGTTTCCTACATATTGTAGGTAGTGTGCAGACAAGGTTTTCGTCCTACAAAGGTTTCCATATGTAAAGAAATGTTTATGTGTAATACTGTAATTATTGATATCTCCTTGGATTTCTCAACTCAAGGTTTTATACGAGAATAGGGACTTGGTATAGAATTCCGGAGGTGAAATTGGAACCCCGAAATTCTTGTAGAAGAAATGAAATTAACCAAAATCCAGAGGTAAAAGTAGAAGAAGCATTTACCGTGCCAGAGAAAAGAACCGTTTGAAAAAGGGTTAATAGGGGTGGTTTCAGAGTATAGAAGATCGGTAAAGAAGTAGACTGTGTAGCTCGAGGTGAAAAACGAGAAGTCGAAGAAGACGAAACAAGAATCGTAAGTAGACTTCGTAATTAAAGAGTTGGAATCCTAATTTAGGAGACTTACTGTAAGAAAGTATCTCTTCAAGAAGTGTGTTGTTCTTTGAGACGAGAAGATATTACTTTGAGAGAAAGAGAAAGTCAAGTCCGTTTAGGTTCATGGTCACGAGAAGTGATTACTAAAAGAAAAGAAGGAGAAGAACCAAAGGCTCAGGTCAGGGGAAACGTACTTGAAGTACGTGTCGTTCAAGAACCTGTTGAATCAAAACACGAGCCGGCGGTATGACTGAGGGTGGCCCGCGATGACAGACGTTGAGAATTCGGTTCAAAAAGTGAGAGGAAAGAGTAAAAGTTCTCAGAGAAATCAAGAAGAAGTGAAAGACGGTATTCCCACTACAGTAGACGTATAGGCTCCAATAACCATAAAGAGGACCGTTAGAACTAAGGTCGAACACGAAGTAGGTCGGGTCGTAAAACGTACTTCATGAGACGTATATTCAATTTATTCGTCCCACTATTATATGTCGGAACTTTATGAGGAAACGGGTAAACCTTGGTGAGACAACAAGGTACAGGTCAACATTGACAACGAAGGACTGGACGTATGGCTAAAGAGTCCTCCGTCCAGTCCACCAGACCATAAGGATAGAGAAAGTCTTAAAAGATGTCAAATAACACTAGGTGTGTCAGTTTCCGAAACCGTATCAGTTATTTCGTCTTCATCTAAAAAAAGACCTTGAGAGAACGAAAAAGTTACTAGGTCGTTACAACCGTTAAACTAGATACTAAGGAGACGGAAAAGATTTAGACGAAACTTGTAGACCTTTAAGTACCAAGTACATGACAACTTCAGACGGAACCTTTTAAAACTCGTAATAAAACGATCGCACACTCTACTCACGTTAACACGCCATCAAACTTGTAAGAGACCGTAACGGAAGAAACCCTAACCTTACTTTTGACTGGAAAAGGTCAGGACATCGGTGACGACTCAAAAGGTTTGAACGACCGTATAACTCACGTCGTGAAACTAAACTTTATCGAGTTGACATTAAGGTAGTGGAGGTGATCGGAACAAACATCACTACGAAGGATTTCGGGTGAACTGAAGTGTAAAGTCCTACAGACCGGTATCCACTCACTAGTGTGGTAGGACCAATAGACCCAGTACTTCTAGAAAAAACATATCAAGAAGACACATAAGAACGGTCGAGAAGAATTATAGAAGACGAAGACAATCCAGGACAATACAGGTATGAGACACGAGGTCCCTAGAGCTATTATTAAAGTTTTACGAAAGTCATTATTTTTCAAAATACGATTCCAAAAACAAAACAAAAATAAATTTTTAGTTTACCGATTTTATTTCGGTTTATCGAATATGTATAGATCAAAGAAGATGAGAGGGGTAAGAAATTATAATTTAGTTTATTTAGTCTACGCACAGTCACCCTTTAAATTTACAGTTTTACCTACTATAAATGTTGAGGGGAAAATGATACCTTTACAACCTAGTTACTAAGGAAGGCTCTCACGAGGAGAATTGTAAAATTACTTAGTCCCTGTGACCTATATAGACAACCGACCTCCTATATTTCTTTCATGTTTGGTTCCATCCATATGTCCTTAGCCCGAGACTTTAGAATCTCTGACTTCATATTCACAAAACAAGAATCGGACTTAAAGGAGGTCGTCGGTTCCTGTCCAACTCCAGTTGACTGTACTCTCCAGTCACCCGCGTGTAAAGATTCCCCTCTGAACATGCGTACGGACTTGAACTCAGTACGGGTCCTTTTGGATCTGTCGTTAGAAACCCCAGTACCTGAAAAGAATTACTAAATAAGGACACTTCAGTCAATCCGAATTTCGATTACGATTTCTTAATCTCCGAATTTGTTCTTTATGTAAACGACTCCTAAAGGGGACGGGGAGTCTATGTTAGAACAGGACGTTGTATAGTTTACGCATCCGACCCGAGGGATCCCACGAAACATTGTCTGGTCAGTTGAGTGTCCATATCTTCTGTGTTAGGATGAGGATGTCTTTACGAGCTATCGGAACACCGTAAAGATTATCTCTTACTGAAATAATTCAAGAACGTGCCTAAATTCGGACCGGATTATTCTCTAATGTTTAAGCAGAATCACTTGCATGATAAGAGTTCTCCACCCTTCTCTCCTATCTTATTCTCGACTTCCTACGGCTCAACCGAGTCCAGGGTGACGTTTGATTAAAAAGTAACAGAGTCGGTAATCGGATTCTTTTCCAATTTTTCTATTAACCGTAACGACAGTTCTCCCATTCACTTAAAGGAACAAAGTATAACAGTTCGGAAACTCTCTTATATTAAACGGAAAACTGTTACTCCTCCTATCACCTGGTGTCTCTCTTCACTCGAAATCTGTCATAAAAAAAAAAAAAATTAATGTTTTTCTGTGACTCTTTCGACTCCCAAAGTACTTCGGGAATCCTAAGTACAATTTCCACTGGAGGGTCATAAAGACCTCCGAATTGTGAGGTCAGTTTAGGATTTTCCGTCCCACCACAGGATGTCGTTAGTTCAGTTCTGTACCCAAGACGTGTGCACAAGAGAAGGAGACTACAGGAAAAAGTTTGGTATGTCCAGTCAGAGATCATTTCACCCAACACTGTGACAATGCCTCTTCTTGTTTTAGGCTGATGTACAACCTAGACAAAGAAAATAAAATTGGAAAAGATGAGTAACGAAGACAAGTGACGTTCCTGTGACAGATATGTATTACTGGACAGAGTCCCTCGGGACGTGAAGACGGACTTACAATTTGGTTTTACGGAAAACAAGTCCCATTGTAGGACTGGGGATGAGGACACTTGCGTATGTCCTTCATTCTTTAATTGTACAGAGAAGGGACTCCGACCGGTAAGCTCCTCTACAAACGTTCTGAACAGTGGAAAGATGAAATGACAAGGTGAAGGAGGGGGCGACCCAAGATATTTTCTTGGACCGTAGGTCTGGGGGGTTTTTACCACTAAAACTCTACTAATCAGATGGTAGAAAAGTCAGTCGGACGAAAGGTTTATTTCAGTAATAAGGAACGGAGTTATGGAGCAGAGGTCACTTGACCGGACAGTACACCACTCGTCTCACTCAAACCTGAACCATTGTTGTGATAATGGGAGGGAGGAAATTGAGTTTGTACCCGCTTGAAAAGACTTCTCGGTCTCACTTATAAAATCTAAAACGTCCGAAATTCCAGAGATAGTACCGATGAGTTACCCCGACGACGGTCCCCTTTTCAGTATTTGTCTCACTTTTCCTACCCCAAGTCGACATAAGTTGTTTGAAATAAATTACTGTGAGTTGAAACTTAAAGCTTACTGAAAGGGACGCCAATCACCAATCCTGAGAGACGAGGGTAACGTCCCCGGGACCCGAACTAGGGACCAGTCCCTTGATCTAAGGTGCACGGTGTTGATTCGTAAGGGTGTGGTGTTGATTTCTAGGACGGACGTACGGTGTGTTACTTCTAGTTTCTAGGGACGACGTTGATTGATTCACGTTGGTGTCATTTATTTATGTATAAATTTTTTAATTTTGCAAGAAGGAAACTAATAAAAAGTTAGTAAAGTTTTACATTTTAGTAACAATCAAACACCCGAGACGTTTTTGACCGTCGTCGGACCTAGGGACCAAGTCTCGACAAAGTATTTTGAAAGACGCTACCACCTTTTCAACCTATAACCGTGACAGGTTATGACATCTGTGATAACTTAACACCGGTCATACTACCTTATTGAATTAAAAATTAAAATCAATTAAATTTTAATTCAGTGATAAACACCTAATCACCGAAGGTACAACCTGTACGTCAAGGTAATATAAGAAAGGATGATAGAACTTTTTTGTAATAAAGGAGAATGGATATAATTTTACTTGTCGTTTTCTTTTCCTTAGGATGGACGACGAATTCAATATGTCAATCACGAGAAGACCCCTATAGTGTCCAACCACAAAACCAAAATTAATGTATCATTTGTACCCGTTTGTGTGTCTCTTGTACACTTATAGGTAACACGTGTGTACTTGTTTTACATCGAAAGAACCGTACTGTAATGATAGTACAAGTCACTTATTTATTAGTACCTTTCTTTTGGTACAAATAGTTATTCCTAGAAAGGTAGAGTACGTGACGGATGATACACTTATGTTATAACCTGTTACTTTTGGTAAGATATCGTACTTGAATTCGAAAAGACAACCAAAGAAGTTAATAGACAGTGTTTTAAGATATGAAAGAAATCGACATGAAACGTTATTACTTGAACGTTTTGACTGACTTACCCACAGGAGAAGATTTTATACGTTTTCCTAGTAAAGATCCATTTACTGTCACTTTTGAGGTCCAGTAGAGTTTATTTTAGAGTCTCGTAGAGACCCGTCGTGGAGTACGTCTAGAGTGTCTATTTAGTTCCTCTCTCGTTAACTGGGAATTTTCTACTTTCGTATTTCAGTGATTGTAAGTGTACCCAAACTATTGTTCGTAGTAAATCGTCCGTATAATATTTCAGGATAAGTACTTTGAGATTGGGTTAATATTTTATAGGAAATAAAACTAATTTGGGTAAATACCACTTTGAAGAGGATAGTAGGGACCTTCTCCGTTAAGTACCGATTGATTCCTTTAAGATCTCACTCTCTACCTACTATCAACAGGTAGGAACCATTTTGTTGTGTTTTATTTTGTTTTATTATCCTTTCTCCACATTCAATCAAAACCTTTTTTTTCTTTTTTCTTTTTCTGAACGAGGACGTTAGAACACAACAAAAATCTTATTGGGGTTGGGTTCCTCGTAGAATTTTAGAGAAGTTCCGAGGTAGACACCAGAGAAGAGAGAAAAGTATCAGAAAGAGAACCTTTGAAGCAAAGTACGAGTCCGTGAGAAGGTAGAAATATAATATATACTAAAAGTTTAGAAAAAAAAAAAAAAGAGGTCTTCTGAAGAGAGTTAAGGTTTACCTACGTAGAGTGGCAAAGGAATTGAAGAGATGGATCTAAAGTTAGTATGGTACAGGTCATAACGGGAGAGGAGTACAGGTCAAAACGACATAGGACGGTAAGAGGTCCGGTCGCAATCTACTGTTGTGAGAGGGACAACGTGTGTGACGATTGGGTGTAGTGAGGAACTGAAGAAGGAACGCGATGTGACAGAGTAGTTGGGTCGTGATTCAAGAGGGAGAGTGTAAGAATACGGAGAGAGGGAGAGGTTCAGGTACGACACTTACAGAGGACGACGTAATTCTCAGGATTGATTAGAGAACGTAGGACAAACTAGAAAGGTGGGAAGATAAACAAGAGGTGAAGTCAGTTATCTTTGGAAAAGTTTTGGATTTAGACTAGTATAGTGATGGAGATGGGTCCTAATTCCGAATAATCTTATTTTTGGTTGGAACAATTCCGTCGTTGGTTCCAACATACCCAAAGTGAAGCCAGTTGTAAAGAAAAGAGTAGTATGTGAGAGGAGGAGCAAGAGACACGGGATGACCAAGTCAAAGAACTTGTGTGATACCAGGGATGTCGATGTCACGGAAACGTACATGATAAAGAATAAAGATCTTCCCGAAGGGAAATAAAAGAACCCGAAGTTTTAGTGACGTCGATACTTTGGATTTAATTTAATCTACCACTGATATCGGTACTTTAATTTTTTACGAACGAGGAACCTTCTTTTCGATACTGGTTGGATCTGTCGTATAATTTTTCACCTCTGTAATGAAACGGTTGTTTCCAGACAGATCAGTTCCGATACCAAAAAGGTCATCAGTACATACCTACACTCTCAACCTGGTATTTCTTTCGGCTCGCGATTTCTTTATTGCGAAGACTTAACGTCAAAACCTCTTCTGAGAACTCTCAGGGAACCTGACGTTTCTCTAGTTTGGTCAGTTAGGATTTCCTTTAATTAGGACTTATAAGTGACCTTTCTGACTGCGACTTCGACTTCGAGGTTATGAAACCGGTGAACTACACTTCTCGGCTGAGTAACCTTTTCTGGGACTACGACCCCTTTCCAACTTCCGTCGTCCTCTTCCCCTGCTGTCTCCTACTCTGTCAATCTACCGTAGTGGCTGAGTTACCTGTACTCAAGCTCGTTCGAGACCGTCTACCACTACCTGTCCCTTCGGACCGCACGACGTCAGGTACCCCAGTATTTCACAGTTGTGCTGACTCCCTGACTTGTTGTCGTCGTCGTCGTTCCCGGAGGGAGGTAGGTGTGTACGGGGGAACGAGGTGTCTAGGATGTTGTAAATGAGTCAATGCAGGATGACTCGAAGTCGAGAGTCAAATTTGTAATAAACGAAGTTCTTTAAGGGGGATTAGAAATAGAAAGATAATCCAGTAAGACATAAAAAGAAGAATCTTGGTACAAAGAAAGGATGTCTCCACAGAGTAAGTAAATACACTAATAAAACAGAGTATGTAAAAACACTAATAGACGAAAAACAGATAGAGACTGTGAAGAGACTTCAAGGTGATCTCGTCCCTAGTACGGATGAAAATGTTTGGTACCAAAGGGTTCTTGGACTGTACCACAACCGTGCAGTTATGTAAATGCTTTACAAACTCACCTACTCGTGCACGTCGTTACTTCTGGACCTCCATCACACTGACTCGTGTACCTCCCGAGACCTATGCCCTGTCACATATTATAGTTGGAAGAAACGTTCGGGTTTCAGAAGTTCCCCAAAAGAGGAGATATCGATCAAAACTGGACGTCTGAGACACCGGGTTGTGGTTAATTATATGTCCAATAATACCACACACGAAAACACATGTCAAATATTTGAGTTAGGAAGAACGGAGATTTAATGGAAAGAATAAAAGGGAACTAGAATAAAGGGAGTAAATAAAGGATAACTAAAAACAGAAAGATAAATACTTGTGTGATAAAATTAGACATAAGGTAGAATAACCTTGGAAAATTATTTTATTGTAAATATTAATATGAATAATTAGAGTCAGGAATGACATGGTCATTTCGAGACTTCAAGCTTAACCCTTGGTTAAGACTACCAGTTTCTTTTTGGGCCATCGGTCAACCTATGTGTTCGGAGAGACAGAATCATAATAATAATAATAAAAACAGGAACTCCGATGAACATCAAAAATAGTGTGTGAGAAAGACTAGACGAGGGACGACAGGAACTCACAGGGACTTAAAGACCCGTACGTTGTTTTAATTCCATCTACTTCGTCTCTATCCTGAATGAGTCTGACTATCGTAGGTTACTTTCATTATCACTTTAGTATGTCGGTCATGAATTTGGACACGGCACTAGAAACCTAAACGGAAGTCACGTAAGAAGACCCTCACCCATTTACAGGATCCCAGATACGAACCATATAGTCGCGAGAAAGGGTTCCAAGGGAGAGTCTCTATATAAACGTAGGTAGACTGTAACTAAGTACATCGGTCTACCGTCTCCTGTCTCGACCTAGTGAATTGTGTTACACACTGGGTGAATCTTCAACTTGTTAGACACTAAATTATAATTTATTTTCCGAACTCGAAAACTCAATTTTTACGTCTAACCAGACACCAATAGAATATGAGTCGTACTTATCAGACTTACGACTTACGTAGCCAAAGTTATTCGTTCCTCCATTCTACATTTTGATTAAAATGTAGACCCACTACCCTACACAACCATCCACAGTAATGGTTAGATCACACCACCATTGTTTTTAGTTACTCTTGGTTCTCACGTGTAAAGTCGTGGATTCCTCGTTTTCCAGTGATCGTCTGTTGACACTATTGGAATGCCGTAACAGTCATCACAAGATGTCATCAATCTCTCGTTTTTAAGGAGTTCCTTAAAGACTTGATAGAGTGTCTCTAACATCTCCCATTGACATGGGAAATATATCTCTCGGGAGAACGAAACTCGTACAAGAGACAACCTTTCCCACATTTATTGTTTTTTTTATACTTACCTTAGTCTCGTAAGATATTTTTGTTTCTATGTCAACCCCGTTCACAGGGATGTAGTTGGTCACTTGGTCAATACAAGTTTTTACCGAAACAAGTTTTGACCTGTGTTTATAGAGATTAGTTTATCATTATAAAATCGTACTATATTTTGACCTATCTCACATAACTGATCCTTCGATTACATCGTAACACAGTCCCTATAACGTCGTTGAAGAGACAAGAGGGACCCAGTAAAGAGTAGAAAGAACGTTGTCTGGTTTTCATCTTCGTACTAAAGTGATTAGTCAGAACCTTAAGTCTTCCCAAAAGAGTCGACCCAAAAAGTTACTGTAAATACTCCTTTACAAATCTCTCTGCATCCTGGTAATAAGTCTTTGACTACGTCACTGAGTACAAAACAACGGAGAATAAAAAACGAAAGACCACCTTCGAGACCGTAAACCACGATACTACCGGAAAGACAGGATTTCGAAAGTAAAAGAGACTATAAGAGTAGGAAATTAGAAGTACTACAGAGCTCCACAGTGATACCTTTATGGGGGTTTACGGGAATTTGCCTTTATGGGTCTTAGGACAGGAATCAAGAAGTCATAGAACCGGAGATTTAATGAGACAAGAATTAAAATCTGACTGGAGGTGTTCGGAAACGTGGATTGTCGACCTCGGGACAGGTAGGGGTCGTACTCCAAGGACCATCATGGACGGACAAATTGGATGTAGGACCGTAGATCATATTACAGATTGTGTAATTTCTACTGTTTATGAACAACTTACTTACTTCCTTCCTTTACCGAGAAACTTTAAATTACAAATGGTTTAATTTTTTTTTTAATAGGTCTCTGTCTGCTTATAGTACAATAAGGAATATACATCTTAGATTTTTGTACCATGTTTACTGGAATAAATGTTCTGTCTTTATCTCAGTGTCTACATCTCTTTTTTGAATGTCAATGGTTTTCTCCCTTCTTCCCCGGTCCAATTTAACCCTCTATCCATAAGTATATATGTGTAACGATGTATATTTTGTCTATAGATAGTCTTGGATGACATATCGTATCCTTTGAGTTGAGTTATGAGATCTTAGTGGACATGCCATTTTATTAGATTCTTTCTCACTTATATACATATTGAATCGACATATCGTCTTTGATTGTGTTATAACATTTAGTTATATGAGGTTATTTTTAATTTTCCCGATTCAAAAAACGGGTTTTATAAATCGTTTTTATAATTAATGACGGTAATAAAAAAACTTCATAAATAAATAGACCGATACGAGACAGAATCAGCACTGTGAACCCTTAGAAATCAACCTCGTACACCCTAGGTCAAGGGACTGGTCCCTAGCTTAGGTCCAGGGGACGTAACCCTCGCACCTCAGAATCGGTGACCTGGTGGTCCGTTCAGGGGTAATAAAAATTAACTGTTCGATATACGGTTGGAATCACTTTCACTTTCAACGAGTCCCCTCAGGCTGAGAAACGTTGGGGTCCCTAACGGTCCGAGGAGACAGGTACCTTAAGAGGTTCGTTCTTATGACCTCATCCAACGGTGCGGGAAGAGACGCCTAGAAGGACTGGGTTCAGAGGGCGTAACTTCCATCTGAGAAATGGAAAAGTCCATGAGCCCTTAGACGGTTCGTGAATCCCGTTCTGATTTCTCTACACCGGGGACACGCCTTCATTCCGGCGATTGTTTGTGCATTGGTGCACTTGTACTATCCCCTATCACGGCGTTTATTTTCCTTTGTCTGTCTGTCTCCGTTATTCTCAGATAATGCATCAGACTCTTCAAGAGACATACCTCAACGATAAACGTGACTCCTGACTTCTTTTTCCTTCGTCGGTGTCCCTTCAGACCTCCACACCACCGACCGTCGTCTTCCGTGTCTCCCCTGGCCGCGCGACCCGCCTCGCGGCGTCGTCCTCCCTCCCCCGGCTGACGTCTCCCCCGCTCCGGCGCCTCTTCCGGCACCTCCTCCGCCCGAAGTAAGTTATGAAAGGCTGGGCGGGTGTCCCGCCAATCGTTTCGTCGCTGAACTAGACCCACTCAAATAAAAGGCGAAAGATGTACCTTAGTACCGTTTAGTAAAGTTAGGGTCCTTTTTATGATTTCTACCGTCGTATACTTCTTAGAGTGGACAGTTTGACTTAAATCACGTGGTTTTGTAGTACTGATGAGAGAAAGAAGGAAAAATAAATTTTGGCCACAAAGAATTTATAATTTATTTATATTTTCACCCATTTTATGAGTATTCTATGTTTCTTGTCAAATAATGATTATTTATGGGTGACTGGTCAAATCTTTTGTAACCCGAAGTTCAAGAGGTGCTAGAGTAGAGGAGAGACTACTGAGTCTTCCTTTTCGTCAGATCACAAAACAACAAACAAACGAATAGTAAGGGTGTGAATTTTTCGTAAAATGGTTCAAACGTAAGGATTCGTTGTATGATTAGACGAAACGTCCAAAAATTTGAGTATTTTCACCTTCGTACAAGAGACCGGTGAACGAAAGGTGATTTATGACACCAGGTCCAACGACAGACACCGAGATTCAGTTTAAATAAACCACCACCACCAAGTCAACGAATCAGGTTGACAACGATGGGGTACCTGACGTAGGGGGGTCCGAGGAGACAGGTACCCTAAAGGGTCCGTTCTTATGACCTCACTCGACGGTAAAGGAAGACGTCCCCTTAAGGACTGGGTCCCTAACTTGGGCACAGAGAACGTAACGTCCACCAGGCGACGTAACGGTCGCCTCAGAAACGATTGACTCGGTAGCCCCTGGGGAAGTATAAATAAAACAACGGTGCATGATAAGAACACATGTATGATAATTTTAAAGAAGTAAGATAAGAACTTCATATCAATAAAGGTCACAAAATAACCATATTTCTCATAACAATACTTAAGAACGGGTCAAGAGGTCTACGTATATTCACCCTTGAAGAGATCTCTCAAAGATGGAACCGGTCCTTAAAGACCAGGACCCTTACATAATAGAAGTTGAAAGGATCTAACACAGTTCAACAAGGGGTCACATAAACCTGGTCAAATGTAACGATCACTATCGTTAGATCTTGACAGGATCCACGTGGTAAAAGAACTTTTAGTGGACTGTAGTCGTCTGTAATTTGAAAATGGTCAGACTGTCATATGTCATTATATTACAATACCGAATTTAAACGTAAAGGAATTCATGGTTTCTCCCAAAGGGACCACCGAGTCTACCATTTCTTAGATGGACGTTACACCCTCTGGACCCACACTAGGACCCAACCCTCCTAGGGGATCTCCTCCCGCACCGTTGGGTGAGGTCACAAGAACGGACCTCTTAGGGTACCTGTCTCCTCGGACCACCCGATGTCAGGTACCCCAGTGTCTCTCAGTCTGTGCCGACTCTCTGAGTCGTGTCGTCAATGGTCACTTCAAACCGGATGAATACAATAACCGGTAAACACGGAGAGTTGTCTTCGTACCTTCAAGAACGTGTAAAAGGTTAACAAACACAAAAAGTAAAAGATTATCTTTAATTCAAATATAAAAATAAAATTTTAAAACTAATATATCAACAGTACTAAAAAAGTTATCATTAATATAAAATTAAAATATTAAATAAATAAAAACTTCAGATTAACTGTATGAAAAAGGATTGGATATCTTTAGAATATATAGAATACCTGTAATTAAAAACTACAATACACAACGACAAAGTAAAAAGGTGAAAGAAATTTCTTAATATATATATATACATATGTATAGGTCTTAAAATGAACAAATAAAAGCCGAAACAACCCAGAACCAACGACGCACCCGAAAAGAGAGTGACGTCTGTCACCCCCGACGAAGGATCGACACCACGCGTCCGAGGAGTGACATCTCAGAAGAGAACACCTCTTACCTGAGATCCGAGACCCCGAAGTCCTCGACACCACGGCCCGAGTCATAGACGCCAAAGACCCGAGACCTCGTGTCCGAGTTATCGTGTCCGAACCAAAACGAGAAACCGCACACTCTAGTAGTGTCTGGTCCCTATCGCGCGTACATAGGATATTACAGTCCACCCAAAAAGTGGTGGTTTAGTGGTCCCTTCGGGAGGTCTCATAACACTACTTGTTTTATAGAAAATTAAATCCGGTTTAATAGTTATAAAGGAAAATACAGAACAAGAAAAAAGAACTATAACAAACTTTTTCGGAAGGGAAAGGTGTCAAGTATTTGCATGAGAGGTAATGGAAGATTTCTAAGTATCAAAATATAAAGTATAAATTCAGAATTTACATAAACCTGAACTAAAAACACATACTACACTCCATTCCTAGGTTATAAAAAAACACGTATAGTCATTGGTTATCGGGACTGTCGTAAAGAGTTTTTGGGAATCAAAGAATCTATTTTAAAACTCACGGTTAATATAGTATTCAGTTTAAAAGAGTCATGTAAACAAATATCTGGTGGATAAACACAGTCACAAGTTGAACGGTTTAAGGTGGTTATAGAATTAATGATATAAAAGTACTACTAACATATACTATTCAGAAATATGAGTATGAAACAAGGAAAATCCTCTGAGTCGTTGAAGACCCGAAAACGAAGAGGTACATTTAAAACCTTAGTCAAACAGGTTAAGATGTTTATAACTCCCCTGAAAAAAAAACCGTAACGCAAATTAGATATCTAGTTAAACCTTCTTGGGTAAAAAATACGATAACTGAGAAGATTAAGTAATCGTATAATATTATCCAGAAGAAACTACAAAAAGTTATCTCACAATATATAAAAAAGTACTAGAAATAAATTATGTACAACGATTTCAATAATAACCCATGACATATAGACGATGTCATAATCTTTAAAATTTGAATACGATCGACGGATAACGAATGAATGTCTATCCGTTGACTAAAAACATATAACTATAATATGAGTCATTTAAACGATTTGACAATAACTAACTTTATCAAATATACCTTTAGGAAAAATTATCTCTCAGTACGACGACGACGATTGAGCGAAGTCAGTACAGGCTGAGACACTCTGGGGTATCTGCCGTCGGGTGGTCCGAGGGGACAGGGACCCTAAGAGGTCCGTTCTTGTGACCTCACCCAACGGTAAAGGAAGAGGTTACGTACTTTCACTTTTCACTTTCACTTCAGCGAGTTAGCACAAGCTGAGAATCGCTGGGATACCTAACGTCGGATGGTCGGGGGAGACGGGTGCCCTAAAAGGTCCGTTCTCATGACCTCACCCCACGGTAACGGAAGAGGATATCTCTCAGTATCGTTAACGTTTAATATAAAAAGAAGTGTATTACAGATTAACGATATGGTGAAAAAAAAGAAAAAGAAACTATCTTCCCTTATTGTCACCCGTAGAAATAGATTCTCCTTATAAAATTCATACTTTAAAGGGAACCTAAACTCAAAACAGAATAACATGTACGTGTATTTTTGTAATAATTTCAAAGGTTAACACAACAAAATAGACTTAAAACATATGAAATTACTATAAAAACCTCCCCAGACGAACTTTATAACTAACGATTTTCTTTATACTTATAAAAGATGATCTCTCCATCTAAGTTATAACGGTTATAAAAACGAAATAGGTAATATTCTCACGTGTAATAAAACACGTGTCTTTAAATTTTAACAATATCAGACAATCTCTTGACTTTTAAAATGGTACTGTATTGTAGGGAGAAAGAAAGACGGAATTTTAATAAAATAAACTATGTTTGTATCGGGTTCGTCCAAAGAAATCTAATCGTAAAAGGACCATATAAAAAAGAAAAGGAAAGGATCGGGAGTAGGAAGTGGATACAAGAATAATTTGTTTTATTGATTGATTTTTATTGTTGTTGTCATTGTATTGTTTTTTCGACTCGACTTTTAGAAAATACAAATATTTACCCTTTTAAATCGTCTGTATGAATAAATTAAGGAGATTGATCCTATATCTAAACACTAAAGGAAATCACTTCCAGGAGAACACCGTTTGTGAGTCGGGAAGGACGGTGTGAGAGTGGATTTGTAGATGTCAGTAGAACTCAACCCAACTTCCACGCAAATAACGAAAGTGAGATTCACTATGAGAAGGATCTATATTTAACGATCTAATCGTTTCTAAAAGGAAGTCGTGTAACTACTATAGTAGGGTGACCACAAAAAAAGACAAAAGAAAAAAAAAAAAGGGACGGTTCTTTAGTTAACAGATTAAAAGTGAAGAGAACTCAACAAAAATTCTATACAGGAAATTCTAAAATTTGAAAAAGGAAAGGGACGACTTTATAGTTACACTACATAAATCTATATCTTTACAAATTTTACGAAGAACTAATCCTAAGACTTAGATACTCAAACCCAGAAAGTAGTTAAGACAGGTACTGTATAAAACTTATAAAATGATAGGAGTAAAAACGAGTGGAGAAGAAGAGTGAGATAGAAAGTACGGAGAATTAGAGAGATAAAATAAATGAGAAACTGTAAGAAGATGTAAGGACTCATTATAATATCTGGAGAAAAATTTAAATGATGAAAAGAGAGATAACGACCTTACTACGTAATTTAAAATAAATAAATAAAATAATAAAAACAGAGAATTAAAAAAAATGAAATAAATAAAAAAAAATGAAATGTTATGACATGACCAAAACGGTATGTAACTGTACTTAGGTGGTACCCACATGTACTCAAGGGTTAGGACTTGGGGGGAGGGTGATGAGAGGGGTATAGTAGAGAGACCCAGTAGGGTCACGTGGTCGGGGTTCGTAGGACATAGGACATAGTTTGGATCTGACCGCTAAGTAAAGAATGTACTATCATATGTACAACGTAATTTAAAATTTACATTAATAGATAAGTTAATATCTTTAAGTCAAACAAAAGTTTGTATGTAGTAACAAAAATCAGCTGACTAGAAGTGAGTATAACAGTCAGAATTTTCATGAACAAATTGTAGGACAAGAGTATTATAGTTTTATGATTCAAAAACATCCCGAGTAAGATGTCAGAAGACAAAGACGACACCAAGAGTGAGTACTTGAAAGAGATATAAGTGACATTAACGAAACTACCCAACTGTAAAGAACCTTGAAATTTCCATCATTATCGAATTTCGGACTAAACTTTTGTCGGAAAAAATATCTGTTTGACTAATCAATATGGTCCTGTGGTCTCCTAAAGGTTGTACTCTGTCTAAATGTGATTTAAGACTTAAACAGTCCACCACACTTAACTTAAGTCCGAAGTTCAAGTGTACTCCCTCTCGAAAATTAGTGTTTAAGAGTCCTTCCTAAAAAAAGATGGAGACAAATTTTTGGATGAACACGTTCATTGTTAAAAGAACGTTAAGAAACTCTACTACCGAATAAAAAAAAATTAAAAAATTTTTTATGTTTAAATAAATAAAATTAACCTCCAATTAATGAAATGTTATAACATAACCAAAACGGTGTGTAGTTGTACTTAGGTGGTGTCCATATGTGCACAAGGGGGGAGGGAGGGGGTAGGGGTATGGTAGGGAGACCCAGGAGGGTCACGTGGTCGGGGTTCGTAGGTCATAGTACTCTACTACTGAAGAAATAAGGACGGAAGGGACTCTAATACACCGAAGAACATCAGGGTCCAAATGCACCACTCAGATAATGATCTGAAGAGTGAAACCGAAGTAAAGGACAAAAGGGTAAGGAGTACGTAGTACTTTTTAGATTCGAGTCATTGACCGTCTATTGAAGTTCTACTTTCTGTCGAAATGACGAGACACATGGAGAGACCCATGGACGAAAGTGATCCTCGAACAAGAAACTCGTAAGGAACTAAAGAAAAGGTAAGTGACTGAATAAATTTGTGTAAAATTTACAATACGTCTTAGAAACAAAAGTAACCTTTGAGTCCTGAGAGGTTGAACGAAACACTACAAAAATGTAAAATCTAGGATAGTTGTCGTCTACATCCAAAAATATACCGTCTCCTTTTGTCCACCGAAGTCCTAACGAAGTCTTAGTGACATTAAGATGATTTTTGATTAGTTCAAACTTCTCGATTAATAGTCTTTATGTCACTATAGGTCTTTGGTATTACCGAGGAAAATCGAATTTGACCGAAAAAATTTCGATCTTTTACTCTATTTCTCCCGTGATGTTTCTTCACCTAGGTCTACTTGTGAATGTCTTTCCGAATGTCAAAGTTTGGCAGAGGATAAATCTTGATTGAAAATGGTCATTACCTCAGAAAATGTAATTATAAGTTTTATAAAAACTAGTGGGTGTATTATATATCTCTATCTAATAAAATTCTTTACGTACGTTTATGTATTATATCTCTCGCATATCGTGGGACTGGTGGGAGAGGTTAGAGTCGGGGAAGAAGTTCAATTGGTGTCAAATTTTCAAACGACACAGTCTCTCACAACGGATACAAGAGGAAATTTTCAAAATATCAAAGACCAGAATGCAAATCTACAAATTAGGTAAAACTCAAATAAAAACACATACCACAATCTTTCACAAGATCAAAGTAAGAAAGACTGTATTTAGTGTCGTCCTAGGAGATACTGGGTGGAGGGTCTTATAACCTTTATTTTCCTTTTTATTTGTTTACCCTCGATTAATTTTAATTTTCGAAGACGTTTTGTTTCTTTTGATATTCGTTCCACTTTTCTGTCGGAAGTCTTACCCTCTTTTATTATCGTTCACTTAGTTGACTGTTTACTGATTTGAGTTTTTATATGTTCGTTAAGGACGTCGAGTTAAGGTCTTTTTATTTACTGGGTTAGTTTTTTACCCGGTTTCTTGATTTGTCTGTAAAGAGTTTTCTTCTGTATGTCTACCGATTGTTTGTGTACTTTTCTACGAGTTGTAGTGAGTAATAGTCTCTTTACGTTTAGTTCTGGTGTCACTCCATGGTAAAGTACGGTCAGTCTTACCGACGCTAGGTTTTCAGATGTCCGTTATTTACGACCTCTTCCACACCTCTTTTTCCTTGGGAGAATGTGACAACCACCCTTACGTTTGATCATGTCGGTGATCCCTCTTGTCACACCTCTAAGGAATTTTTTGACCTTTATCCTGACGAAATACTGGGTCGTTAGGGTGACGACCCGTAGGTGTGGCTCCTTTGGTCTTAACTTTCTCTGTACACATGGGGTCACAAGTAGTGTCGTGACAAATATTATCGGTCCTGTACCTTCGTTGGATCTACAGGTAGTCGTCTACTTACCCATTCTTTCGACACCATGTATATGTGTTACGTCATAATGAGTCGGTAATTTTTCTTATATAAACTTAGTCAAGATTACTCCACCTACTTTGACCTCGGATAATATGTCTCACTTCATTCGGTCTTTCTTTTTGTGGTTATGTCATATGATTGCGTATATATACCTTAAATCATTCTACCATTGCCATTGGGACATATACTCTGGCGTTTTCTCTGTGTCTACATATCTTGTCAGAAAACCTGAGACACCCTCTCCCTCTCTCACCCTACTAAACCCCCTTACCGTACCTTTGTACATATTATAGTATATTCTTTGCTTAGCGGTCAGGTCCAAGGTATGTCCTAGGAAACCCGAGCACGTGACCCTACTGGGTCTCCCTACCATGTACCTCCCTCCACCCTCCCCCCAAGTCCTACCCCTTGTGCACATGCGGACACCACCTAAGTACAACTAGACACCGTCTTGGTTATGTTATAACATTTCATTAATTGGAGGTTAATTTTATTTATTTAAATTTAAATTTTTTTCAAACGACACATTTACAGGTCTTGAAGATATAGATAAGAAGTATCAGTATACATATGCATATGTGTCTTTCTTTATGTCAAACAAGACGAAAATTTTTTATATATCCACCACAGACGTGTATAAAATTTTAAGATGAGAGAACGAATTATCAGGTCTATATATTAAGACGTAATTTAGTGAATTACCTCTAAAACGAAGTGAGGGAGGTTTGAAGGTGTAAAAGAATCTCTTCGGACTAGGGTAAGACTGGAAGTTGAACACTGGATATCAAAAGAAAGGCATTTGTCTTTAAAGACAATAACCACGAGGTTTTGCAGGGTCGAAACCTTGAATGACAACTCAAAAGGAAAGAATAACGACTCGGGAAGTTAGACCATTGATTACAGGAAGTCGACACTTTTCCAAAGGATAACCTAAAGAAACTATTAAACGAAGGGAACCAAAAGAAAACCAAACAGAATGTTCCCCCAGGATACGAGACCCACGAATCAAAAGAGGGAGAAGAAAGGGCGTTTTAGTCAGCGGAGGGAAGATAAAAGGAAGGTGGAAGGTTGACATATGACTAGAAGATTGGTGGTAATAGATGAGGAAACATAAGAAAAAAAAAAGTGATAGTAAATACTCTTTAGTGAATTTTGTAGTAAAGATCCTTAGACAGGGTGTCTTTATATGTTCGGAGGAATTCTTATAAATATGTATCAAAGGTATTTATACACACATTTTGGTATAGAATACCGAAGACGACAAAATATAAAATGTACTAATAATATACATACATGTATCCATATACACTAATAACGATGATGTCTTCTTTCAACAACTGAAAATTATTAATTTAACGTAGGTCACGGACAGACCTACGTTTTTTATAAAAAAGAATACATTCAAAAGTCGACAGGAGACTAGTTGTCTATTAAATTATAAGTTTTACATACCAGAGTGATATTGAGTGATTCTACGTTGCACTAACCCTCTTCTTTCCTCACCCGAGTCCTTCTGTTTCATTCCTTCGTCCTCTGACTAAAGACCGGACCAGGGAAGTGATGGACATTCTCCTGGGAGACCCGGAGAAAAATGTAGACGATTCACTTCCACAGTCGAGTCGAATAAAGTTTTGGGGAACGTGAAGAACGACAGATACATTAAAAGATTTTAAAGGATGGAATCCTAGTGGTCTCAATCGTTATCGAGACAATAGGGTGTAAACTTACTAATATTTAAGTTAAACAGGTGTCAGGTACTTGTGTACAAAGGCACTTATTACTCTTCTCGTCTCGTACTGTGGTCTCACACTTGTGTTCTACAACAGTCCAACCATCTTTTGAGGAGATAATTCAGTCCCGTCTAATTAGTTAGTCCCTTTTACGACGAGGACCTGTGACGTTCGTTCGGAAGTTCCAATACATTAGTTAAAAAGTTAATTATACGAAGAGACAGGAAAATTAACACATATTTAATTATCGTCGACTCTTACTTATGTCTTTTCTTGTGTCTTCCTTCTTCTTACCTTGTTTGTTGTTTTATCTCGTCTTTAGTGTAAATAGACTGTAGACGCGCTGTCTCTTCCCTTTGCACTAGACTTTAGTTTCCTTCGACCTAAAAAGTTCGTCACCCGTAATATGGACCCATATTAGTCCCACCTATGTCGACACATCGTCCTGTGTCGTTCTACGCGAGTAAAATCTTGTACAAACGACTACGGTATCATCTTTATACACATATTATTGTAAATGTGTACAAATTTTTTCAGTTACCTGATTGGTCAAATTCTCTGTCCATTATGTGTACCATGTTTTGAGTTTGACTCATTCTCCAATAAATCCCCGTGAGTATGGGAGTAGCATAATATTATGTTAAGGTGACTATTATCCAATGATTCAAGGTTGTGTCCGAAGAAATCTAATCTCTATACATGGGTTTGTTACTCATTCAGACGAAGACGAATATATATGATTATGTACGTTATATACATCTCTTTTATAAAATTTATATATATTGTATAAATTTATTTATTTATTAATATACATATTCGTACGTAGTACCTACCTACCTGTTTACCTGACGAAAGTTTAGGTGACGGGAGGTCAAAGTTCTCTATTTTTTTTATAATTTTTCTTTTGGGTAAAAGATAAAATGAGGAACTGTACACTCATGATATTAAGGATCTAATCTTTAGACATACTATTTTGTCAAGAGTTATTTGTCAAGGCTCCAAAAAGTTGATTTAATCGAGATTAGGAATCTCTCTTACAAGGACTTTCGGTCTTAGAACCATTGTGTTACTATCTTTCCGTAACTCCTGGGTAGGGTTCACAGAAATAAGAAGTAGAACCCGAGAATATTTTAGAGTGTATTATCGAAAATGGGTACAATCAAACGGTTATCATAAATTTATACGTCCTTAACATTCATACATTTACTAGTACTATTTTGAGACCGGTTGTGTGAAACATATAAATCCATGTTTCGAATTTTTTTTTTCTTCACTAATAAAGACTTTCAACGTCGACTCGGTGTCAAGACCCCTAATACAGTCGTACCTCTCCTCTGACCGTCCGGTCTGGCTTTCGAAACGACCGAAACACGGGAACGACCCTCTGTGGAAGTGGATACCTACGTGGATGTCCTAATTGGGGAACTTTATTGTCGTCTCTTCACCGACAGTTCTCGGTTAGAATAATTAGATAATCCTTATAGATTAAAATCTCGACGAGAATTGTCTTCCTATAAGACTCGAGAATGTATACTTTACCCACAATTTTTATTTAAAGACGTCTTAATTTAAGTCGTCTTAACTCGTATTAAAAGTCGGGGCTTTGTCATTTGTAAAGAAGAAGATTTTATTCGTAAATTTTGCAAAACTGATGTTTAGAACGACTTCGTAAACTCGTCTCAAGTCAAACCATCTCTTCAACTGCCCGCTCTTGTCCCTTTCCGAGCGCGGTGGGTCCGTGCCCACGGAAAACAAGGCCACACTGGATTGGAAGTACTTTGACAGACAGTAGGTGGAGTGATGTTTGTAGAGACACAGTGTCGTTCACGAGCCAGTCCTCTCCTGTACCACAGGTCCTTTGGCCGTTTGTCCAATCTTTTGAGGGTCCACTGGGTAAGGAAAAGTTTACGGAGACTCGCCGACCGGGACGTGTCGTGTCGCGGACTCGAGGGACGGACACTGCACCGACAGTAAATTCAGTGTCACCTCCGTGAAGGGGTTTGGTGAGAG
This sequence comes from Capra ibex, assembly GCA_006410555.1. Taxonomy (NCBI): domain Eukaryota; kingdom Metazoa; phylum Chordata; class Mammalia; order Artiodactyla; family Bovidae; genus Capra; species Capra ibex. The sequence continues at coordinate 307,405 of SJYO01045292.1, read as the reverse complement.
GGACCTCCGTATCCTCGACAAGAAGGTTACTGCGACTCTCCTCGACACGATCGGAAAGGTAATTTCCTTTACAGTCAAAGGAATCTCAACGAAGATTTCAGGTCAAGGGATATCCCAATCAGAATACAAAGAACGTACATAGTGAGAGAAATCGATTTCACACCAGAAAGTTCTACAAGAAGGATAAAAATTAAGAGGTTCTACCACCGATTTAGAGATATCTAGTACCCAGAAGTTTCATCCCCTTCTCATCCACCACCGACTCTGGGTGATCCGAAGGGAATGTAGGGTGTCCAGAGACGACACTTCCCCGACGAGATCCAAAAAGGTACCTGATTACCGATGACGGGTAAACCCTACTAACTAACCACCGACGACGAAATCAGGTACCAGACCTGATTGACTGGACCCCCTCGGTGAAACAGAACAAGAATTCGAAGATGGCCGGTGAGGGTGGTGGTGGTAAAGGGTAGTGACCCCGTAAGTCTCTGTAGGGTCAGGAAGGTTCCGTGTGTACTATACCCTCGGTTCCCGAAACGGGTCTTAGAAGGTCTACGACCGGGTCTCTCTCCTTTAGTCTCTCCCATGTATGTGTAGAGTGGAGGACGAGATAGGAGTGACGGGAAAGGAAGGGGTGTTAAGGATCCCAACCTTTTCCGTCCGGGAGGAGAGGGGTACGGTATAGGACTCAGGACCCCACCCACCAATCATTCCGAGATCGGGAAGTCCGGACCTCAATTTTCTTTGATTTCCTTAAACCTCTTTAAGGAAAGACAGAACTTTAGAGAGAAAAGGTTTTAAAGACGGAACAATTAATCCCAGAAGAAGGAACGACCGTAGACCAGGGTGGTAAAGTACCGTTTATCTACCCCTTTATTACCTTTCACTCTCTGAAATGAAAACCCCCGTGGTTTTAGTGACGTCTACCACTGACGTCGGTACTTTAATTGTCTGCGAACGAGGAACCCTCTTTTCGATACTGGTTAGATCTGTCGTACAATTTTTCGTCTCTGTAATGAAACGACTGTCTCCAGGCAGATCAGTTTCGAGACCAAAAGGGCATCAGTACATACCTACACTCTTAACTTGATATCTCTTTCGACTCACGTCTTCTTAACTATGAAAACTTGACGTCACAACCTCTTCTGAGAACTCTCAGGGAATCTGACGTTCCTCTAGGTTGGTCAAGTAGGATTTCCTCTAGTCAGGACTGATAAGTAACCTTCCTGACTACAACTTCTACTTTGAGGTTATGAAGTCGGTGGACTACGCTTCTTGACTGAGTTGTCTTTTCTGGGACTACGACCCTTTCTAACTTCCACCCTCCTCTTCCCCTGCTGTCTCCTACTCTACCAACCTACCGTAGTGGTTGAACTACCTGTACTCAAACTCATTTGAGGTCCTCAACCACTACCTGTCCCTTCGGACCGGACGACGTCAGGTACCCCAGAGTTTCTCAGTCTGTACTGACTCACTGACTTGTCTTGACTTGACTTAACCACGACGTGTGAGTAATTCTATAGGAAGAAGACGACTTATAACTAAGTAGTCTACTTTTGTATTGGGACGGTTGGTGAAGGGACCGTCAGTAAATAAATCATTAGAGTACTAATTGATCGGACCTAGTGTCCAATGTACACGAGTGAGTAGAGTTCACAGAGAAGGGAACTAAGGACTGTAGGGAACAATGATAAGGTCTAAAGACCCATGGAAGTTCAGACCCGAAACTCTTCTCCCAATCTGTTCGACAGATGACAAGGAACGGAGGCCGAGTTGGGTGAGGACAAAGTGAAACGAGGGTGGAAAGGACACTAGGGATGGAGTTTGGGTCCCGTGGTCTTTGGAAGACAAGTGATTTGAGCACTGTGGACCAGTGACTTCATCAAGGCATTTGTGATACCCACTGAGGGAAGTATCCCTTCGGAAAATAAAGAGAACCAAAGGAAGGGTTGAGTGTCCTACATATAAAAGACAGGGAAAGTTCGAAAAAGAGGAGATGGTTTAAAGAATTTTACTTCTCAACAGACCTTGGGTTCAGGATCCCATAAAAGAGAAAAGGGAGAGATACGGTTCCTAGAATAGGTAAGATATCAAGTCAAGTTGGATCTAAGTGTTAAGAGTTTGTAAACGTGTACATCCAATAGACCTCTTTCCCACTTTTGAAGTTCAGTGAATTAGAAAAGACCAACTTACGGAAGAAGAGAGTGGTGGGAGCACTATCGGAGTATGTTATACGACTACTATTTTACTTAACATTTACTTGTCCCAACATCAGCCTTTTGTTCTACATGACCCCGCAGTTAAACCTCACTTTCTGCACCCTTCTTTACTCATGACAAGGAGACACTGAACCTGTTTGGTACAAACGGAGGACCCGACGTCTCAAATCTCCGGTGTCCACACTGAATAAAAATCAAAATTATTTTCTAACTTACTCTTAACACGGTTCACTGTAAAGTAAAAGTTTCAGACTCGATGAAGAATGACCGAACCTTCTTTTCCTATTGTAACCTCACTTTACAAATGATGTTTTTTATTTTGAAGTAGACTTTCGACAAATAAATGGGGTCATCAAAAGATAAAATAAAGTAAATAACAATGAATTTTGACAATCATCTCTGTTTTTACCGGAGAAATTTTATTTGCTCCGGTCACAACCGAATCATAAGTGATACCACGTCATAATCGTCACCCCCCCTATAATACAATATCGACTCCGTCAAAAGGTCACCTTCTGTAAAGATTCACCCAATCTTTTTTACAACAGTTACGAACCGAATCAAAACTCCCCCGAAAAGACAGCGAGAGGTTTAAAAAATATACACGTCTCGGACTCTCAAGTGTCCAGTTTTTCGTCGTAATTGAGAGCACCTCCTTTATATCTTTTTTCCAAAATTTTCCATTATCTAGTTATATATATTTCTTCCGACTCACGAAAGTTTGACACCTCTTCTACGAAGTCTCAGGAAATCTCTCGTTCCTCTGGTTTGGTCATTTAAGATTTCCTTTAGTTGGGACTTATGAGTAGTCTTCCTGACTACGATTTCGACTTCGAGGACTACACTTCTCGACTGAGTAATCTTTTCTGGGACCACGACCCTTTCTAACTCCCGTCCTCCTCTTCCCCTGCTGTCTCCTATTCTACCAACCTACCGTAGTAATTGAGTTACCTATACTCAAACTCGTTTGAGCCTCTACCACTTCCTGTCCCTTTGGATCACACGACGTCAGCTCAACATTTCTCAACCTGTACTGACTCATTGACTTGTCGTTGTTATAGTTATAATGTAAAATCATCTTTCAAATCAAATGTTTTCTACTCATTCTTACAAACGTTTTCCTCGAGACGTATTAAGACTGTTTTTGAATACGGGCTTTGTCAATTCTAAACACAGTCACCATACGACCAGTTATAATTATCCGGTAAGAGGACCCCCTTTTTATCGGACTAAACATCGTAAACAACTAAAGACACCACATTCATATGGGGGGCCTCGGATAAAGTTCAAAGGTCGTACTACGAGGACTTGACTCTCAATCCTTCTCCACACACCATCCTTAGGAAACATCACTACGATGTCGGTGGTATCTACAGTGAATGGAGGTCCCGTGTTTGCTGTTACTTTACACAATGGATTAATCGTTACCACTGAAACCGTATAAATAAAGAAAACAAAAAACAGGAAAAGGAAAAAGAGAAAAAATATTTAACTTCATGTCGTAACAATCAAATGTTATAATACAATCCACATATTGTTTCACTAAATCTATATACATATACATATAAGAAAAAGTCTTAGAAAGGGGAACATCTAGGGAAACGAAAATCATACTAAATGGACATTTAAATATATTAAATAAAAAAGGGACCACCGAGTCTCCCATTTCCCAGACGGACGTTTCACCCTTGGGACCCAAACTAGGGACCCAGTCTTTCTAGGGGACCTCTTCCTTTACCGTTGGGTGAGGTCATAAGAACGGACCTCTTGGGGTACCTACCTCTTCGGACCATCCGATGTCAGGTGCCCCAGTGTTTCTCAGTCTGTGCTGATTTGTTGAAGTTAAAGTGTTGAAGTGAAAGTGAAAGAAAAGTGAAAAAGTATCACAAACACAAATTGTTGGTCGAGTACCTTAGGGACCTTTTTAAAATTCACGAAAGGACACTCGATCATATTAGTTGAGATCGAGTGACTACCAAAAAGGAGTCTCTTTTGTCCTTTTAATTATAATTATAAACGAATTCATTATAACGAATTCGTCAGGTAGAATTTCCTCTAGTCAGGACTCACAAGTAACGTTTCTGACTACAACTTTGACTTTGAGGTTATGAAACCGGTGGACTACACTTATCGACTGAGTAAACTTTTCTGGGACTACGACCCTTTCTAACTCCCGTCCTCCTCTTCTCCTGCTGTCTCTTACTCTACAAACCTACTGTAGTGACTGAGTTACCTGTACCCAAACCCACCTAAGGATCTCAACCGCTACCTGTCCCTCCGGACCACACGACGCCAAGTACCCCAACGTTTTTCAACCTGTACTGACTCTCTAACTTGACTTGACTTCGTTATAAATTAACGTAAGTTCAATACTCTCCACCTGTGAAACGAAATCTACAAAAAAATCGAACAATTAAAAGGTCCTGGGATACAATATACAATTATCTGGTTATTTTATGTCCTTAATTTTAGTACCCAACGATCTAGTCATCCACTATCGAAAGACGTACGTATATAATTGACTCACACTCCATATATAGAGGAGAGTCCCCTTTTTTTTTTGTCTTTTTTCTATAAACAAAAGACTTACTACACAAAATACTTGACTTGACACAGGAGAGTTTTAAGTATATAACTTCGGAGGTTGTATGACTGACATAAGTCTTTACCTCGGTAATTCCTTCACTTCACTTCACTTCAACGAGTCAGTTCAGGCTGAGAAACACTGGGTTACCTGACATCGGGTGGTCCGAGGAGCCAGGTACCTTAAAAGTACATTCTTATGACCTCACCCAATGGTAAAGGACGCGGTCCCCTAGAAGGGCTGGGTCCTTAGTTTGGGCCCAGAGAGGACGTAACGTCCGTCTGCGAAATAACAGACTTGGTGTCCCCTCGTTGTTTCCAATTTGCTTCGGTATTCCTATCCCGGGATTGGACTGTCTTGACCACAAGAATATTTTTCTCCTTCTACATGTCTCAAAGAGAGAGAGAGAGCTCAAGACCCATTCCTGTGTCGTTCTTCGGTGACGGATGTTCCTCTACTCTCCGGTTCTCCGGAGTGTCCTCGGTAGGGATGACCATGGAACTAGAACCTGAAGTCTGACGTTTTGCCACTCTTTTAATAAAAGAGAACAAGTTCGGTGGGACAACCTTTATAAAACACTACCGTCGAATTCGATTGCTTATGTTGTAATTTAATACTTTAATACACGTTGAGGTGTCGTCAACGTGCTAGGAACGTGGTGTCCGAAAAAGTATTACAGTACTCCTCAAGAAAGGGTAGACGAGAAGACGACTTATTTGAGACTGAAGTAGGACATCCAGTCCCTAATGGTCGAGACCCTTTGCAAGGATCCAAAGGGGTCCTTCTCAGTCGGGAAGGAGGTGATATTTGTCGAGACAATACTACTATTATTCTCAAACCAGGGTTGTGTTTAGGAAACATCTTTCCATCTAATATGTAATCTTTAGGTCTAAGTCGTACAATGGAAAGACCCGACAGGTATACAATCGGTGATCGTCGTACGTCGACAAATACTAATTTAAATTTATTTTAATTTGTAAGTTAAGGAATCAATGTGATTAGTGTAAAATTTGTAATTAATTGTGGACACCGATGACATGACTTGAGACCCTGTACCTTGCAAAGGTAGCGACGTCTGTCAAGATAACCTATCCCAACGTGATCTGACATTCGTTAAGCACCACCCCGGTTACTCCCACACACACCATTCCGAAGTTAGAATAATGTAGTAAAATAAAAGGGTCGTACATCGGGCCACGGACGATACGTCATCGTAAGTTATTTATTAACTTAATTTTCTTTTTTTGACTACGATAAAAGTATCAACGTCGAGGAATTCATAAGTACCAGGGATCTCTGGTCTCTTTACTTGTGTGTATATTTGTAAATAAAAATAATGACTGTTCATTTACTTTTGATTCGTTAAAGTAAAGGGACCCTACTCTTGTGGGTATACGTCGTAATTCTATATTAATATCTTAAAGAGAGAGTCCATAAGTACATCGTTAGATATCGACAATTGAGTCTTCGGGTCATAGCTAAGATTAAAGAAAAAAGATCCAGTAGATACGAGGTAACAAGATATTGACTGGGATACCTGAGTAATTTAGAAAGTCGTGCTATAAATACGTTTGGATAAATTACTCAGGAGGTTGTGGAACTTAAGAGACCTAGAGTATGGATAATAAAATCACCGTTTGAAGACTCAAATTAATTGACATAAGAAGTACCTGATTTCCTCTGGTATTTTTCAGTGCGTTAACCATGTGTTGAAAGTCTGTTAGAGAAACGACGGTGTAAACTTCTAGAGGTTTTTCTGTGCCTTATTGGGAACCCTTAGAGAAACCCATAAATCTATAAGATGGAGAGTCTTTGAAAAGAAAGAACGAATTTAGAAAGTATTAAATCGGGTTTCGTCAAGAGGAGTGAGATTGAGGTCCCGTTTTCCTTTTGTTCTCGGGGGACAGGATACGAGACCTCTTTGGGGAAAGACACGAAATTGAGTCTGTATTTGTAACCAGACTAGTTTTTCAAGTAAACCCTTGAAAGACCGGTTGGGTTTGTTGGACTTTCCTCTATAACGGGAAGGTTCTACAACGAAACCTAAAGAATCATTAGAGTCCCATTTATCATCCTGACTCATCTTTATAATAAACTTATTTTTTGACTTTCGGTACTTTTATTAAGAAATTGTTTGTGTTTATCTGGTGTCTCGTCTCGGCACACACCTGGGCTTGAGGAAAGAGTATTAGGTCCTATGCTGAAAGGTTCACCCTCTTCATCCATTCAATTGTTCCTACGAGAAGATCTCGACCCGTTTCTCTTCCTAAATTCTCGTCTCTCACACTTCTCTACTCTTCTTTCCATAACAGTTCCCTTCGTTCGGGGGAGTCAGAGACCAACCAAAGTCGTAGCTGTGTGTGTTCGACCCACTGACACTCACCTCTATGCCCCTCCTCCTCCTTTCTGTTCTAACCCTCCTCCATTCCTACAGACTGGAGTTAGGGTCACGAAATTCCTCGTCCCACCTCCCACAAGTCGTTCGTACCTAGGAAACTTGCGTGAGTACGTCCGGGGTGGTACAGACTAAGGGAGGGTGTTGGGGGACGATGGTAAGGGTGACCTACGTAGTCTGTGTCTTTTGTCGATGGGTATGGAGTTCCTGTCCAAAGGACCTCTACTCCGGACAAAAGTGACCCGACCTTCAAAAGATTGTAGATTAGGACCCTCTCCAAGAAGAGGTTCTGTAAACAATCGTTGTTCACTAAAACTCTTTGAATTACAGGACGGTTAAGGAGAACGACACTGGTCAAACCCCTGATTCGGGGACCGTTGTAAACCACCAATAAACATCTCCGACCCCACACGGTGGTCGTTTGTTTTGTCCGAAACAAGGTACATTGACCGTAGACCGGGAAGATTTGTGGGTCTCTGTACGAAGAACGTCGTCTCTCCGACCCTCAGATAGGTAAAATGTCTACACATATGACTCCGTTTCTACCACACGAGAATAACGAACGGACAGGTACTCTACAATCTTTCACTATAGTGTGGGGTTATAGATCTAGTGTTTTAGTATCAAAGACTATAAGTAACCCCTCCGACTTTCTAAGTTTTGTACCTCAGAGGTTCCGAACTGTGAAGAACATACTGAAATTATTTCATTAATTTGAAAGGTTTGAAGTGAGTTGACATATTACCGTTCTTATTCTCCTGTGTACTCTATGTAAAACTTCCACGACCGTTGTAGCATTCATGAGTCATTTACGACCAACAAGAATAAAAATAATAAATTCACAGTCCTTTTTTACAATTATACGAAGATACCGGAACTTAACGAGAAAAAAAAAAAATTCTCACACATTCTTGACACCAAAAACACAAGGGATAATTTTATCCGTATTCACTTTCTTTCACTTCAACGAGTCAGTACAGGCTGAGAAACGCTGGGTACCTGACATCGGATGGTTCGAGGAGACAGGTACCCTAAAAGGTCCGTTATCATGATCTCGACCAACGGTAAAGGAAGAGGTCCCCTAGAAGGGTTGGGTCCCTAGTTTGAGTCTAGAGGATGTAACATCTGTCTGCGAAATGACAGACTCGGTGCTCCCTTCAGGTTTATCCGTATTTCGTCTGTGAATTACGTTTAAATACCAAATTTGTTCTAATTTCGTTCTAACGAAATTCGTGCTAATTTTTGTTTTTTCCTACAAAAGAGTAACATACATACGTAATTGGAAATCCATCTCAATATTTTACTAGTTAAATTTATTATTATTATTACTTTTGTTTTTTATTTATTCATTTATTTTACTTAAAAATTTTAACTGTCACCATTTCGAAACCTTTTGGTATTCAAACGTAATTTTATCCGTATTTCGTCTGTGAATTACGTTTAAATACCAAAAGGTTTCGAAATGGTAACAGTAAAAATCTTTAAGTAAAATAAATGAATAAATAAAAACAAAAGTTTTGGTTCGGTCCGAAGTCGTTATGCACTTGGTACTTGAGGGACTACAAGTTGGACCATAATCTTTTCCGTCCCCTTGGTCTCTAGTTTAACGGTTGTAGGCGACCTAGTACCTTTTTCGTTCTCTCAAGGTCTTTTTGTAGATAAGGACGAAATAACTGATACGGTTTCTAAAACTGACACACCTAGTGTTATTTGACGCCTTTTAAGACTTTCTCTACCCTTATGGTCTGGTGGATTGGACGGAGAACTCTATAGACATACGTCCGGTCCTTCGTTGTCAATCTTGACCTGTACCTTGTTGTCTGACCAAGGTTTATCCTTTTTCTCATGCCGTTCCGACATATAACAGTGGGACCAATAAATTGAATATACGTCTCATGTAGTACTCTTTACGACCTGACCTTCTTTGTGTTCGACCTTAGTTCTAACGGCCCTCTTTATAGTTAGTGGAGTCTATACGTCTACTGTGGTGGGAATACCGTCTTTCACTTCTCTTCGATTTTTCGGAGAACTACTTTCACTTTCTCTTCTCACTTTTTCAACCGAATTTCGAGTTGTAAGTCTTTTGTTTCTAGTACCGGAGGCCAGGGTAGTGAAGTACCCTTTATCTACCCCTTTGTCACCTTTGTCACAGTCTGAAATAAAAACCCCCGAGGTTTTAGTGACGTCTACCACTGACGTCGGTACTTTAATTTTCTGTGAATGAGGAGCCTTCTTTTCAATACTGGTTGGATCTATCGTATAAGTTTTCGTCTCTGTAATGAAACCGCTGATTCCAGGCAGATCAGTTCCGATACCAGAAGGGTCACCAGTACATACCTACACTCTCAACCTGACACTTCTTCCGACTCGTAGCTTCTTAACTACGAAAACTTGACACCACAACCTCTTCTGAGAACTCTCAGGGAACCTGACGTCCCTCTAGGTTGGTCAGGTAAGACTTCCTCTAGTTGGGACCCTAAAGAAACCTTCCTTACTACGATTTCGACTTTGAGGTCATGAAACCGGTGGAGTACTCTTCTCAACTGAGTAACCTTTTCTGAGACTACGACTCTCCCTAACCCCGTCCTCCTTTTCGCCTGCTGTCTCCTACTCTACCGACCTACCGTAGTGCCTCAGATACCTACACTCAGACTCACTTGAGGCCCTCTACCACTACTTGTCCCTCCGGACCGTAGGACGCTAAGTGCCCCAGCGTTTCTCAGCCTGTGCTGACTCGCTGACTTGACTTGACTTGAATAAATAAAAACAAAAGTAATAATAATAATAAATTTAACTAGTAAAATATTGAGATGGATTTCCAATTACGTATGTATGTTACTCTTTTGTAGGAAAAAACAAAAATTAGAACGGGATAAATCACCAAATATAAATAACTTTTTTTTTTAGCAATTGTCCCAATTTTTTTACTAATTGGACCAGTCGAAGTGGATAATCAGAAATCAGCTATTGTTCTTTATATAAACAATAGGGACTTCCAAACACAAGTGTTTAATTTTCTACACTTTAAAGTTCACAAATATACTACTTATAAGAACCCTAGTTAAAGTATGGTTTTTTTGAGTAAGGAAAGGTCGTTTATATACTATCAAAATTCATGATAATGAAAAGTAATAAGTAAAACAAAAATTGAAATCAGATAGTTACCTCTATGTAAATTCCACTTCTTCCTTGTAAATCCCTTTATAATTTGAACCAGGACTCTCTGAATCCATCCAACTATTCTTCAAGTTCCTTTTTCCCCAGACCCCGAGAGTTCCCTCTCTTTTCCTGTTTGAAAAAAAGATGTAAGTGAGTGGAATCAGTGTATCTGTAAAGAAAAAAAAAAAAAAAAAGAAGAAATTCGGTTCTCGATTACTAATGTGTCGTTTTGTTGAGTAGAACGAGCTCCCATACAAAAAGGAATTTGAGACATGGTTACTAATATAGTGTTATTATATAAGACGAACTCCTGTACAAAGAGGAAGAATTCTTTCACTTCAGCGAGTCATCACAGGATGAGAAGCTCTGGTGTACCTGACATACATCGGATGGTCCGAGGAGACAGGTGCCCTAAAAGGTCCGTTCTCATAACCTCACCCAACGGTAAAAGAAGAGGTCCCCTAGAACGGTTGGGTCCCTGACTTGGGTCCAGAGGACGGAACATCCGAAAATGGTAGACTCGGTGGTCCCTTCAGGAAGAATTCTTGGAAGGCTGATCAGGACAGCAGAACTTTACATTCAACATCTTCGTCCAGATCATTCTGGAAATGTTTGAACTCTGTAAGAAGACTAAATAACAATTATTGACTATCTTTTTTATATCTTGAGGGAACGATTCCGATCACTGTCCCGTGAGAGGCAAGGGGAGACTGTAGACACAACCTTCGAAGGAGACAGGAGAAAGTGATTGTTTTGAAGACGGCGTGTTTTCGAGACTCTCCAGTTCGGACCAGGAACTAGGCCTTCAATTTAGAAGAAGTCTCTGGTACTTAGACTATAAGAAGTGTCATTCGATAGTCATGTTTTATATGAAAGGTATATGACGATATTTTCTTCTTTTAAAACGAGAAAAGGTTTGTCTTTTCCACACCAACAAAATTTAAAATCGTTACTCTAGATAAAAAGATACCTTTCATACTTTAACCGAATAAAAATACAACGGAAAAATATACACCCTTCGATTTCCCCAGTTTGATACACTAATCTATTAAAAAATTACAGGTTCATAACACCCTTAGAGAGAGAGAAAACTTTTATTAATAACAACGATTCGTCCTTCGAGTGTAAGACTTCCCTTTAGTTTAACACTTGGTCGGTAATGTTCAGACTACCTCGTGTCACTGTTGTGACATTGGAAATTCAGAGATAACGTAAACAAAACTTTCTGTTTTGGATTCAGTACAAAGACACTAAGTGACAGTAAGACTCTCTTAAGTCATGAGATGGACCCCATAATTTACAAAGTGTTATTGAGTTTTTATGGTCCTGGTCGTTCACGTTGTTTTCTCGTTAGGTTACGAATATTATTTACTGAAATTTCCGTCGGATTTGTAACTTTTGGGTTACTCCTTCCGAAGAATTTCCAGAGGGTCTGTGGAAGGACCCCTTTAGATAAGTGGGGAGGATGTGGGGTAGAAGGTTACACTTGAAATAGTGTTCCAGTGATGTCCCTGTTTTAGTAGTGACGACCCTCCTGTACCTGTCTTAAGTATCGGTGTGATACCAAACTGAGGGTTTATTGTAAGAGACGGAGAGATCACAGTGTCAGTTAGTCAAGTCATCGAGTCAGTACAGACTGAGAAACGTTGGGGTACCTGACGTCGTACGGTGCGAAGGGACAGGTAGTGGTTGAGTGTCTCAAATGAGTTTGAGTACAGGTAACTCAACCACTACGGTAGGTTAGTAGAGTAGGGGTCAGTAGGGGAAGAGGAGGACGGAAGTTAGAAAGGGTCGTAGTCCTAGAAAAGTTTACTCAGTCGAGAAGAGTAGTCCACCGGCTTCATGACCTCAAAGTCGAAGTTGTAGTCAGGAAGGTTACTTATAAGTCCTGACTAAAGGAAATCCTACTTGACCAACCTAGAGGAATGTCAGGTTCCCTGAGAGTTCTTAGAAGAGGTTGTGGTGTCAAGTTTTCGTAGTTAAGAAACCGCAAGTCGAAAGAAATATCAAGTTGAGAGTGTGGGTATGTACTGATGACCTTTTTGGTATCGAAACTGATCTGCCTCGAAACAACCGTTTCATTACAGAGACTAAAAATTATACGACAGATCCAACCAGTCTCGAAAAGAAGGTTCCTCGTTCGCAGAAAATTAAAGTACCGACGTCAGTAGTAGACGTCACTAAAGTCTCGGGGGGTTTTATTTCAGACGGTGACAAAAGGGTAGATAAACGGTACTTCACTACCCTGGCCTACGGTACTAGAATCAAAAGACTTACAACGTGAAATTCGGTTCAAAAAGTGAGAGGAGAAAGTGAAAGTAGTTCTCCGAGAAATCGAAGAGAAGTGAAAGACGGTATTACCACCACAGTAGACGTATAGACTCCAATAACTATAAATGTGTCAGTGTCAGTTATCATGTTTTATTTTTCTATAGTTTCCCAGTCTGAGAACTAAGCCGGGGTTTTAATTTTGTGCTATTTTGTAGTACTTCCGTCGAATTTCGAAAAGGAAGGTCCACGAAGTCGGTCTTCGTAATCTAGAGACGATAAGTTTACACCAGGACCTCTACGTCGTCGGTCCTATGGTTACCCTCACTCAGTCTTTATGTGTAGAGTCTAGGGTAGGTCTGGAGGACTTAGTCTTAGACGTAAAAAAAAAAATCCTGGAGGTCCATTAAGTACTACGAGACTCGATGTCGTAGTGACATACACCGTTAACTACATCTCCTACTGGTTTTTGAAAATGGAGAAAGAGTCATTTTATCGACAAAGAGTGATTAAGGAGTTGTACAAAGATTTGACGTGACGAAGTGTCTAGTTGTTCATGAAATTCTGTTTTGATAATATTTAGAGTGATGTTTAGATAAAAGTTACGTAGTCTTATCTTCAAACGAAAGAGACATTAGTATTGTTTCGGAGAAAATAGGGACTTTACGTGTGGGCAACGTTACCGTATCAAGTAAAAGAATAATCGTTTATCTATAGTAATACATAAAGGAGATCGTTCAATTTCAGGAGAAATTAAAAGTTCGAAGTCAAACAAGGTTGATCTTCAAGGACCGGGTTCGAGGGATAACCACTCTCTCAATGTTCTCAAGAACTAAGATTTCTTAGTCAATTAGGACTCTATAGGGGAATTCAGTTTCATGGTACGTCCCTATGTTGCTGAAAATGACCTCAAAATTTTCCTCTCCACACTACTTAACTCACCTCACTCAGTTCTAAAGGAGTCTCAATTAAATTGGGGTAACCTAAAATTCCAGTATTCTGACCTTTGGTCACGAAACTCTTCCTCCTTAAATTTTGTACAAAGTTTTCACCTTTATTATCACACTCGCATCCTTTCTAGTTCCTGTTTCCCCCTCGGTCATAACGTTTCTCTTTTTGTTTTCCTACTGTCTTCTGTCGTTATACCTTCTTCCCTTAAATGCTGTCTTCTCTCTTGTCACTCCTTCGTCATTTGTGGGTTCCTTCTGTCCGCTTCTACTCTCTGTGTCGTGGGTGGGCTGGTGCCGTCCTTTCACCACTCTCATATCTCTCATGCCTCGTCTCCACGTCCCGGTGCGTGTCGCGGACATTGGGCCTACCGGTGTGCGGTAGGAAGAGAACTTTCACGGGGGAGGGTAGCACAGGATGGACCGGCCTTCCTGTGGCCAGAGTGACCAGTAGTGAACTCTCGAACTCCCAACCCCCCTCATTTCAACCCCCTTTGTCTCCCTAGGAGTACCGTTCAAAGGCTGTTCTTACTCCTCCTTGGCAGGGGGACACACCTTTTTTTCGCTCCGACAGTAAAAACACTGTGACTTTGACGAAAGACGCAGTAGACGACAAAGTTTAAGAGACAGACCCTCGAGACAACCTCACGGAAGATCTTACCTCTAAATTTTGGAGGTCACGGAAATACGAAGTCGTGAAGACAGTGTCTACGTTACCTTATCCGTCACCTTAAAAGAAACCAAGAAGGGAGGGAAACATCCTTAATCTATAATTTATACTAGTGTTGGTGACAAAAACTCTTTAAGAGGTACTTTCAGGTGATGACAGCTCTTTGGGCTCTTTTCCGACGTGACTCAGGGTCTCTCATCAACTTGTTATGTCAGGTCACTCAGAAGCGAATTGTCGATATGTAAATCCCTGATATGAACGGAGACCGTTTCTGTCTTGATAAAAAATTATACGTTTTAATCAAAGCAATAGGTAGTCGTATTCAACCTAATTTTTTAATACATAACTCGTGGTCGACACTCGGTCCGTAACAAGGATCTACGGATCTTGAGTTCTCGTAGTCACTCAGTTTCGGGACGGTGGTACTTCGAATGAAAGATTACTTCTCTTTGGGTATGACTCATTGTTCTTTCTTCAGCCACTGGATTTCTCTCCATTATTTACGATATTTTTGGTCTTTCACGTCGTCTTATTTCCTCTCTCCGCTACGGTCCCTACCCTCTCACCTGTCCCTCACATTTGAATTTCACCAGTGCCTTCCGGAGAAACTTTTCTGTCTAAACGGTTCTGAACTTTCTGTCCCCTGTCAATAGGTTCGTCTGTACACTCTTTGCTTATAAGAACCGTCTTTCTTGGACACGTCATCAGGTCCCACCTTAACCGGACCTAACAACCCCGGGTCGTTCCTCGGGTCCTACCGGACTCGTCTCTCCTCCAGTCAGTCCTCTTCGTCCCGACGTCGATTCGCCCCAGTCTAGTGCAGTGTGGAACAACTGAGACTCAGACTCTATATGTCCCTCGACACGTTCCTAGAACTTCTCACCAGACCAAATACAAGGGTCTCCCACTGAGACCGACGACACGACCCTTGACTGACACTAACCCGTGTGTACCTTCGTCCTTCTGGGGAATCCTCCAATAATTCTTTAGGACCCCTCTCTACCGTCACTGAAACGTGACCTACTAACTAGACGTCAATCATCGAATTACTAATATTTGTACAGGATTGACTAAAATATTATAAAAAGTTCAGGATCCCAATAAAAGTAAGGTAGTTTTTGTCTCTGAGGTATTTTTCAATTCTGAACTTTGTCGAATAATGTATAAAGGGGTTTGGATCACTTTAGTAAAAGTTGGTTTCGATCTTCTGTTGTATAAATAAAAAATAAACAGTGGTTTATATAATGTACGACACTGATGATAGAATTTACACTAAAAAGGTACAGAATCGTATTAATCGATCCAGTTTTAGACAAAACTACGGGTTTACTAATCCGTGTGATTCGAAGGGGGATGCACGTAGTTCAACATATACACACACTCTTTACCGGTATTTTTCATGCATCACCTTTTAGGTAGGTTTGATAGTCTTTGTACTATTTGACAAATTGATAAGATAACATCTCAGTCTTTTTCAATTTTGGTTAAGATAACTATTTTGAGAAACTTTATATTTTATAATAAGCAGAGCCAAAGTTAATGTTTTAGTTTCTAGAACAGTTTAAGTTTCTAATAAGAGTCGTTTACTAATATTATTTACGTCCTCGAATACAGTTAACTAAAAACAACTGTCCCTTACATATTCGTCCTGAGATTCATCATCCATCTAAACAATGTAATTAAACCGGAATTATACACCCTTTATCTCAAGATCAAAGAACAAGACTCTTTGACGAAAGGATAGACTTGTCTTTGAAAGAAGTCATACACGGGAAAACGTGATCGGAAAAGAGATCAAGGTGTATGGTGAAGTAGTTTTTAAAGTTTCGTGATTGTGTTAAGGAAAACCTTGAAGATGTTTATTTATAAAGAGAACCTAACTCAAACCGGTAAGAGTGGGACTTTTACAACTTCCAGTATCTTTCTAGTCTATAATCATAGGACTCTAGTTAATTTAAAATGTAAATTATCAGATAAACTAATAAAAATGATACGATCAATATAGTCTCGTCCCGAAATTTTTGTTTGATCTCGATTTAATCCTTGTTTTATAGATTACTGACAACCGTTTCAAGTACATTTAGTTCGTGTCACTATCCGCGTGTCACGTCTTCATTTTCATTTAGGTTTTCCAAGACACCCGGTAGGTACCAAAACCTGAAGACCAAATACCGTCCACCCATTTTCTTTCAGTCACCCCAACTTCAGGTAGAGTAGGACAAGGACTACGATTTGAGTCACGGACAACTCTTCTGAGTTGGGGTCGTTATATTTACAACAGACAAGAGCGTCCACAACTCACAACAGAAGCCTAGGTGAAAGGAGGTAGGTAATGTGGGTAGTGGTGTGAGGGTGTGTAAAAGAGTAGGAATCCTTTCCTTTTATTCCTGTTTCCTTCCCTTTTCTTTCCATTATCCCACCTCCTTTTCCCCTCATGAGTTACCACGAGTCCTCTTAGAGTCAAAGTTTAGACAAATTTAGAGTTTGAGTCAACAGAACATCCCCGGTTGGACCCCTTACGGGACGTCCAGACTCCTCTCCCAAGGAAAGTCAAGATCTTTACACAAAGGTACAACCTAGGGACATTAGTATATTATGTTAGAGTATACTATAGGTTTGACTATGATTTAGACTACGTAAAATCTTTGTGATATACCTTTTAAAGATAAAGATCATTACCAATCCAATAACCCTGGTAATAAGAGTAACTTTTTGTTGATCTTTTCGACTTAAACTATAATTGTGATATAAGAAATATATAATTGTGATGTAAGAAATTTCTTTGATTCTTAGTGTTTTTAAATTCCTTCCGGATTTAAGGTTCCCTACAGTTTTGGATATATCCATTAATCGTCCCTTCAACGAAAAAAGGATTCCCCGAAAAAGATGACAACCTTTAAAACTTAAGTAGAAAACTGTCGGAAGATCCTATTCCTGTTTTAAGTTTCTTTCGGACACCGAACGTCCTTACTCCTTAGAGTGTCCTTTTGAAAGGATGTTATTCGGTCTGTGTGTTTAGTATCTAAACTTTTATTTGGTTTATCTTAAAGATCTTAATTTACTTTATGTTTTCGATATTAAATACCTCACCTACTCACTTTATCGTCATATTTGTTTCTTAATCCCTTAATCTTTTTCCTGGTCTCTATTTTAACAGGTGTCGTGTTTCCTACCTTTTATGATCTTTCTCAATTTTTTTCCTCTGTCTGATTCTTTCAGGTAAGATAGAATATACATTTATTACACTACCTTCCTTAAAAAATCTTATACATAGTCTTTAGTAAAATGACTGTACTATCGACTCGAGAATGTCCTGATCACTTTCGATAGGTAGGGCAGGGGAGTTTACGAATATATCTGTGTAATTTCCTTACACGTATTTTGTATTTCTTTTAATGTATTTTGTATTTTTTTCAGATTTACGTACGTTTCCTCCTTTTTATGTCCAATAGTGGTTTTCTTAATGTGATTCTAAATATCAATTGAAGAGTCATTGTCCTCGTTGACCTCCTTAGAATAAAAGTTACACGATTTTCTTTTATTGACGGTTGGATTTTAAAATATGGGTCACTTTTAAAATATGGGTCACTTTCGACGTCTTACTTCCATTTTATTTCTGTAATTGTGTCTCTTTACTTTTGTTTCTTGTTGTTTTGGTTCCTCAAATAGTACTCATCTGAGATACTTTCCTTGAAGATTTCCTGTACCGTCTATTACTAGGGTTTACCTACTAGACTCTGTGTGCATAGGTCGATTCTTCAAACACTTATCCCTTTCCCTCTCCCACCCTACTAAACCCTCTTACTGTAACTTTGTACATATGATAGTACATTCTTAGCTTAACGGTCAGATACAGGTTACGTCCTATGTCGTACGAACCCCGACCACGTGCCCCTACTGGGTCTCCCTACAACACGCCTCCCTCCACCCTCCCCCCAAGTACAAACCCTAACGTACATGTGGGCACCACCTAAGTACAGTTACATACCGTTTTGGTTATGTCATAATATTTCTTTTTATTTCATTTTTATTTTTCAATTTTTTTATTTCTATTTAGATTTACTTACGACGGATATATTGTGTTTTATTATTACAGAACACCCACATCTTTAGTTATATTACTTTAAAGTTTTGATTTAGTTCTCCTCTGTTTACCTCAAATTTTTTGACAAAATTACAAACTTATAACGGGTTTCCTTCATTTCGTACTAATTCGAAATGAAATTTCTTTTATTACTTATCGACATATATAAAAATTTTCAGTTCAGAAGTGTAACTATTTTTACTTTTCCTTTAAAGAAGGTTGATCTTTTTATTTTTTTGGTTTGGTTGCCTACCTAGTAGGTCATGAACTGTTTTTCATTTTGACTATTCGTCGGTCAAAGGTGAGAAACCGGACCGAAAATGCTCTCCCGGGTTACTTACGACCGTCTCTCTTACGTGTAAAGAGGTCTCCTAGTCTCTTCCGTGTTTACTTAGTACCTTAAATCCTCGTAGATGAAATTTAGGGATTTAACCAGAGAGAGACTTGTGACCCTTCCGTCTGACTTTATTGACGTACATCCCAAGATGGAGTCCTTGGTCACCACCCAGACTGTTCTGATTGAAGTGGGTCTCCCTACTCAGTGAGTGGGACAATGTTTCTACAGTCTCCTCTTTACTCCTTTTAGTCAGATATAAGGGACCACTTCCCCACACACACACACACCGCCNGTTGTCATCGATGTACTACTTTACAAGAAACCCATCTTTAATTTTACGGGATTTCGAAGGACCTTAAGACAGAACGACTACTCGATTTAATTTTGTCTTTTGGACACAAGATTCTTCTTAGTTTTTGTTTAATTCACAGTCTCTTTTTCATTTGATGTGTAAATAGTTGAAAATACTCCAATACCTCTACCAAGTAATTTTTCAGGGGACTTTTCTACTAAAAAGAGTATTACTATCGGGTATCGACGTTTTACTAGTTATCTGTAACCTCCTTAGTGTCGTCTAAGTCCCGTTGAGGACTAATTATTACGAAGTTGTTCAATTTGATTTAGAGAAAGTTCACAAGTTCTTTTTCCGTCTATAGAAAAAGTCTTACTTAGTTAAGACTCAGTGTGCGTTATTTCCACAATAAAGAAACGTGATTGTCAACCCAGGAACTCAACAAAGATTGTGACAAACATGTGTATTCGGGAAAGGACGACTGAAACAGTTTGGGTTCATACCTTTAGGGTTCCTTTGGTCAATACAGTGACTCAACTTTCTGACCAATCCCAAATAACGTAAGTAGAATTCTTAAGACTTCCATATCTAAAGTTTTTCTCTTGTTTAGACTTTTGTCGTCTGTAAGTTTCTGACTTAGTTTATGGACCGACGTTTATTTGTACGTCAACTCGTAAAGAGGCCGAAGGGACCACCGAATCTCCAATTTCGCAGACGGACGTTACACCCTCTGGACCCAAGCTAGGGACCCATCCCTTCTAGGGGACCTCTTCCTTTACCGTTGGGTGAGGTCATAAGAACGGACCTCTTAGGGTACCTGCCTCCTCGGACTACCCGATGTCAGGTACCCCAACGTTTTTCAGTCTGTAATGACTCTCTGAAGTGAAACTCGTAAAGAGATCTTAAATCTTGAGGTAACTGTTCCTCGACTCATAAGAGAGAATTCTTGAATTATTTAAAGGTACCCTAAATGTATATCCTTACATGTTATATTACAATATGGGTTAACTCTCGGTTTTACAAATAGATAATATATTCAACGGAGATCCCTAGTAAATGAAGGTCAAAGGAGTTGAGAGAGTTTTTAATGTATGCTTTCTTTGTCTGAATAACGTAGAGGAAAATTTATACTTTTTTACCTAAGATGTGTATTCGAAAGTGTGACCCGCCCCCGTCTCCTTCGAACGATTTAAACCAGGGGATGGTTTATGTATACTCGTCCTACTTTCAAGAACGGGTACTTACCTTTACTTTACCTAAAAATTGGACCAAAACTGACTCCGTGGAATAAGACAAGACAACACGTTGCCATTTTTACAAACCTTGAACTTAACTAGGAAGTTCTAGTATTCATGTACCAACTTATTTTCCGATATAAAAGTTAATTAGATGTAGACAATTGATCGAGATTTAGATCGGCCTTAAGGAACGGAGACTTCTTACCAACAGAAACTCGTTGACCTAAAAGTTTAAAAAAACCAATTTTTTTTTTTTAATATGAACAATCAAGTGAAAATTTCCTTGATGAACCAATGGTTTGTGAACCTTTTAGTGTGTCTAGTACTAACGCCAAGTCCTTTTGACGTTTATCACCGTCATCCTCTTTTCATCCTTACCTTTGTCTCGTGGAAGGAACACATGCACCTCCAATTCTTGTCTTTTTTGTACTAGTGTTAGTAATCTTATTCACCTACTTCTCCTTCTTTTACTAACATTAGTTGTCATGCCGTTTTCTGTGATTACTTACCCTTCTTTATACTACGGTACATCACATACTAAACGAGATTCACTTTCTAATCGGAAAGGACCAAAGATTAATTTTTAACGAATAGGGTGGACTTTTTTTGTGAACTTCCTCCTTGAAATAAGAGAAGCCGTTGAAGACCGTTTCAAACAGTAGAAAGGAGAAGTATTTTAAGTCAAGTCAAGTCAGCGAGTCAGCACAGGTTGAGACACTCTGGGGTACCTGACGTCGTTCGGTCTGAAGGGACCGGTAGTGGTTGAGGACCTCGAACGAGTTTGAGTGCAGGTAGCTTAACCTAAGTATTTTAACGTCGATAGAATGATAATAGATGATGTAACAGTTGAGTTAAAGGAACAGGTTGAAACTCACTACTTTGTCAAATATGCAAAGATGTACAGTATTTTAGTGGGACAGAAGAGTAGAAAGACTGACTTACCTTGAGTCAGTTAATTGGAAAGAGAATCTGTGACAACCAGTGAAAGTAAAGGAACTCAACGGAGAGAAAGATAAAGTAAAGATGAAAACAATCACAGGGAGTATAGATACAGTCCAAAATTTCCGGTAAGGTTATGGTCTACACTCCTCCCTAATAAAGTTTCGGTCACGGTAAGATAAAAACCAGGTGTAGGTCGTCAATGTACTCGTTCCTCCTGACGAGGAGACCGGACCGGAAAGTGGACGAGCCAAACGGTAGGACACAAAACCAGGAGGTAAACTGTCCGTGAACTGGAATAACAAAATAAGGTGACAAATAATCACGAGGACCAGTACCAGTAAAGGGAAATAATCAGTGACACAGGATGTTATAATTTTTAGTACCAAAGAATAATGTCATACCAAGGTTTCGTGTACAGTACGAAAGTTTCGTGTTTAAAAAATCCGGGACTTCTTGTGAAGAGTTATTTACGAAATCAAACGGTATCTTGGTTACTAGAAGTTCCCGTTGGAAGTTTAGGTCTGTGTTGTCCTACCAGTAATTCTCGTTGGAGTACTCACTTTTCGTTTCTCTTTGGTACTACCATGGATAAACGTTATTTTTTATTTCTGTTGTCTTACTGATTTTTAAGTATTTGTGAAGTCTAGAGAAAGAGTCCCCGGTTATTTCTTTACCTTTGAACGATATGTACACCATCCTGTGGGTGTCAATTAATGGATGGGTTGACCACAGAGAGGAGAATTGTTCTTTTGTAGTCAAAATAAGTCCTCGGATCACTCACACCTTGACTCCTCTTTCACTTGAAGGAGAGGGGAAGACCCATTCAAGATTAATGAAATTCGGATAGCACTTTTAATGTGAGAGGACGAACATTAATCAAATCCTTACCCATATACTGTGTTAAGATCGGTTACTCCCCTCCGGATAACTCCTCTAAATCCTTCAAAAGAAGTTTGGATATTAGTCAATGTTCTACTTCTGATAAACGGAAACTTATCAAAATACATTCCAACATTCCGTACCTCGATACCGTCGATAGAACATTGACACCCAAACGTCGGACCCCTACTTTCCGTTGTTATATTCTATTGTGTCACTTTTAAGACTTTTATGAGACTAAGAACTACTCCAATAAGTTGGTGATTTAATTGATAAGGATTTGAAAGTGGTGGAAACTTGAAGGTCATTACACTAAATGATTTGTAATAACGAATTAGGTCAAAATTGACCCAAAAGACATTTCAACGACGACATACGTGTGACTGACTATATAATAGGTTGTCAATAAACCAGATTACAAACCAATATAATTACTTCTGTAAATGATGACTTCAACTAAAATTAGTACCACTTGGTCTCGTCATTGTATTTTGGAAACATCCCAATAAATATGCCTCTAAATACATTGAATTTGTGTAAACACTAACGTAAAATAAATACTCATTTCACCCGAAGGCTCCGCCATGATCACCATTTCTTAAACGGACGGTCACGTCCTTCGTGTTCTCTACCTAAACTAGGGACTTAGTCTTTCTAGGGGACCTCATACTTTACCGTTGGGTGAGGTCATAAGAACGGACGTTTTAAGGTATCCGTCTCCATACGTTTCTCAACCTGTACTGACTCGTGCGCGCGCGTGCGCGTGTGTGTGTGTGTGCATCTCATCAACTGTAAAAAGCTGTTTTTACTTTCACTTCGTTTTGATATACCCTTATTGTTACAAAAGGTTCCCTCTAAAAAATCTTTATATTTTTGACCGATCACTTTATAGTTAGAATTCGATTCATATAGTATGTTCATATGTTTCGTTACTGTTTGACCTTTAGTCTGTCGTACCTAACTTTTACATACGTAAACTTATATAGTGACCCCTGAGTAATAACAAATTCCGTAAAGACTTTAAAGTCAACTTGAAACTAGAAAACAAGGTTTATGAACGTCAAGTACCCCAACGTTCCTCAACTTGTGTGGAATCGTTGACTTGTTTTTGTATTTATAAAAATTTGTATTTAAAATTTGTATTTTGTATTTATAAGTATTTGGAGAACTAATACGTAATCATTCCATCTTATGTAAAATTGTATTAAAATCTGTAACGTTACGAGAGATAAATCCTAACTAAAATAAAAAATTTACGAGGTTACAAACCTCGTTCTCTAGGTCCAAACTGACTTTAAAGTCTTTGTGGAATTGTTACTACTAAGGTGTCAATATATAAGTTTATGTATGTAAAAGTTAGGAACAGACTTTGTCATAATTTAACATATAAATGTATTTTTATATTTTTAATTGTCGTACGGAGTTTACTAATTAAGAACCTAAAAGGAGTGTCAATCTCTTAGATATAAGGGTTCAGTTTTTTGAAACTTAATCTTTGTAATTTATTTTGAAGGTAGGTTGTTCATACTTTCCTATTCTAGTCTTTGTTACTGTTTTTACATAATTATAAAATTTAATCGGTGTTCTTTGGAAATTCTTCATCTAACTACTTACCTGATATGTTGTTTTGTTTTCACTGTGAACTAGAAACATCCGTGAATTGTCGTCTCGGACAATTTCTTCCATAAAATTTAACATCTACCTTCTTGTCCTTTTGACTTTTCGTTTGAAAAGTGTTTGTCTTGTTATCAGTTACTGTTTAGTTTTAATTATCTTACTAGATTTTGACTCCAAAACCATTGGACTCTCATAAACTAAATATATATAAATCAAGTAAATTTCAATTATAAGTACTTTGTTAACTAAAAGTGGTTTATTTGTATTCCAATAAAATTTCACCTCGGGGTTATTTGATAATACCCCTTTTTAATAAAAGAAAGAAAAAAAAAAACAAAACCAAATTCTCCTATAAAACAATCTAATTTATGGTCCCACTAAAACCATGTTCTGTAGGAGACGACCTGTTTCGGACTGTAATGTTATAATGTAGTAGACAAATCTCGATTTCTCCGAATCGATTGAAGAAAAGAAAGGACCTTCCCTCCATCCCCCACTCCCCCACCTCCCCCTTCCACACGAAATTTTTATAGATACGGACTCGATGTAGGTTCTGATTGATTTTAGTTTGAAATCCTAGACTCAAAGTACATAAACGTCAAAAATTTCGACTGGTCATGACCCCTTCCTTTACCTTTAGGTGAGGTCACAAGAACGGACCACTTAGGGTCCCTATCTCCTCGGATCACCCGAAGGCAGATGCCCCAACGTGTCTCAGCCTGTACTGACTTCGCTGAATCGTCGTCGTCGTCGTCACTACTATTTACGAATGACTTATGACGACAGTTCTAAAAAAAGGTATTAACTCTTTCAATGTACTGAAAGTGCACGTTCTTGACCAGACTCTGACACATTCTCCCTATACTTGATCCCTCCAAAATAAGATTAATTTACCTCTCTTTTACTTCAATGACACATACTAATAAACCAAGTCAAATGGAACCCGAAAAGTAGGTCCTAGACGACCGCCTAAAGAAACACAAAGAGGTGCTCAAAAAGAACGGCAAATGAAACACGGAGAAGATTGACATTCTGTAAATGTCTTTTTCAGTAAAAGTAGATTTATGAGATCACTTACAAAAATCTTTTTTTTTTTTGTTGTTGGAAAAGTCTAAATACCGTACGCAAATTGGTAAAGTGTAGGACCAGTTCTTGACAGGAATATTCATATCCTCTGTACACTCACGACTTCGACCCACTTCCCGTGTGTCCGCACTCTCACTATACTGGTGACCTATATGGTAAGAGTGTCGAAACAATTACAGACTTTTACAGGTATTATGGTTAATTTTAATTAATTTTCGGAAATCTTCAACAGTAGATGGTAACCACTGCTGATTTCAAAGAAGCTCCGAAGGAACGATCAAGTCACCATTTCGCAGACGGACGGTTACGTCCTCTACGCCCAGACTAGGGACTATCCCCTTCTACAAGACTTCTTCCTTTACCGTTGGACAAGGTCACAGAAACGTAGCCTTTAGAGTACCTGTCTCCTCGGACCGTCCGATCGAGTGCCCCAGCGCTTTCTCAGTCTGTGCTGAATCGTTAAATTGTTGTCGTCATTGTTTTCCAAGAAAAGTCCCTCCAGGGGAACTGTAGTACAACGATCCAAGGACTGAGATCTTTTCTAAGAATTGTAGATAGAAATCTACTTGGAAAAATATGTCTCCAAACGTCAATTTGAACGTCTTTGTGACTAATGTGTGACCGACGAGACCCGTCAACGAGCCGACCCCCGACCTCTATTTCTTAATGGTACGTCACACCGTAAAGGGAGGTCTCTGAGTATGTCATGAGTAGTTTGTACCAAACGTTTTCTCTCTCCCTAAGTACTTGTACTGTATGGGAGAATTACATGACGTGGTGGAGGACCTACATACTGGCCTAGTAGAGGCAGAAAAGGGACTTTTACTTACTGTTTCTTTAGTAATGTACTTGAGTAGGTAGAAGCTGTTTGTACCCTTGACGTCCAAAGGTCTACTTTCAAATATCTTGAGAGTTGAAGGAAGAATGACGACGTCGTTCCCTCTATGTTGAACAGTCGAGACTGTCTCCAGTCCAAGATGGGTTCCGTGTTCGAGATAAAAGTGATTTACCGTCCTTCCGACAGACTGTTATAGTCTTCTCTTCTATCTCGAAAAAGGAATCCCGGACACCCATGGAGTCACGAAGTGACTTTTGGGAATGTTTCACCCAGAAACCGTCCAATTAAATTCCTCTTTAAAGTGTCTGTCCAGAAACATGTCAACTCGGCGACAATAAGACATATCCTGTTAGGGGCCCATTTTCCACTCTCTTTTCCCAAGAAAGATGAATGAGGAGGTAGACCGAAAACAGAAACCTAAATCGAAGACAATAGAAGAGGACGGAGAAAAATAGGTAAAAGAAGAAATTAAGGAAGAAGAGAGACTTCCGTTTTACCTTCGTTTTCCCTTTTTACTAGTTAGGTTATCGTTAAACATGAATTATGTAAATGTACATGTTTAGGTAACATTCTTTTACCTCCGAATGAAGAGTGTCTAAAGAAACTCGAAGAAATTGACTAATAAGACTGTAAGAAGTCGTTGTAGTCAGTTAAAAACTTATTCGACCCCCCCCTCCTTTTTTTTTTTGTTTTTTGCGGTCCACCGATAAAATGTACTAGTGTTCGTTTCGTGGGAAAGGGAGAGGGTGCGGTGTAGTTTGTCATAGACTCCAATCTTTTTAGACACTAACTACAAAGACACGACACACACGATTCAGCGAAGTCAACAAAGACTGAGAAGACAAGTACCCCAAAAGGTCCATTCTTATACTCGTCGAACGGTAAAGGAAGAGGTCCAATCGTTCTCATTTTAGCAGTCTGTAAAATGTTGTGTATCCATTATTCCTTTATTAAAATCTGATATGTAATACATCCAAAATTATACATTAAGAATGATAGAGAAAGATTAACTTGTCCTAAAGAATCTAATAACCCGAACGAAAACGGTTTACGTTACTATCGATTGTCACACCTGGGTCCATTGTTAAGGGTGAGATACTGAATGATTTTGATACTAAAACCAGTATCTCGGATGTAAAGGACTTGGATGTAAAAGAACCAATATTTACTCGATTAGTTACGGAAAGATAGAACCTCCATGATACTTCAAATTTTATTTTTACTCACACTATGTTTACATTCAATATTAGTTGACACTAAATATTAAGAACCAAAGGTCAATAATAAGTAACGAATTAGTGAAGTTCCTACTGTACTCAATGGGTAGAACCTTTGACTACAAAACATAGGATACACCCATTGAAGGTTTTTCGCGACCTTTAAGAGAAGACACGATGGTAAAACTTAAAACCTGTGTAACGATACTATCGTTCATAAAACAGAACGTAAATAAACGAATGGTCTGATTCGCAGTTCTCCCGTCACTGATACAAAAGTTTAGGGGTCGAGAGGTGTTAAAGATCGAAAGTCATCCACGAGTTATTTACGAACAGTTAATACCCTCTCATTGACACGGAAGGTTCGTGAAGAGAAAGAAATAAGATGTACTTCTTGGATACCTTGGAAGACGGTAACGAATCCGTCGTGATCGTTGACCTGAATTCGGAAGAATGACCACGTGGTTTGTCTGCCACACCTGACGGATAACTTGTAAGTGGGACAAGGGGTCTCTACCTCTAAGTAAGTGGGACAGGGGGTCTCTACCTCTAAGAGTATATGTCGACGGTCAATATATATACACCATCGATGTTGTCATGGTTCCGTTATATTAGTATTGTGCTCGTTTGAAAGTAACTATTAAATGTGTACGGTCCGTGTCAACCTATTCAAATTTACATGATTGAATATTATAAATTGAATAAGTCAGGATTCTCAACAGGATACTCCAGTATAACTGTGTACTCTCTTCATGAACCGTCTTGACCCATACACACACACGTACGTACGATTCAACGAAGTCAACACAGGTCGAGCAACTCTGGAATACCTGACATCGGGTAGTCCGAGGAGACAGGTACCCTAAGACGTCTGTTCTTATGACCTCACCCAACGATCCGAAAGGAAACCCCTTATAAGGTCTGGGTCCCTAGTTTGGACACAGAGTAATAAAGAGGATCGCCCATCCAAGAAATGGTGGTCTTGTTGGTGGACCCTTCTGGTCTTGAAACATGTTTGGGTCTATTTAATCCGAGGAGTGAAACACCAACAATGGTGAAAGGGTTCGACGGAAAAACAATACTAAAATCTTTAACAAAAATTATTGGAGAAGAATAGACTCTCTTATTTTCTTCGACTCCCTCTTTAAGAAAATGTCTTAACGGTATTTCTTAGGTGTAATTGAACTGTAATTGTACTTTAAGTTACGTGAGTAGACACTCCGTCTAATTTAGACTTGTTTATAATTGACCTCGAATCCCGTCGTCTTTTGGATAAACTAGTAAGTTTTCTGTCATGGACTAGTACTGACAGTGTTAATTTCTTTAGTTCTTTATAAATATAGGACGATTACGATAAATAGTTTACTCAATCTACATTTTAAGATGACACGTCTGAGAACGGTAAAGGAACTCCTAAGAGTGTCGTGGAGATAAGATTAACTCTCTATGGGTGTCCCAAAAGGGGAGGTGTCCACTGGAAGGAGGAGGGGTCAAGTCGGGTTCCTTAATGTCTCCCATTAGGTCCCTAGGGGTTGGAACCACCGTTGTGGTCTTAGAGAACACTCGTTGACGAACTTTTGTGTCTAAGGTCCCGGACAGGGATCCGGATACCGGAGATGTACAAATCCCTGTCCCGACCCCTTAGTCACAAAAGTTTCGGAGAAGGCAACTAAGAGCTAAGAAACGGTCTGTATCCCCTAGAGCCACCAGAGAGTAAAATGTCGAGGACGATTCAGAGAGTCGTCACGAAGACTTAAGTCACTATAGGTACGAAGACAAAGGTACAAGAGTAGAGGTTGCAAGTCGCAGTAGGTCCCAGTAAAGAGCTAAAACGGTCGAGGACGAGTGTAAATGTCGAGGGAGGGTGGGAGAAAGAGTCGTTGTAGTTGTGGGTCCGTCACTTCGGTGACTCGGACTCTAGTGAGTCGGGAAGTCGAGTGAGTCAAGACTCCGACTGAATGTAGACACAAGTCGTGGGGGTGTCGACGGTCGTGGTGGGAGGGAGTGTCAAAGCGTCTTCAAAGGGCACACGACGTGTGGGACCGGAAGGAGGAACGGGGAGGGAACCTGGTCGACGTGAACGACGAATAAGAAGAGTCTCGACCAAGGGTGGAGGACACGAGGGTCTTGTGTGTGTAAGTAGATTTGATAAGTTTAGTCGGTGTTAAGTCGTTTATAAACAGTTTACGAATGAATTATGGACCGTAATAAGATCGTTGAGACTCGATACGCAACCGAAATATCTAGGACGATGAACTTCACACCCTGTCCTAAGTAGTCGTAACCGTAACGGTCTCTTACGTTGTTTTTTTACGTTCAAGAGTCGGGGCTGGTGAAACCTAATTTATTTCTAAACGTAAAATTATTGTAAGGGCCCTCTAAGTACACGTGCAATAACTTCTTCTGCTTTGTCATATCTTTGAATGCCTGACTTACAACACAGGGAGGGTTTATAATTATTTATATAACTTTAGGACTGGGAGTTACATTCTGCACCCTTGAAACCCACTAATCCTCGGAAGTACCTACCTAATCACGGGTATTAATATTTCGTGGGGTTGTCGAGGGTATGGGGAAGATGGTGTATTCCTGTGTCTTATTTCGAGAGATACTTGGTCCTTGACCCGAGAGGGGTTTATGATTTAGATGACCATAGAACTACAACAAGAAGAGTCGGAAGTCTTAACACTTTTTATTTACACGTAACAAATTCGGTGGGTCCGAGATTCTATGGGAAAGTTTAAGGGAGAAGAGACAGAGTTTTCTCGACACTTTGAAATAGAAGTAACAGAAGTAATGGGATTTGAGTCGAAGGAGTGGAGACTCCGTCCCTATTACGAAAGAGGGAACCCACCGGCACTTTCGACCTCTCTCTATACGCTAAGGTGCACGTGGTGCAGTGTCCAAGAACCGGACCGAAGGAATGGGGTGGAAGGGACTTTTTCCCCGCGGGGAGCGTAACGAAGGGTAGAAGGGGGAGAACGTCCTCCTGATGGTAAAGTGAAAGAAGAGAGTTTGAAAGAAGTATAACCTGTGTAAGAAAGGAAAACGGATTTTTGTGTAGAGATAAAAGAATAGGAAGTCTCGTGACTTAAAAACAAGGTAGAAACTGAAAGGAAAAGAAAGACACGGATTTTACCTTCTGGTCACCGACGAAGGTGTTGCCATTACGGAGTGGGATGAGGGAAGTTGGGGTGGTAGAGCGAAGGTGAGGTTGGTGACCGTAAATGGACTAAAGTGAAATTCTAATGTTTTTGAGAAAACAATAACTTGGGTAACCGGTTCAGAGTCATCACTTCAAAAATAATAAGATCTCTAGGTGTTCAAAAAAATCAAGTGACATGGGAATTCTAGAGTTATTAAAAAAGTACCGTAGGGATTCGGTTTTCTTTCTCCTTGTCAAGGTAAATAGTTTTCTAATCCAAGTTTATTGAATTATCTTCCCGAAACTTGT
Organism: Capra ibex; assembly: GCA_006410555.1. NCBI lineage: Eukaryota > Metazoa > Chordata > Mammalia > Artiodactyla > Bovidae > Capra > Capra ibex. Next base: position 277,179 of record SJYO01045292.1, on the reverse strand, counting down.
CTAAGGTTATCTACGACGAGACAAAGAAAACTTTTACGTTTTGTAGAGTGTTACGGGAACACTCAAGTTGTGTCATAGAGTACCACGGTGCCGTGTACCAAACCCTTAGTGCTGAAATAGAAGAACCATCATAGAGTCGACGGTTGGTGAGAGTATTCTTTGAGAGAAGAGAAGTAAATGTTCTAGAAGTTGTAAAGAGTGTAGTCAGAAGAGGCTGAGAAAATTGACGAAGTCATGTAGAAACACAGTTACCGGAAACTCGTAGAGATCGACTCCTGCCGAGGGGTCGTAGAGTTGTAGAGAGTATCTTCTGCTTAGTAGCATAAAAGGGTAATCCATCGTAGTGAATCAAATTTTTCACATGTGGTGTAAACTGACTGGGGCACTCACTAAAAGGGTAGATCACTCAGTACCCTTAAACAAGTAAATAGAGCAGTAGTACATAGAGACTCGAAACACAAGTGTTATGAGACGTCTAAGAGTAATTAAGACAGACCCCCCGTTCGTAAGAGAGGAACGGAAGTCAGAGAAGACTTGAAAAGATGACGTATGGTTTAACGTAAAAAGTATCCAGGGTCTCAGAATTGACCGATAGATAGGAGTTGACAATAGACAACAACAACAAGTCAACGAATCATCGTGGACTGAGAAACACTAGGGTACCTGACGTCGTCCGGTCGGAAGGGACAGGAAATGGTAGAGGGTCTCGAACGAGTTTGAGTATAGGTAAAAACCTACCTACGGTAACTTGGTGGAGTAGGAGACATTAGGGGAAGAAGAGAATGAAGTTAGAAAGGGTCGTAGTCCCAGAAAAATTCCTGAGTCGAGAAACGTAGTCCACCGGTCTCATAACCTCGAAGTCGAAGTCGTAGTCAGAAAGGTTACTTATAAGTCCTAACTAAAAAAATTCTAAATATTCAAAGTAGAGAAACATCAACTTCCCTGAGAACTCTCAGGAAAGGTTGTGGTGTCAACTTTCGTTGTTAAAAAGCCACAAGTCGAAATACCAGGTTGAGAGTGTAGGTGTGTACTGATGACCTTTTTGGGATCAAATGATCTGGTTGGAAACAGTCGTTTCATTACAGAGACGAAAAATTATGCACCAGGTCCAAACAGTATCAAAAAGAAGGTTCCTTGTTTGTAAAAAATTAAAGTACCGTCGTCAGTGTAGACGTAACTAAAACCTTTGGGGGGGGGGGTTTAAGATAGTGACAAAGGTAACAAAGGTGTACATAAACGGTACTTCACTACCCTGGCCTACGGCACTAGACAAAAAACTTACAACCCAAAATCGGTCGACAAAGTGAGAGGAGAAAGTGGAAGTATTCTCCGAGAAATCAAGGAGAAACGAAAGACGGTGTTCCCACCACAGTGGACATATAGACCTCAATAACTATAAAGAGGGTCGTTAGAACTAAGTTAAAACACAAAGTATATCGGACCGTAAAGTGTACTACATGAGACGTATCCTACGTAGTGATGTTTGTTTCGATCACCTCCACTACCCTAAGGTCGACTCGATAAAGTTTAGGATTTTCCACTACGACACTTTCACGACGTGAGTTATACGGTCGTTTAAACCTTTTGGGTCGTCACCGGTGTCCTGACCCTTTCCAGTCAAAAGTGAAGTTAGGGTTTTTCCGTTACGGTTTCTTACAAGTTTGATGGTGTGTTAACGTGAGTAGAGTGTGTGATCATTTCATTACGAGTTTTAAGAGGTTCGGTCCTGACTCCCTGACTTGCCTTGACTTGACTTGACAAGGACCCCAAGAGTTCCGTTCTTATGACTTCACCAAACGGTAAGGGAAGAGGTCACCTGGTGTAAAACAGTCTTGAGAGGTGGTACTGGGTAGGTAGAACCCACCAGGATGTACCGTGCCCAGTAACTCAAAGTAACTCAATCTGTTCCGACACCACGTACACTAGTCTAACCCATCAAAAGACACTAACACCAAAGTCAGACAGAAAGTGTTTCTTTCCATTACGGTCTCAAATAAGTTTGATGGCGTGTTGACGTGAGTAGAGTGTGTGATCTTTTGATTACGAGTTTTAAGAGGTTCTGTCCGAAGTTGTCATATACTTGAAACTTGAAGGTCTACAAGTTCGACTTAAATCTTTTCCGTCTCCTTGGTCTCTAGTTTAACGGTTGTAGGTAACCTAGTAGTTTTTTCGTTCACTCAAGGTCTTTTTTTGTAAATAAAAACGAAATAACTGATACGGTTTCTAAAACTGACACACCTAGTGTTGTTTGAAACTTTTTGAGAATTTTTCTACCCTTGTAGTCTTGTGGACTGGACGAACAACTCTTTAGACATACATACAGTCCTTCGTTGTCAATCTTGACCTATACCTTGTTGTCTGACCAAGGTTTATCCTTTTCCTCATACAGTTCCGACATATAACAGTGGGACGAATAAATTGAAGATACGTCTCATGTAGGACTCTTTGCGACCCGACATACTTCGTGTTTGACCTTAGTTCTAACGACCCTCTTTATAGTTATTGGAGTCTATACGACTACTGTGGTGGGAATACCGTCTTACACTTCTTCTTGATTTCTCGGAAAACTACTTTCACTTTCTCCTCTCACTTTTTCAACCCAATTTTGAGTTGTAAGTCTTTTGATTCTAGTACCGTAGACCAGGGTAGTGAAGTACCGTTTATCTACCCCTTTGTCACCTTTGTTACTGTCTGAAATAAAAACTCAAGGTTTTAGTAGACGTCTACCACTGACGTCGGTACTTTAATTTTCTACGAACCAGGAACCTTCCTTTGAATCCTGGTTAGATCTGTCGTATCATTTTTCGTCTCTGTAATAAAACGATTGTTTCAAGACAGATCAGTTTCGATACCAAAAAGGTCATCAGTACATACCTACATTCTCAACCTGATGTTTCTTTCGATTCGTGACTTCTTGACTACAAAAACTTGACACCACGACCTCTTCTGAGAACTCTCAAGGAACCTGACGTTCCTCTAGGTTGGTCAGTTATGATCTCCTTTAGTCAGGACGTATAAGTAACCTACCTGACTATGACTTCGACTTTGAGATTATGAAACCGGTGGACTACGTTTCTTGACTGAGTAAACTTTTCTGGGACTACGACCCTTTCTAAAATCCGTCCTCCTTTTCCCCTACTGTCTCTTACTTTACCAACCTACCGTAGTGACTGAGATACCTGTACTCAAACTCATTTAAGACCCTCAACCATTACCTGTCCCTCCGGACCGTACGACGTCAGGTACCCCAGAGTTTCTCAACCCGTGCTGACTCACCGACTTGACTTGACATGACTGGGACTGGAACCTCTATCGAGACCACGTAGTACAGATGCGGTACCAGACAGAATAACTTTTATGAAAATTTCGATGTATTAAAACTATAAATTGTTCGATTCGAAACAAGGAAATCCTTGTTTACGGAATAACACTTTAGATCCGTACACAAAAAGAAAAAAAAATTACGCCGAAAACATACGTTGATTACTTTTATCATAAAGGGATCGTAGGGTTTTTACAAAATTTTTCCTATTATAGACACAAATTATACTGTTTACAGGAAGGTGAGACGAGTCAAGGGGACACAGAGGGGTCGTGAGGGTATGATATCTGGGAAGGGACATTGTAAGACGGAAAAGGTCGATAAAAATTTTTGAGAATGATATTAAGAGGGGAATATCGTAAATGACAAAAGTAAATTTGAAGAAGATGAATTTGAGGTCCTCCGTCTCACTAATTATAGTATTTAAACAATTGTTATGACCAAAAGGTCATCAATACATACCTACATTCTCAACCTGATATTTCTTTCGACTCGTGACTTCTTTACTATGAAAACTTGACAACAGAACCTCTTCTGAGAACTCTCAGGGAACCTGACGTTCCTCTCGTTTGGTCAGTTAGGATTTCCTTTATGTTGGACTTATAAGTAACCTTCCTGACTACGACTTCGACTTTGAGGTTATGAAACCAGTGGACTACACTTCTCGGCTGAGTATTCTTTTCTGGGACTACGACCCTTTCTGACTTCCACCCTCCTTTTTCCCTGCTGTCTCCTACTCTTCCAACCTACCGTAGTGACTGAGTTACCGGTAGTCAAATTCGTTCGAGGTCCTCAACCACTTTCTGTCTCTTCGGACCGCACGACGTCAGGTACCCCAGTGTTTCCAAATCTGTACTGACTCGTTGAGTTGTTGGTGTTGTAACAGGAGGGTAATTTGAGCGTTACTCTAATGTAGATACGTATATAAAAGACCATTCCCCTTCGGACACACGAAGAAACCTTTCCTTATTATGATTATATGTCCGAAGGGACCACCGAGTCGTCATTTCTTAGGTAGACATTACGTCCTCTCTGTTCAATCAAGGGACCCAGTCCTTCTGGGAGACCTCTCCCTTCCCGTTGGGTGAGGTCATTTAAGAACATCCCTTTAGGGTACTTCTCTCCTCGGACCACCCGACGTCAGGTACCCCCAGTGTTTTTTAACCTGTGTTGACTCACTGATTTGTTGTCGTTGTTATTATGATTATATGTCTCTTTTAGTCCTCTCTCTCTCCATCTATCCGTCTGTCTGTGTCTTTCTCGACGCTCACTAAAGACCGTTGACAGATAGGTGGGGAAGGGAGGAGGGAACACTTACCAGTCAGGAAAGAGTGCACTAGATGAAAGACATTAAAATATCGTATACGAGTAGAACAGGTCCAGGTTATATCCAAGGGTTGTGAACGTTGACTCTCTTAGAACTGTTTTTATTTATTTATGTATTTGTAAAGTGGAGAATTTAGGATTTATTCTACTTCCTTAGAGACTCATAATCCGGATCCTAAAGATAACGTATTCCGTACTTTTGACTTGGGTCTTCCTAAAAAGTGTGTTATTAACTTCACGAAAAATTGATTGGATTCCCATGGGAGTAAAGTTACATAAAAATTCGTCTGTCCGAGATGAGTTTCTCGGCAATGTAGTATATAATCAGTGTTTTGAGTGGTTTCTATCTTTTCTTGTTTTCTAATCAAATCTTAAGGATCCCCTCTTTTTAGTCCTCTCATGTGTCATTTGACTTTACGTCATTTATTGTAAATTAAAATTGAAAATTATACTAAAAAAAAGACTGGGTTTCCTTATCCGTGTAAATTTAATAAAAAGAATAAATAAATGGTGAGAACTGTTGAGAGGATCGATTCATAAGGTTTGGAAGATTCCTTACTTTTTCTTTTCGGGAACCCTTATATTACAGTACGAATAAGAGTCGAGGTACGACTTAAAGTAAACCAAATCAGTAAACTCCCACTTTCTTACCAAAGGTTCCTCTTATTATTGAGGAATTGAGATTGAACTTTCCCTAATTATCATTTTTCATACACCTGTCTTTAACGGGACAAACCTTTGAGAAGATTCTTCCTATTAAACCCCTTCACCCGTTTCTCGGTTAATATCTTACAAGTACTAACGTAAGTCAAAACAGGTCGAGAAACACCGGGTATCTGACGTCGGGTGGTCCAAGGAGACAGGTACCTTAAATTACGTTCTTATGAACTCGTCGAAAGGATGAGGTCCCCAAAAAAGGTTGAATCCCTAGCTTGGGTGTAGAGAGCACAGAGAACGTAGTGTCCACATAAGAAATGGTGGCTTGGTAGACTCTTCGGGTTATCTTACAAGTAGGAGTCCGTTTGAGTAAAGGGAAGAGGAAGGTGAGTGTCGACCTTCTCTCTCGTGCATGAGAACGAAAAAATCTGTGAAATTTTAAAATATAACCTCATATCGACTGATTGTTACAACACTATCGAAGTCCGGTACCGTCTGACTGGGTCGGTATGTATGTGTACATAGATAAGAGGGGGTTTAAGGGAAGGACTGGTCCGGTGGTGTATTCCGACTCGTCAGGAGGGACCTCTCGTGAAAGAAAACACGATCAGTTTCGTAGGTACGACGCGAGAGTGGTATTAAAAAAAAAGATACTTCTTAATTAAATACAACGAAGATTTGATTTATTGTTATATACATAAGTTGTGTAATAACTATTAAATTTTTGTTCCCCTTACAAATATGACCCTACATTTGACCGAAAAGTTTAACTCTTTATAAGTAAATAAGTAAGGTGAGTATAAAAGACTCGTGAATACTACACGACCTATGACACACTACGAGGTTGATCCTCGACCGTCTGTTCAGGACAGGTCCACCTCGAGTAAAGTGGGTGGTCGAGAGAAGAGAAGAGGTTTCCTCCTCTTTCAGAACCTGATTTACTTGTTGGTAGAACTAGTAAAGACTCCGTCAGACCGTATGGATACTTTAATGTGAAATGTAAAGGTATCGATTTGTCTTAAACCTCGACGGATAAACTTAGATTTCTAAATTTCTTAGGAACTTTAAAATAAAAAATGAACGACCCATTTCGTTTTTCACTTTTACTTTTAGACTGACGTTGAGGATTAGTTACAGTTATTCAACCGGATTACTTAGATATTGTAAATTTTAATAAAAAGTGAAAACTTTATATGGTTTCATTTACAGTCAAAGAATCGAAAGACCCTTTACATTTACCCAGTTACATCGTATGAGGGAACTTACTATAAAGACCATAGGAAAATATTCCGATAGTTGACCTTTACAAAGTTACGTACTCTGTCCCACGAGTCCCGACCACGTGACCCTACTGGGTCTCGCTACCCTACCCCTCACTCCACCCTCCCCCCAAGTCCCACCCCTTGTGTACATGTGTGTACCGACTAAGTATAGTTACATACGTTTTTGGTGATGTTATAATATTTCATTAATCGGAGATTGATTTTATTTATTAAAATTTTTTTTTCTTTTTCTTTCTTTTTTTTAGTTCTTTAAACCATTTGCTTTGAGACTTACTTCAACTCTACAAAATAGTGGCATCTACTACGAATGCAAAAGATAGAATTGAGAACTCGGAACAAAGGAGTAGTCATTTTATACCGTAGATTTACTAGAGATTCTAAGGAAAGTATTTAATATTTTAATACAATAAGATAGTAATATTTATAAAAAAATCTTATGTTACTACTAAAATTTTACAGGATTTTATTATTTTCATCTATAAATACCGGTATTTTATAAATAAAATTACTATTTCCCTTAAATAAAATACTATTTTTCAAAGTAATTTTTATTAAGTATATATCAGTGAACCAACACAGACTGAGACACTGGGGTACCTGACATCGGACGGTCCGAGGAGACAGACACCTTAAAAGGTTCGTTCTTATGACCTCGCCCAACGGTAAAAGATGAGGTCCCGAAGAAGGACTAGGTCCCCAACTTGGGTGAAGAGACCGCAGAAGACGTAATAGTTCTCTTAAGAGATTGTGACGTGACGGACGCTTCGGGAATTATAAAGTCATCAGGTAAACTTTCGATCTGGGTCTTCTAGACGGGTACTTCTAGTTGTCGTGTCGTACAGTCGAGGAAAAAAGGAATTACGTTTTATGTAGTAAAGTTTGTAGAGAGTGAATGGTCTACCTCACGTTACTCAGAACATTAAGGTCTCCCGTGTTTGATTTAATAGTCTGAACACCTAAGATAAAACCTTAATAGGAAAGTCGTTTTAAAGAAGGCAAGAGATTCGAGGAAATTCAACCATGATCTGTCCCGATAATAAAAGAAACGGAACCCCTACCCAAGACAAATGACTGAGAAAAGGGAAGTAGAATGGATTTATCAATAGTTAATTGTGTTTTTTATGTGATTCTGTATGACACGTGTGTGTGTGTGTGTGTTGTTGTTGTAAACGAATAACGAAATTTGACTTTAGGGATTAGTAGTAAAATTATCTATACTCTCAACTTAATAGAGACATCAGATATCTTCAGGCTCCCTTTGAATTGGTCATAAGAATATGTTTGAAAAAGAAAATCTTTATTCCTATGTCTATGAACTTTACCACTTTACTAAATCGAGTTCGACGTATTGATTTTTATCTTCGGTACAGAAGAGTAACATTTAGAACATGTTTGACAGGAAACTATTTCTTACCACTGATACAAGATCCGTGCCACAATTCAAAAGGCACCTAATAAAATAACTGAGAGTGTAGGTTTGATACTCCCGATACACAACTAAAAACGTTTCTTTTTATCGGGATTAAGAGGTGGTAAGGGACGTAAGTGAGAAACGTTACTGAACGTCCAGGGCACTTTCTCTATGTCAGATAAAGGGATGGGGAACACAGACCCACTTGGAAGACTGAACGAACCTCCTTCTGTAATATTCTGGACAGTTTTTGAACGGGGGAAGACGACGAGAGTTAATCTTAGGAAAGGTTGATGGTACGTCTGTTCGGGTCCAATCGGAACGACCTACTACTCTCTACACACAATCAGTGGACGGGCCTGGTCGACTGTCAGTCGGTTTGAAGTCCTCGTCTCAGAGATCCATTGACCGTTCACTTAGTGTCTGTGTACTTACTCGAGTCGGTTCTCATCTAGGAAGATCTTTTCAGTTCAAGTTTAACGATGTGTTTCTTTGTACCCGATTTATTTATCAGCAATAAAATTCAAAACTCCACACATAATACGTTGTATCGATTTCTTATACCTGTCCGTATGATGATCTTCCAAACAGACAGAAGCGTTGACACAAGAATTGGTACCACTCGGAGACTCCCATCCCTGATGTAAATCCGACCCCGGAGCCCTTAAGGGGGTGGTCATATTCTCGACACCATCCGGAAGTCATTGAAATCGAATATACTAATGTATTCGTATAAAATGTGAGAGATTAAACGGGTTGAAGGGTTTTATTAGTTAATTTTCTGTATCGTATCGGAGACATCCAGTTTGCTTATTCTGTCAGGTCGTCTTTTGATCCGTTACCTATATTTGACAAACATCTTTTTTCTTTATGTTTACCCGTTATGTGTGTACCTTTATACAAGTAAAAAAGTATTAATTTAGTTATCTTTACTGTTATTTATATTACAGATATATAAATAGGTATCGATAGATAGATAGACTCGAAGCGTCCACCGTGATCTCAATTTCTTGGACGAACGGTCACGTCCTCTGAATCTCTGAGTCCAAGTTAGGGACTCAACCCTTCTAGGGAACCTCCTCCCGTGCCGTTGGGTGAGGTCACAAGAATCGAGTGTGAGTGAACGAGTTAGTTAGACAGATTGGATCTTGTTGCAGTCAAGTTACTCAATACGTTACTACTAGTCCTTCTGACTGTTTAGTCTTGTGTAAAACTGTTAATAAAGTAAGAAATAAAGTGATGATTTCGGAAAATAAACAGTAAAGAAAAAACCATCTCTTTCATTTCAAAAGTCCTTTCGATCTAGTAGATAAGGGGGTCTTTTTACTGGATGTAGTTTCAGTCTTATAACCTTCTTCTGTCTAGTGTGGTGGTGTTGGTGTCATCTAATCAATGAAGGACTGTGACTTCAATGAGGACCATGTGTCTCTTGGTCTCTGTCGTCTTTTAAGTTCTAACCGAAGGTCTTTCCGACGTCGTCGTTTATTACGACTATCTTTAGTAGTCTTTTCTTCTACGACTCGAGGGAGTCAGTGTCCTGTAGTTATAAGAATAGAAGTGACCTGTCTACTCTTTTGTCTTCGAGAACCACCCCCTGACCACCGGTCTTTACTACTGTAAACTGGGGTGTGGGAGTGAGTAGTAGCGAATGTAGAACTACCCGGTAAGGGAATCGTCGACCAGTCATAGATGGGTCCCGAAAGTGACACTTTGTATTGGGAGTAAGGGGTCTCAACTGTCCCTTGACCTCGTGAGTCACTTGTGAGTCGTCCACGATGACACCCAAACTCCGGGTTCTGACGAACGGCTACCCTGCCTGTCCTCCCATATACTCTTATTAGGGGTGGTCCTCTAGGTGCACTTCCTTCCTCTTTACGTGCCGAACCTTGTGCACCCTTTGTCTCATACTCTTTCGCCTCCTTTCCACGCCTCCTTTCGCGTGATTCGGAGACGTCTCCCATTTCTCTTCCCACGACACTCTCCCCTACGGGGACTCTCCCTCTCTCTCCTACCTTCTGCCTTGTCACCCAGATTGGGACACCGTTGACTCTTCGCTGGGACACCTACAGTGGCATTTTGGAGAAGAGGAACTCGACACCCATAACACGGAACTTACACTACGACCCCGACTAAGACTCTCATTAGTTCTTGGGAGTCTCCCTGGGGGATTCTTAAAGAGAATGGTTTGAGTATAAATTTTAATTCTGGAAAAGGATTACCATAGTCCCAGTCGGATACCGTCGACTACTTTTTGTCCATTCAATCTCGTCTAAGGGGTTTGTATTCTCAAGAAAGGACTTGTGTCTCGGAAGTGACCCGAGGTGTTTGGGGGTTCTATCAATACTTTTAAAAAGTCCCCCACGTTTATGAACGGACCCCAGTCCCTTGACTGTAGAAATAAAAGTGAATGCGGGTTGACTTTCACGAAGATAGTACTTGTGTCCGTCCTTTAGTGTCTCCCCTAAAGGTATCCTAGACAGGGAAAATATTGATTCTCTATTGATAAGGCGAACTACCAGTTCCACACTCCTCATGTCTGTATAAAAGATAGAGTCGGTTCTTGTAATACGAATAAGTTTTTGTGTAAAACTCGTTTCCGAGATTTTGGACAAAGACATTGAAATTACATATCGTTCAGTAGACCCGAAGAATAGTTTTACGTTTAACACTAAATCGTCCGGACCCCACCCTGGACTCTGAGACGTACAGATTGTCCGACCGAAGTCCACTAAACCCCTAGAGTGACACTCATTAATCCGATGTCTCGACAAACGTGTATCCTAAAATTCCGATTACTAAGGATAAACCTGTCATCTTATTCAGGAAACTTCGATGTCTCACATAGTTCGAACCACACGGAGGATACTTTTGTACTTGTCAGTGGAGTCTTATAAGAAAACCAAAAATAGTTAAAAATGCCAATCCGTTTGACAGGAGTGTGGACACAGAGACATAGTCAAACGACTATAGAGACACCGCAGTGAAGAGTGTACCACAGTACTGACCTCGTGTGCAAGGGACGCACACACGACTAGTGCAGAAAGAGTAGACATAGAGGTCGCAGATAGTCTCCCAAACCGTCTATAATTCAACATTACTTATAAACCGTCCCTCAAATATCTACACCAAAGAAAGAGTTAGGAACTTGACACCCAAATGTAAACGTAAATTAAGGGTTTCGTTAAAATCCTCTAGTTTATAGAAGACGAATTAAAAGGAGTAGTGGGTTTATGAGGAAAAATGGACGCCGGAAAAACGACAAATTAATGTGAAGGTAATCAGAGTAAATCGGATTTTCCTGTAAAAATTAAGTCTTGGTATTGGTTTCTATCTTAACTGTGAAGGTCCATAGAAAGTTAGCTTTATGAAGGACCATCTTGTTAAAGATCAATGGTGTTCACCCCAATTATGTTTCAAGATTAGGTGTACAGTCGATTTCTGTACAGTATATTTACCTCCTACGAGACTTTACCGAAATTTTATTTGAGACACAACGAGATTTAGGATCTACAAACCTAGAATCGGAAGAATTTTTCCCGGGTGTGTTCACACAAGTTTCCGTGACCCCGTAAGAGATTGGGGTCTAGGTGTTAGTGTCAGCACTTACTCCGTCGTAAAGTTCATCCAAGGTATGTAAACCGGACTTTCCAGTCTAACCGGACCTGTGTACGTAAACGAAGAGACTTTTGGGAAATTTCGAAAGTGATACCTGAGTGAGCAAGGAAGGACCCCTGTTCCTCCGTCTTCGTGCACGAGACCCTAACAGTGGACGTGACCCTCAGAGTGGTCGAGAGGACGAGGTCACCGGGAAGGCCACCGAAAAGGGTGGATATTCAAGTCGAACCAGAAGATGTCGAGGACGGTTGGAAGAGGAAGTCCCCTTTCAGACAGGTCGTCGAAAAATACGAGGTAGACTACCATAGACTACACCACAGTTGTGAGTGCATTTTAATGGGGACCCTGAAACTCGAACACATCGACAAAGAACCCTAAAGACATGGAGTAAAGACTTTGAGTTCAGAGGAATAGGGGTCCTCCGGAAAGACCTTACAAACCCAAAGACAAAGATGAGTGTGGGGATTAAAAATAAAATCCTTAGACGATACTTAGGACCCAAAGGGAGAATAAGGTAGTATAGAGAAGACTTATCGGTACAAAGCAAAGAACCCTTTTCCTAGGACGACACCTGACCACGAGACTCCTTTGAGGTTTACTAATACGGACGTAACGAATCAGAAACACCAAGTTTTTGATTGATGAAATCAAGTAGTGCCTTTGAACCCTTTCAGTGATGTAAAGAGAATTCAAAAATTTGACGTTTTACCCGACTGTTATCATGGTTGACCATCACAAGACTTCTAATTTAACCTATGAAAGACATTTACTAAATCGTGTCGCATACCAGGGTACCCCTCACAAGTTATGTGTCAACGATGAAATTAAAAATACTAACAATAATAAAGACCTCAGGATCTATACCCCCTGCCTCTTCTTGTTACCATCATCTGACATCGAGGGTTTCGGTAAGAGAGGACAATTTTAAGTCAACATGAAAGAGTCCAGGCCGTTCCGTTAGAGATCGAATGTCCTTTGGACTGGAGATGGGTTGGCATTAAAGTGACGAACCAGAATAAAGTTATCAAGTTTCTATTCCGTTGGGGAGTCGTCGTACACCTCGAAAATTTTTATTTAGGAACTCGGGTTACAAATCCAAATCTCGTCACCCAGAGTTTTCCCCCCGGACCCTGGTCTTCGCAGTCTTAACGGTCGGGGTGTGATCCGAACGACTTAACTGTCAAGTCGTATCCCAGGTTGTTAGACACTCAATTGGTGGGAGGTCCACTAAGACTACGGACGAGTCCAACTGTGATCGACTGGTTCACCTCAGACTAAAAACTGTTCGAGGAGAACACTAAAACTGGACGAGAAAGTGTATGATCGTAACGTTCGATCTGATCATTATCTTGTTCTCGTAATGGAACTTAGTAGATTCTGTGTCAGTACTGACTTGATAAGTGACAAATGGTGGATGGTCGTCTCTTTCGAAGTCTTAAGAGAATGTACCTCTCCGGAGGTCGTTACTTTACTTGTTTTGTATATTTGCGGAGAATCTTAGGTAAATGGGATCCATGTGATTAAAAATAATGTGAATGAGTAAACAAAACAAAAACCGTACTTGAATAAAAGTTCCGATGAAATAATGAACTAAGTAAATTAAATAGACAGTGGTTTGTAAATAGTACAGGGATAATACACAGTTCGGTAGTTGTTGTTACTTTACGTTCGACCACGTCATTGATACCTTTTGAAAGACCGCCAGCGAGTTTTTTCATTTTCCCCTGAACGGCACACTAGGTCGTTATGGTGAGGACCCGTATATAGACCTGCTTCAGTATTAAGTTTTTTTATGTACGTGGGCACACAAGTGTCGTCACCGATGACCGATTACCCCGAAGAGTCTACCGTACCACCATTTCTTAGACGGACGGTTACGTCCTCTGTGTTCTCTGCACCCAAGTTAGGGACTCAGTCCTTCTGGGGCACCTCATCCTTTAGGTTATAAGAACGGACCTTTTAAGGTACCCGTCTCCTCAGACTACCCGATATGAGGTCCCCCACCGTTTCCCAACCTGCACTGACTCGTGTCGTGTCGTCGTCGTGTAACCGATGACTGTTGTCGGTTCTGTCCCTACGCTGGATTCACGGGTAGACGTCTACTTACCTATTTCTCCTACACCATGTACATACGCTGCTTCACGATGAGTCGGTATCGCCTCGCTTGATTGCGGTACGCGTCGTTTTACCTAGCCGAATCTCTAATAGTATGATTTGCTTCCATTCAGTCTCTCTCTGTTTATGGCACACTAAGGTGTACCATAGTGAATGTATACCTTAGATCTTATGCTGTGTTTACGTGGACAGATCCTTTGTGTGAGTGTCTGTGTCTCTTGTCTGGACACAAACGGTTCTTCTCCACCCTCTCCCTGTCTAACACTCAAATCCTAATCATCTAAGTTTCATAATACATCTCCTGCCTCTTCGTTGTTTCATGATGACATATCGTGTCCTTTGATATAAAGAGGTTTCTGTATGTCTACCGTTTGTTTGTGTACTTTCCTACGAGTTGTAGTGAGTAATAGTCTCTTTACGTTTAGTTCTGGTGTTACTCCATGGTTACTTACCGACGCTAGGTTTTCAGATGTTCGTTATTTACGACCTCTCCCACACCTCTTTTCCCTTGGGAGAATATGACAACCACCCTTACGTTTGATCATGTCGGTGATCCCTCTTGTCACACCTCTAAGGAAGTTTTTGACCTTTATCTTGACGGAGTACTGGGTCGTTAGGGTAACGACCCGTATGTGTGACTCCTTTGGTCTTAACTTTCTTTGTACACATGGGGTTATAAGTAACGTCGTGACAAATATTATCGGTCCTGTACCTTCGTTGGATCTACAGGGAGTCGTCTACTTTCCTATTCTTTCGACACTATGTATATATGTTACCTCATAATGAGTCGGTAATTTTTCTTATGTAAACTTAGTCAAGACTCCACCTACTTTGACCTCGGATAATATGTCTCACTTCATTCGGTCTTTCTTTTTGTAGTTATGTCATATGATTGCGTATATATACTTTAAATCTTTCTACCACTGTTATTGGGACATACGCTCTGTCGTTTTCTCTGTGTCTACATATCTTGTCAGAAAACCTGAGACACCCTCTCCCTCTCCACCCTACTAAACCCTCTTACCGTAACTTTGTACATATTATCGTATATTCTTTGTTTAGCGGTCAGATCCAAACTACGTTCTACGTCCTATGTCCTACGAACCCCGACCACGCGACCCTACTGGGTCTCTCTACCATACCCCTCCCTCCATCCTCCCCTCGAGTCCTAACCCTTGTACACATGTGGGCACCGTCTAAGTACAACTACATACCGTTTTGGTTATGTCATAACATTTCATTTTATTTCATTTTAAAATTTTTATAAGAGTTTTTTATTATTTGGGAGGTTATATCCATTAATATTATTTTTGTTTACATGATTTAAGTTTTTTTTTTTTTTTAGACCACTATCCGATATTACCTTTTCTTAAAAATTTTGTACATACATATATATATTAACTACAAAAACTTGACACCACAACCTCTTCTGAGTACTCTCAGGGTACCTGACGTTCCTCTATTTTGGTAAGTTAAGATTTCCTTCTTATAAATCAGGACTTATAAGTGACCTTCCTGACTACGACTTCAAGGTTATGAAGACGGTGGACTACACGTCTTGACCGAGTAAACTTTTCTGGGACTACGACCCTTTCTAACTTCCATCGTCCTCTTCCTCTACTGTCTCCTACTCTACCAACCTACCGTAGTGACTGAACTACCTGTACTCAAACTCGTTCGAGACGCTCAACCACTACCTGTCCCTTCGGACCGTACGACGTCAGGTACCCCAGCGTTTCTCAGTTTGTGCTGATCCGTTGACATGACTTGACTTGACTATATATTACCTTAGTGAAACGACATGTCGTCTTTAATTATATTGTAGCATTTAGTTGATATAAAGTTATTTCCCGAAGAGACCACCGAGTCTACCATTTCTTAGACAAGTGTTGCGACCTCTGGGTCTAAGGTAGGGACCTAACTCTTCTAGGGGACCTCTTCCCTTACCGTTGGGTGAGGTGACAAGAACAGGTAATAAGGTACCTGTATCCTCGGGTCGTCCGATGTCAGGAGCCCCAACGTTTCTCAGCCTGTACTGGCTCGTTGATTGTGAAAGTGAAAGTAATTTTTTTTCTTTTTTTACCTGACGGTGTTAATGACTCTTTTACAAACCTGTTTTGACTAGTAAATACCTTTACTACCGTAAAGGAAAGTATCCCTCGGAGTCTTTGACTCACCTGTTGTAAGGTATGACCGGTGAATTTATAACAGAAAATCTAAGATTTAGATCCGTTCACCTAACATATTTGAAAAGACGAGAAAAATATGGTGACGTTTTGATGTGATGACGTATTTTTCACTTGGAAATAAACGTCATACAAGAATTAAAAGAACTTATACACAAAAGGTTAAGGAACATTCTAAAATTTTTATAGGGGGGTTTACTAATATCGGTTTTTTACTTAATCACTTTTATTTTTATTTCGTATCGGAGTGACCTCTTGTCTCTTCTCAAGTCTTTTCTACAATCTTATTACCTTAAACATTTTATAATCATATCATCTACGATAAACGGAGTACATTAAAGGTAAAGATTCTTTACTACTGAAACAACGAAAAATTTTAGATCGAGGATTCAAAACTAATACGAAAGTACAGTTCGTACACAATTCAGTGTACAGTGTTATACCTATACTCTTTACGTAGAATGGAGAGAGGTATTGGACCATTGTTTTATTCTAATGAGTTATTCCTTCGTTTTACTTTCACGGTCGGTTTGAACGACGACGGAGGACAATTGTAATAGGTTCTCTTAGTTTGTACATAAGGATACCGGTTAGGTGTATACCGCTTTTGGTAGTGTTATAACATTTCATTAATAGGGAAGTTAATTTATTTAATTAAAATTGTTATAAGAAATATCTTTTTTTAAAACCCATATCTGTGTAGTTAGTGTAAAAAGTCCGAATGGTCAAATTACACAAGAGCGAAGACCATAAAAAGCGATATTATGACGAGAACAGCTTCTAATTCGTCGACGACGACGACAAACAGGAAGTCTAGATGATTGAAAACCCAGTAAAGCCGTAGGTCCCGTCGTTCCAGAACAAGTTAACAACTACTCTGCACCAGTCCCGATGACCCAAGACTAGACGTCTCTGTTTCTTTAGCCGAGTGTTTTACACGTCAAGTCTCGTTCCATCTCTCTCCCGACGAGTCGTTTCAGGAAGGATCTCTCTCCTTACACAAACCTTTATTTATCAGTTATTTGGTGAACTCTGTCTCCGACTATGGGGTTCCTGTTCCAATCGTTCTCTCCCAGAGGTTTGTGCCTTTCATCTACTTTAGACCCAACAAGATGTTTCTCCATCCCCGGCTTTTCATTTCGGTCCATCGATCCAAAGGAGTACCACCACGGCTTCTCCTATTCGGAGAAACCCTTTTTGTTACAGATTATTCCTGAAAAACTCCGAAAACTAAAAAAATTGTATCTTACATATTGCGTTAAGGGTCGATGTAGAGAACACACGTAAACGATATGTAAAGAGGGTATGTCGTAACTATTACGACGTCCCCTTCAATTTTTCCACGACTTAAAACGAAGGTCTACTACGTCTAACTGTTGTCTTTCGTACGCGTCTGCCGTGCCGTTGTGAGGGTGGACTGCACAAGACAAAGAACTGTAGAAAATTATCGTTTCTAAACAGTAATTGTATCAAAAGAGACCCTCGACTTGGTTGAAGTAACTATAGAGGTGGGTTTACAGTGAAACCAAGGTTCTCTTTCCTCCTACTTAACTCAAGTAATATTATATAAACAGTTCTCGAGTGAGACACGTTCCCCTCAAGGAAACTCAATAAGTATCTCTTAATGTGTCTATAAATCTTCAAATCCTGATTACAACTTTGTTTTGTTTCGTTAAGAGTGATTGAATAATAACACGATTTCATATATCACACCAAGGAAGTTTAAAACACGAGAATGAAGAAATCCAGTTTATCTTTCTCTCCGTCACAACCTTTGTCATGATCCTCGTCCAGACAAGAAAATTAAATGTATCTTTGGAGACGTCCTTCTTGGTGGGTCTTGTAGTCTAAGACAGAGACACGAAAGTGAACACTGGTTCACCTTCTCCAAAGAACCTAGTCGACCATGACTAAGGAGAACGAAAGAGAAACTTAATCCGGTTGTGTTATCACGGTATACCTCTTCGTCAACCATCTTCGATCACAATTCTAGGATTAAACAGTTTACTTCGTGAGTCTTAAGGGAGTTTCTAGATTTGTAACCGTAGCGTACCGTCCTAACTTCACCGGGAGATCAGACGTGCTTATATTCAGATAAATAGTCGTAGTCTCACAACGACCCCGCTGGAGACAGAACCGTGCTTGTACTCTATATAAACAGTAGAAGAC
This sequence comes from Capra ibex, assembly GCA_006410555.1. Taxonomy (NCBI): domain Eukaryota; kingdom Metazoa; phylum Chordata; class Mammalia; order Artiodactyla; family Bovidae; genus Capra; species Capra ibex. Next base: position 259,095 of record SJYO01045292.1, on the reverse strand, counting down.
ATCGTCCTTTAACCACGTCGGTCTTCTCTTTCCACTACGAACTTACTCCCTGTCGGTGGTGTCGTCTCCGTGGTCCCAATGTAAAGCACTGGTGAGTCGTCCATTGTCCCTACGAGACGAACCGAAGACCGAAAGTACTATTCGGTTGATCTTCCGTGTTGGTGGAGGTCAAACATAGACTCCTTTGTCCAAGTCACTCCGTCAAAAAGACTCCTGTGCCATACTCCCTCGCCGTCACGACGAAGGGTATCCTGTCGGTAGACCTTTCACGTCAGATACGAGACCCTTGTTGTGTCACGGGCCACCCTTGACAGAAACTTACTAGACGAGAAACGTAATCCACCTTCGAGTCAACTCTACTACCCATAAACTTATTCTTTGATTAGATTATATTATAACGTGTGTACTTTGAATGTTTGGTTACAATGGAGTCATTTTTTATTTAGACTTTACATCAATAATTAAGTGAATCTTTCTTGTTAGGGTAATGTATAAGTCAAGTCAAGTCAAGTCAGCGAGTCAGCACAGACTGAGAAACACTGGGGTGCTTAGCGTCGTGCGGTCCGGAGGGACGGGTAGTGGTTGAGGACCTCAAGTGAGTTTGAGTACAGGTAGCTCAGTCACTACGGTAGGTCGGTAGAGTAGGAGACAGTAGGGGAAGAGGAGGACGGGGGTTAGGGAGGGTCCTAGTCTCAAAAAGGTTACTCGGTTGAGAAGCGTACTCCACCGGTTTCATGACCTCAAAGTCGAAATCGTAGTCAGGAAGGTTTCTTTAGGGTCCCGACTAGAGGAAGTCTTACCTGACCAACCTAGAGGGACGTCAGGTTCCCTGAGAGTTCTCAGAAGAGGTTGTGGTGTCAAGTTTTCGTAGTTAAGAAGCCGAGAGTCGGAAAAAGTGTCAGGTTGAGAGTGTGGGTATGTACTGGTGACCTTTTTGGTATCGGAACTGATTTACCTGGAAACAACCGTTTCATTACAGAGACGAAAAGTTATACGATAGATCCAACCAGTATTGAAAAGAAGGTTCCTCGTTCGCAGAAAATTAAAGTACCGACGTCAGTGGTAGACGTCACTAAAACCTCGGGGGTTTTTATTTCAGACTGTGACAAAGGTGACAAAAGGGTAGATAAACGGTACTTCACTACCCTGGTCTACGGTACTAGAAGCAAAAGACTTACAACTCGAAATTCGGTTGAAAAAGTGGAAGGAGAAAGTGAAAGTAGTTCTCCGAAAAATCAAGGAGAAGTGAAAGACGGTATTACCACCACAGTAGACGTATAGACGCCAATAACTATAAAGAGGGCCGTTAGAACTAAGGTCAAACACGAAGAAGGTCGGGTCGTAAAGAGTACTACACGAGACGTATATTTAAATTTTCTCGTCCCACTGTTATATGTCGGAAGTACATGAGGAAAAGGATAAACCTTGGTCAGACAACAAGGTACAGGTGAAGATTGACAACGAAGGACTGGACGTACATCCAAAGAGTTCTCCGTCCAGTCCACCAGACCATAAGGGTAGAGAAAGTCTTAAAAGGTGTCAACTAACACTAGGTGTGTCAGTTTCCGAAACCATATCAGTTATTTCGTCTTTATCTACAAAAAGACCTTGAGAGAACGAAAAAGGTACTAGGTCGCCTACAACCGTTAAACTAGAGACCAAGGAGAGGGAAAAGATTTTGGTCGAACTTGTAAACCTTCAAGTGCCAAGTACATGACGACTTCAGACCGAACCTCTTAAAACTCGTAATGAAATGATCACACACTCTACTCACGTTAGCACGCCATCAAACTCGTGGAAAACCGTAACGGAAAGAAACCCTAACCTTACTTTGACTGGAAAAGGTCAGGACACCGGTGACGACTCAAAAGGTTTAAACGACCGTATAACTCACGTCGTGAAAGTGTCGTAGTAGAAAGTCTAAAGTTTTATCGAGTTGACCTTAAGATAGTGGAGGTGATCGAAACAAGCATCACTACCAAAGATTCGGGGTGAACTGAAGTGTAAGGTCCTACAGACCGAGATCCACTTACTAGTATGGTAACACTAATAGAATCAGCACTTCTAGAAAAAACATGTCAAGAAGACACATAAGAACGGTGGAGAAGAATTATAGAAGACGAAGACACTTCAGGTATGGTAAAGACAGGAAATAGCTCGGGTAGAAACGTACTTTACAAGGGAACCATAGAGATTAAAAGAACTTCTCTAGAGATCAGAAAGGGTAAGACAACAAAAGGAGATAAAGAAACGTAACTAGTGACTCCTTCCGAAAGAATAGAGAAGAACGATAGGAAACCTTGAGACGTAAGTCTACGAATATAGAAAGGGACTCGAAGGGACTACCGAGTCTACCATTTCTCAACGGACATGACACCCTCTGGACCCAAGTTGGGGACCCAACGTCTCTACGGGACCTCCTCCCGTACCGTTCGGTGAGGTCACAAAAACGGACCTCTCAGGCGTACCTGTCTCTTCGGACCACCCCAGCGTTTCTCAGTCTGTGCTGACTCACTGAGTCGTGTCGTGTGTGTGTGTAATTATATAAAACACTTTTATTGATATGAAAGATTTGTGTTTCTTTCAGTCACCCTAAAATACCTGTAATACAGGTAAATAATGAGACTCCACAAGAGTCCTAAAAGCGTACATAGTATCCCTCTACCTGTTTGTATTAGTCTAGATTCACCGAAACGGAGAACCTTTTTTTCAAAGAGGACTACATAAAAGACTACGAACTACGAATTCTTAAAGACAAACAAACAACTTTCTTTCATATCTTTTTATTGGTTCCCTACTACAAAGACGTAGCAGGAGTTTTTGTTCCAACTTCTGTAATAAGGGACAACGGATTACAACGGACGTATACTAGGTTCTCTACGTAACTTGGAAAAAGAAACACTAAATAATCACTATGGTCCTTTTACAAAGAAGGAGAATCTTTTCTTTCGGTCAAAGCAAATTGGTCTATTCCTCTTAATAGATTGGGTGTAAAGGAAAAGAGTCTTCGATTCTCGATTGCAGTCCCAAGTTCCTGTCTTTAATGTAATTTTCCAATCACGACAGGTCAACTTTATATTATACCCGGTACATAAACTAAAAAAAACTGTATCGATAGAATTCTTCTTTTTTCTTTACCCATTTTATCTCAAATTATTACATAAAACGTATCGAACTAGTGAAGTCATATCTTAATTTCATTTTAGTTATGTACAATTAAATTTTGTACTCAAAGAATCACTTCAGAAACTTGAGACCACACATAGAACGTGAACTTTTTGTGAAATTAATGTCACGCAGTGACAAACACCGATTGCTGAGTACGTGATCCGTCGTCCAGACCGTCGACCATCTGTCCGACACACGTACGTATACACACATGAAAAACCCAACAAGAGGATGAAAATATCCTAAACAAAAAAATACAGAAGATACTATTCAATGAAGTCATAAGATAACCTTCAAACGTACTATACTGAATATTCATTTATTTATATTCTTATTTGTTTACTGATTTATATATCGTGATTATATCTGTAAGTCCTCTTCAAAATCCGGTTCGAAACGGACTTGACAAACATTGACACCCATTTACAATTCGGAAATCAAAAGTCTAAGGAGGAACTTCTTAACTGTCGTCAAGTGGATCTACCGAAGATTCCGACGAGGTCCGGATTTTTTCCCTCCTAAAAAGTCTAAAATTTTTGGGTACATGATCTAGAGCTAACAAAATTTCAATTCGTGTACAATTTCGTATACAGTGTTCTACGTAGACCTTTTCCGGAGAATGGAGCGAGATTGAACCGTAGCCCTAACCTTATACCTCATTCCTTCATTTTCCTTCCTTACCATGTCGGAAGGACTGAGTCAAAAGTACGAGAGTATAAAAGGGTGTAATGGTAGAATCCGTGCGACCCCACTATTGACTTATCCAGTACAAGTAACGATACGGGGGTAACCAACTTACTTATACACTCTCTACGAAGAGGGGTCTTGATAGACTCATGGACCTTGACACCCCGAATCCGGGACTTTTCCGTAATAGACCTGTCTCCAAACACCCAACGTCCATCCCGTCGTTTCCCATCATCTCTAAGAGAAAAGTTATTCTGGTCAACGGAGAAGTCACTCCAAGACCTGGTGTCGTTTTACAGTATAGGGGGTCCAACGTTCAACGTACGAGTGAACGAAGTCAGTACAAGTTTAGAATCGTTGGGGCACCTGGTATACATTGGGTAGTCCAAGGAGACAGGTACCCTAAATGGGTCGTTCTTATGACTTTACCCAACAGTACGAGAGGAGGTCCCCCAGAACGGCTGGGTCCCTAGCTGGAACACAGAGGACGTAACATATAGTCGACGTTATACCGATCAGTTGGTCGACCAGAACCCGGATGTCCGATCTTGAGTTCCCATCGTGAAGGACACTTAGATCAGAGTTTTAGACCAGTTTATTTCTTTAAGTGTTCGTTTTCATTTGACTCCCCTGTGGTCTCGATATCTCTCTCCTCCCCCAACCCACCGAAAGGAAGAACGTCACCATATCTAGGTTTTGTACCATGCTTTGTGACTTTTAGTAGTTGATATAAAGTTAAATTTTTTAGTTCATTTCTGGTGTTATACTGTTAAACGTTTCCTTCTTTTTATTTAACTGTTATTTATACGGTTTTTAAGTTGAATTGTTTCTTCACGTCTAATTCTATGATTTTCGTAGTTAAAAAGGAGCTAGCCAAACGTGAAAGTATAGAACGACTATCGATGTTTGACTTTGTCTTTTTAGAAATTTAACTAGATCCCTAGAGTAAAGATCTTAAAATTCTTTTATTAATTCTTATACACTTTCTAAATAGGTATGTATAAATAGTGATGTAAAGAACGTTGTCGTTTATTATTTTTTATTGGGAATACAAGTTGTTATCTTTTAGTAAATCTATTTAACATCAAACAGGTAATTTTTTTTGTGACTTTTAGGTGCGTTTACTGAAAGAAGGAAATATGATATTTTGTGTCTTTTTTATGGGTAAGTTGAATGAAAAAGAATAACAGGAAAAACCGACAGAAAAGGTCTCGACGAGAGGAAGAGTTCATCAGCAAGACCTAAAGTAACATAAAACATCACACGAGAAACTACTCCAGCCACCAAAAGAACACCACAGAGAATTGGTCCAGAAAGTAAAGGAACATCACGAAGAAAACTTCAAAGTGTTTGCTGAAGACGACGAAATCGAGAAGTTAGCAGACGCGAAGATGAAGACGTTGTTTACCTATACTCTCGACTCTTCCGACCCTCCCGACCCACCCGTCTCGGCGCCGACGACTCGTCAATAGACAGACTGGGACCCGGTGGCCGACGTCCTGTCCCGAACCTCCAACCTGCCACGAGGGCCCACGACCGATAACGAACGATTGAAACACTGATACAATGGTTTAAAGAGTCTGAGTCAAAGAAATGACCATTCAAAAAATTTCCAATCTCAAGGGATCTTTGTCTCGGGTTCCGAGACACACTAGATGGCGACCCGGGAGGCCTCCCCTCACTCCCGTCGTCCATGCCTTCGTCGTCGTCGACTACGCCAGAGCCGGCCCCAGACAAAGACGGACTGGGGTCCCCCGCGAGACGGCGACACTTGACATGATATCCCAGTCAAAGTGGAACTTCGTCGTATGAACCGTTACAGTCACCCTCTCCGTATTCGAGGGACCTCTCCCCCGAAGGAAAGTCGACCCCCGTTAAAAGAAAGAAAATTACTTTCTGGAGGATGTGTTAGAAGTAGAGAGGGACACCAAACGACGACGACAACGATTCAACGAAGTCAGAACAGATTGAGACACGCTGGGGTCTCCACCGTCGGGTAGTCCGAGGGAGCAGGTACCCTAAGAGGTCCATTCTTGTGACCTCACCCAACGGTAAAGGAAGAGGTTACGTACTTTCACTTTTCACTTTCACTTCAGTGAGTCAGCACAGGCTGAGGATCGCTGGGGTACCTGACGTCGGATGGTCCGAGGAGGTAGGTACCCTAAACGGTCCGTTCTCATGACCTCACCCAACGGTAACGGAAGAGGCTTACGAACGTTTATCGTGATGTGGACGAAACTATGTTTAGAAACTACGGATCTTGTAGTTTACGTAGTCCCGTAACAGTCTCTGTGTTGACACATTGTTCGTCGAGTTTCTCTGTATTACTCTGTACGACGTACTAGGTCATGGACTGTGTCGGGGATCTATAAAGAGTCTACTCTTTAGGGAGAAGGGTTAGTCACAAGGAAAATACTTCTGTCAAAAGTTTTCGTCTCCTTCAAGACTCGACAATCGTTGGTAGCAAGTGATGTCGACCCTTGACCCACGTGGTCTGCCATCTTCGTTGAACCCACCCGTGGTTTTCCTAAGTCAAATTCCTAGTGTGTTACACTAGAATTCCACCAATACCACTACTACTTTACTTTCTTAATTACGTCAAAAAATTGTCAAAGAGCGAATTGTTTACAAACGTGTCCAAGAACTTGTGGTAAAGAGTCCCCGTGATAAGTGTCCTACCTGCACCATCCAAACATACAAAGAGTGTTGTAACGAGGTCATATTTAGTCATTCTACTTCCTTCCAGGAATGACACTAAACGGGTTTGCGTGGTACTCCAATCACCATCGAATGTACTGATGTATCATCAAATAAATTACGATTCCTTTGTGTTATACTGTCTCGAGCTAGAATTTTGTCAGACGTAAAATACCTGAATAAATTAGTTAAAATCTTATACGTGAATTTTTATACAATTATAAAGATTTTGATTCTACGTAGTATGTCAGTTACCTATCAGTGTCAAACAACCACGAAAAGGAAAAACCGTGAGGTACTCATTGCCCTATGGACTTTTACCTACCACGGAATTTAAGTTACTTAATAGTAAATAAATCTGGATCTAATTCAGTACCAAGTGTACAAAGGTTAGGAACGTACACTTGAAAGGTGAAGACCCTTGTTTTTATTCAATAATATTTATAAATCGTTACAGTTCTCTAAGTCTATATTATATACGGTACTTATTGTTGTCTGGATTTATCCTTTACCTTACAGATCACCTATTTGTAACTATAGTCTCATTATTAAATACAAGAATTTACGATTCCAGAAATTCCTTAACTTTATACGAAGGGAAAATTATTACCTAGATAAGAGGACTGTAAGTTAAGGAAAACTCTTCCTCCGGTCCCTCTCTTTGTCCAGGTAAACAAATTGCCAAAGGGAGTCCGGGCTCACCTGAGTAATACCAACGTATTACTGAATAATACAATTTTAAATATTAAGATTCCTTAGTGACGACAAAACCACTGTATAAGTTGGGGTGAAGAAATTTTTTACTACACGTTACACAGTCGATACCGTTCAAATCCCTGTTCCAAGGTCCACAAGATTGCATACTAATTTTTGTTAGGGTGACTTTCATGATAAAAAATTTTTTAGACACCTATTTTCCGATGAAAAACTTATACAGGAACTTGTATTTCTTTTACAGGTAAATATATTCCTTTATGTATCGTGAGTATTCGTTTGGTAGGACTATATTAGTGACGATTATATAGTTATGTTTATGGGTGAAAAGTAGATACGTAAACACATAAAAATTTATTATAACGTTAGTACGAGACTAAATAAAAAAAGAGAACAAAGTACACGCTTGTAAAATAACACAGAGTACCTTACTTCAGATATTTGTGTACAAAAGAAAAGTATGTAGTGATTTTATTAAAAACTACGTATAAAATACACAATAAAACCACTTTAGTATGTATGTGTAAGGAAAGTTAAAAGTGTTTCACTTGTCCGAAGATATCGGTGGTGAATCTGGGTTTAGTCCTATAATAGTCTGGGGTCTCCGGAGAAACACTGAGGACGGGAACGTGGGTGGGAGTTACATCTTAGGTTTGGGAACAAAGATTCTGTGTTTAGTGGTAACGGACAAAAACTTGAAATACATCGACCCTAGTATTTCTTACACGGGAAAACACGGACAGGAGGGAAGAGGTTGTGATACGAATATTTAAAATAGGTACATCAAGACACATTAACATCAAATGTCGATGTCTACTTAGGATAAAATAAGACAGTGATTTGGTGTTGAATAAAGAGGTGCGAGAACCAATACCTATAAACCCAACAAATGTCAAACCCGAAGACTGGGCATCAAGGCGAAAACCACATGTAAAGACAACATATAGCCCCGGTCATACGATGTATGACGATGTATGACGAGTGAAATAATTTCTTTCGAGTATGGTTAAAATCAGGATCATCAAATTCTTTGAATGACTGATATTTCATCAAGGTTTGGCATAGTAGTAAGAATTTGTGACACATAAGATACCAGTTTTTATCAGGTATAAGACGTAAAGATTTTGTACGAAATGACACCCATGAAGTCCTTCTGACGTGAGGACAAGTAACCCAGTGTAAAGGTTGTACTTTGATAAGGAACTAAGGTTTTATATACTTTCATACAATAAAAAATATAGTTGTTCCAGGATAGACGGTTCATACCAATGCAGAGACACTAATGTAATGCATTGTACTCAACTTGGTCCTATATAGACATCTACCAAAATCTTTTCTTTATGGTTAGTACAATATAAAGTTTCTATTTTAAAGGAGGGGAGATTTATGAATGTGACACATTATAAGTCCACGGATTTAGGAATCTCCCCTTCTACCATAAATGGACAATTTTGTGAGACTTATTCTAGAAGACAAAACCGTCCACGGAAATGTCTTGGATTTTATTTTTCTGTTTTATTTATCGAAGGATATTGAAAATTTTAATAGAAGAAGGACATTTTGCAAACCGAGACCAGAGATTCAAAGAAATAATGTCTAATGTTTAAGGACTTCTGTTAATAGGATTTTTGTAAGATTCTTTACAGAAGTAAAACATTAAAACCCAGTTTGTTCAATTTACACTTGGATATACGAGGTAAATATCTCTCTTTCCTGTAGAGAGGTGAAACTTAGTTTTGAGACAGTTGTTTAAGCCAAAACTGTTACGACGACGGTGGAAGACCGTTTTAGTCCTCACTGTTCACCAGAAAATGGTGACCATCCAGTCGCCCGTCCTTGTTTCAACGTCCGTTCTGGATGACCCACGGTTTCAGTGACCAGTTTGTCCTATCAGAGTACCAGAATTTCAGAGAGGGGGATTCTATAAATAATTGATATTTCCCCTTTTCATGTTGAGATTCACCTCCTTAGTCCGTCCACCGTGGAATTAGTTCACTGGGTGGTACTCCATGTCGTTGTAGTCCACAAGGACTGTACTACGAGACTCTTGTCGTAGCGAAGACACTGTAAGGACAGGGTTTGCGTGTGGAGGTTAGATTGGCACTCTTTTGTGACCCGGTTAGGTTTAACTCCCCAGCAGATGCCTTATTGCCTGGTCATGAGATTTTCACGTGTCCCGTACCTTTTTACTTGTCGGACTCCCTGACGACGTCTAAGTTTCTCCGATTCCTGTGTACTGTTAATTATATCACACCCTAGGACTCAACCTTGGACCTTGTTATTTCAGTCATCACCTTCCGTCCGCTTCAAGTTTCAGATACCAAATTAAGTTCCGTAATACGGTTACGATTAAAGGACCAGGCTGAGACTGGCTACAATTGTGGTCTCTTCTCCCTAGGTAAAAACATTACATAAGACACAATAAAATTTTTACTAAGACATTCAGTTTACTAAGATTTTGTAGGTCAATTTTTTCAGTTTACGATTTTACGATTCAAGAGAGAATGAGAGTTTTCGTGTTCCAATAAGCGATAAATTTACTGAATAAGTATAAGATCTTTGTGTGTCACAAACACAAACCATGTATTTTAGAGGTAAACTTTTATAGTGCAGAACAAATATGAGTTCAGTGAGGAATTATAATAATTAGAGTTGTCAGAGGAAAGAATTCACCGGAGTCATCCTCGTTCCTCGATTTCCCTTCTTAAAATGCTAGTACCTCTTACCACAGTCAAAACGGAAGTGAGAAGTAATCGTTGCACCGGAAGTTCTTCCTTGAATAAAGACGTTAAATTTGGACGTCAAATAAGTAGACATGACACCCCTGCTACCACCTTAGTCGGGAGTCTCCGGTCAAGACTCTCACTTTACTCTATTAGGTACACTTCCCGACTCGTGCGAGTCGTGCACCAACCGTGAATTTTAATCACTTTTCACTCAACCTCTTTCTGCCCTTCCTTAAGAACCATCTCTGAATTAAATCACTTCGTCTTGATTCTTCCACGAAGATTTCGTATTTCATATTCCACAAACTTCTTGGGGAGTGTGTGGGACGGTCGTCTACCTGGTTGTGGGTAGTGATTTACTTCTGTGCCCCTTAGACCCACTATAAAACAAAACCAAAGTGTTCGATGGCCGTCTCGATCTACTCGTGAATGCTCAGAGGATCTCCCTGAATGCTCAGGAAGAAAGAAGGAAGACGATAAGTAGGGAGTCGTTTGTGAAGACCTGACGGAGGATTCGGGGACACAGAGGGAGCGGACTACTACGATTGGGTCAGTACGACGGGCGAAAATCACACCTGTTTGATCTCCGACGACCAATGCGTCACGTCGAGAAAGGAGCCTTACAAATGGACCTCGGCCAACCGACACGTCTCGGACCCTCCCACCAAACCCACAGTCCCTGCAGCACACTAAGTGGGGCAAAAGACGACCTCAACCGGACCGAAGTGAGCCTCGAAGACTACCACGAAGGGGTCCTAGTCGGATTTTATTATCTGTATAAAAGTAAAAGGTGTGGAGAAGGACAAGAAAACAATGGAAGACTTTGGGTGTTTCAATGTAAACTACGGTAAAGGCGTTGAGTAAACCTGAGACTTTATAGTGTAAACTTTGACACCTTTCGTCCCATTTTTGTCGTACCAAAACTTGGTACTAACACCATCCAATTAACATAATTTCAGGGTTATAGATACGGAAGGACACAAGACCGGGAACTCACACAGTAGGGTGTACTGTCACCTTAACTCGTACACTAAACGAAACCAGTCTACTTTCTCATCGTTTGAATTACATTCGTTACCTAACTTTTCGGTACACGTTTACAAGGAAGAGAAAGAGTCTGAGGACGATATCAGTACCTCGTACTCTTAGGTGCACTTCCACTCGACTCAGTGTATCCGTTCCTGTAGGACCTGGTCCGTCGGGGTTCGACTGGTACCTTTGAATTCACTCAGGTCGAGTCTACTCGACTCTGATCAGGCCTAGTTGTCTTGACGCGTCGATTGGTTTACTGAGTACTTGTTATTATTCGTCAACTACAACATTCGGTGATTTAACCTCCTGATAAACAATACGTCGTCATTGGTTAACTGTCACCAATATTCGTAACTAAAATCTCAGTCTGAATAGACCCGATAGTCCGGGACGGTGAATAATTACCACACTATAACTCGTTCAGTGAATTGACAGACGGTGAGTAAAAAGAGTACAAATAACTACTCTTATACATAACCTGACCGGTTTTTCAAGTAAACGTAAAAACTTTGTGGAATGTTTTTTTTGAGTTTGAAGAACCGGTTGAGTTATACATGACCCCTAATATTATAATAGATGTGACATTACAACAAATCTCTTAGTTTATTCAATGATAAATATTTCACGAATCTTATTAAGGACCGTGTCTCGTATATACACGTACAATTTCTCTGTTTTGTAAATTCGAATATATTGTGATGATTACTTATTATCATTGTTTATGTAATTGTGGATACTTTAGAGCTCTGAAGGGACCACCGACTCTGCCAGACAGATGTTACATCCTCTGGACCCAAGCTAGGGACCCACCCCTTCTAGAGGACCTCTTCCGTTACCGTTGGGTGAGGTCATAAGAACGGACCTTTTAGGGTACCTACCTCCTCGGACCATCCGATGTCAGGTGTCCCAGCGCTTCTCAGCCTGTGCTGACTTACTGAAGTGAAAGTGAAGGATACTTTAGAGATGACGTAAGGGACATCGTCGATCAGACGATACGTGACACATCTCGTTTGTAAATTACAAACTACTTATTTACAACTAGAATTATTTTGTCAACGGAGGTATTAATACATGGTAGAGTCACCACGAAAGACCCCAAGATGTCAAGAAAAGAGTCTTAATAGAAGACTCAAGTCCCGTCTAAAAGGACTGTTACTCCGATGGGGTTACGAGATGAAACATCATAGTAATTTTTATATTAATCCTTTACCGGTCTTCAGTAAACCTCGGGTTACAATACTATAAAACAGTACATTAATGTCTTTCGTCCAACAGAATGTTATCGTAAAAATCTTTTACATTCTACTCTTGCTTTTATTAATGAGAGTAACATTGTTCACCGAAAAATTTTAAATAAAATTAACCTCCGATTAATGAAATGTTATAACATTACCAAAAACGGTATGTTCACCGAAAATTAGACAGGGGGGTTTCGTAGAAATTTTGTACGAGGTTGTGACGAAAACCACTACCTACCGCTTGAATAAAATTAAGTCACTTGTTAGGGACAAATGGATGGTGTCGGACGAGACGAGTCTCGACACTGCGACTCTACGTTCTCTACACGACCCCAGTCACCACTGCTACCCCGTCCCTCCGTTCTCGGATCCGGACACCTTGAGTACTATGTCTTGCGACCGAAGACTTTCTGTCGACGACGCTTACCCCTTCAAGACCACACAAACACAATAAGTCAATGTAGGTAGTCCTTTTAAGAGTAATCTTAGTACTACGAGTCCTCCCCTAACGTATAAAAAACAAGTCGTTCTCTGACGTTGGACTTCCTAATGCCAAGGATCTCACGTACCTTTACGATTCACAACGGTCTAAAATTTTACTTCCTCTAAAATGGAATTATTTTACCTAAAGGATGAAGTGAACTTTTTAGTATATCCCGTGGTGACCTGGACGTTACAGTTAGACCCACTCTTGTCTCTTCAAAGACGAGGAAATCGTGTTAAGGTAGAATGAGTAAATGGACGGAACCAGGACATCAGTGACCCAAACGTCCTCTGTGAACTCTTCTTACTTGATAGTCTCTACAAACTGGTGTTTTAAGGATCTCTTTCACATAAATGTAACGTGTCTTCTCTCGACTTCATTTCCCTCACGACCTTTCTCCTGACCCAGTAGTCGTTTCAATGGGGGTCGAAACAGGAGACCGAACTTATGACACTCCCTTTGAGAAGGCGGAGGGTCAACATCCCTCAGAGGTGTCAGTAGTTTGAGTCGGTGGACCCTTCATCCCTGTCTTCCACGAGACAAGGTACCCGTTAGACCTTGGGTAAATATAGACCCGTCCAAAGACCTTGGTACACCCTTATTTGCTAAAAAAGGCCATACCGTCGACCGACTATGGTCGGCAGACCTCCTTCTGTCCCTTCTCCTGTTAAAACTAGCTCGTTTCTTACCTCCACCACCTTTCAGCCAAAGGTACTTCCGTTAGTACACACCGACGAAAAACCGTTAATCCTCCTCACAGTCTCCCGTGAGTCCGACCTCCGTATAAGTTTTACTTACGTCTTCCGATAAAGTGGATATAGGTCAAACGTTCATAAGGTACCTCTACACACGGGAACCCTTTAGTTCAAGTTAGTAATTGAGATCAACTCTACGTCCTTTATCTTTGGAGACGAATAGTTCCCAGACAGGTTTCGGGAATGTAAGGTCTTTAACTATATTACATACTTAGGTTTCTGTAAAAAATTTTTCGTCTATGTACAACCGAAAGTGAATTCTTAGGTGAAACGTTACCTTCCCTGTGAGCAACCTAGGGACTAGATCCTTCTATAGTATAAGGAACCTCGTTGATTCGGACACGTGGCGTTACTGACTCGAGTGCGCGGGTCCTCGGCCACGAGACCCCTTCGGTGGCGTCACCCAGGGTCTATGTCCTGTTGCTTCGCTTCGGGGGTGGGGAACGTTGATCTCTTTCGGGCACACGTTGTTCCTTCTGGGTCGTGTCGACTTTTTATTTGTCTAAAATTTTTTTTCGTCTAATTGCAACTCCTTTATATTGACTGTTTTTAAAACATCAATGTTGACTCCTAGTTCTCTAGCAGTTTCGGACCTCGACCTAAACCCCGTTCGAGACCTATTTGCGAACCAGTCCCCCAGGGCGAGGTCCGTCCCGTCCGACGTAGCGTATGTATTAGGGTCCCAGTGCACCCCGGGGAGCGTACATTGTTCGTCAACTATCTTTAATACCTTTACTCGTTTCGTCTGCTCTACCTTACGGTGTCCGGCTTCGCTCCGACACGGGTCTGGACCTCTTCCTCGGCGAATCTCGTCGCCGACGAAAGTCGGGCCCCAAGGTCCTTTCAACCTTTTGACGTAAAAACAGTCCACAGAGGGTAGAATTTTGGTGGCTCTTCGGTTTGTTCGAGTAGGAGTCTCACGGAAACCTACTCTTCGACGCGTGGACCCGGGACGCGAGCCTCCTCTCTCGAGCGGGTCTAAAGTTAGCGGCCTCAGTCGACACCCGGGTCTGCTGCCGACCTTTGGCTCCCCCGCCCCGGTGGACGGACGCCAGGGGCGGGTGAAAGGAGTACCCCGGTCGTTTCCCGTCTTGTGACTTGCGATTCCTGAGCTCCGGGGAACACATCTGAATGAGACCAGTCTCTGGAGAATCCCAAAGGACCTTTGACTAATATTCGAATCACTCTTAAATATCACCGTATTCGTAGTCTGACTACGAATTTTATACAACGGTTGCTTCCCGTCATATATGTCTAAACTTAACCATAGAGGGACTACTTCTGACTAGCATCTTCGCTTACATCTAGTGGCACACGGTCTGTGACAGTGTATACGGTCGAAGTAGAGTCGGTAGTCCCCTCCATCAAGTTGAGGTAGTCTGCCGTCTCTAATCAACAAGTCATCGAGTCAGCACAGGCTGAGACGCTAGGGCACCCGACTTCGTGCGTCCGAAGGGACAGGAAGTGGTAGAGGGTCTCGAACGAGTTTGGTAGTCCCCGTAAGTCAAGTCAAGTCAAGTCAGCGAGTCAGCACAGGCTGAGAAACGCCAAGGTACTTAACGTCGTGTGGTCCGGAGGGACAGGTAGTGGTTGAGGGCCTCAAGTGAGTTTGAGTGTAGGTAGCTCACCCACTACGGTAGGTCGCTAGAGTAGGAGACAGTAGGGGAAAAGGAGGACGGGGGTTAGGGAGGGTCGTAGTCTCAAAAAGGTTACTCAGTTGAGCAGCGTACTCCACCGGTTTCATGACCTCAAAGTCGAAATCGTAGTAAGGAAGGTTTCTTGTGGGTCCCGACTAGAGGAAATCTTACCCGACCAACCTAGAGGAACGTCAGGTTCCCTGAGAGTTCTCAGAAGAGGTTGTGGTGTCAAGTTTTTGTAGTTAAGAAACCGCGAGTCGAAAGAAGTGTCAGGTTGAGAGCGTAGGTATGTACTGGTGACCCTTTTGGTATCGGAACTGATCTGCCTGGAAACAGCCGTTTCATTACAGAGACGAAAACTTATACGATAGATCCAACCAGTATCATTCACAGAAATAATTCTGAAACAATTTTCAGTAATCATTGAACGACCTTCGGTGTGACAATTGTCCCCGTAATTACAAACTTATATACAATGTCAGATTTTAGATCCAAAAAGATGACGTAATCAAGTGGGAGATAAGACAATTCTCGTTGAATTCGTTGGTATTATCATTGAATGAGATAACTACTCTATGTCTCTACATATTTACATTTGTAATAAGAGTTTCTCGAATGAGACAACGTGATTTTTTAGTAAACACATAANCAGAAAAGGTTACACAGTTGAGCGGCGTACTCCACCGGTTTCATGACCTCAAAGTCGAAATCGTAGTAAGGAAGGTTTCTTGTGGGTCCCGACTAGAGGAAATCTTACCCGACCAACCTAGAGGAACGTCACGTTCCCTGAGAGTTCTCAGAAGAGGTTGTGGTGTCAAGTTTTCATAGTTAAGAAACCGCGAGTCGAAAGAAGTGTCAGGTTGAGAGCGTAGGTATGTACTGGTGACCCTTCTGGTATCGGAACTGATCTACCTGGAAACAGCCGTTTCATTACAGAGACGAAAACTTATACGATAGATCCAACCAGTATCATTCACAGAAATAATTCTGAAACAATTTTCAGTAATCATTGAACGACCTTCGGTGTGACAATTGTCCCCGTAATTACAAACTTATATACAATGTCAGATTTTAGATCCAAAAAGATGACGTAATCAAGTGGGAGATAAGACAATTCTCGTTGAATTCGTTGGTATTATCATTGAATGAGATAACTACTCTATGTCTCTACATATTTACATTTGTAATAAGAGTTTCTCGAATGAGACAACGTGATTTTTTAGTAAACACATAATTTTTACTCAATTTATTTCGTCGATTTGTGTTCTTAACCCCCCCTGGGGTCATGTTATGATATTAAAGATTATAGTAACTTTCCAAATTATTAAGTGTACTCTACTTTACGGTTTTTGTCTAGGGAACGAGGTGAGTGTTCGTATTCACCTTCCGTTATGAACACTGAAATAAAGAGGGGTCAGGTTTAGAAGAAAAAGTACTCAATCTTACTTTATTTGGACGTTAGGAAAGAGTGACGTGATCTTTAATGTTATCGTTGTTTTCTTGATCTTTATAAAAGAGTTAAATTACTGTCCTGAGAACCCTAGTTAATTTAAAAGTTCCTTTCTTCAAAGTCTTCAAATAAAGTCAACGTGATTTAAAACGAATCCACTCATCTCTTTTTACTCAATGTCGAGGTCACTGGTTCACCTTCGTAATGTGATAAAAAAGAAATTTTTGTACTTTGTCATCTACAAAAATTTCGGTTCTAAAATATTTTTTATAAAAATAGGAAGGATAAAGGTTATACTTGTCTTTTTGGAATTTTATATTGTATTCACCTAGTCGTTCTTTATATTGATCTTTCTGGTAAAAGTGTTCAAAATCTCTTCCTCCTTTCCGATGCACCTTACAATCGATTTTTCTGAAGTCAGGGTCCGTAATTTTTAACCCAGACTGCTACTTCGTTATCTCTTGATCCTAAATCCCTTAAATCACTCCTCCAAGAATACCATTTCATTTTCCAAAAGGTTTATGGTCTACATACTGACCCGATAACCACCACAACCCCAAGACGGACTCAGTAGATTTTTATGTTTTAATTAATCGGAGGTTAATTTTATTTAGTTAATTAATTTTTTTAATTTTTTTTTGTGTCACGGAAGGTACAGTAACAATCCCATTATGATAGAAGTAAGCCTACGGCCTACCCACTGCCGTTCCCGTTTCAGTAATCACAGAGATCTTATAAATCCAGTTCGAGTATTAAAGTGGTACATCTCTAGATCAGGTGAGTCCTAATTAAGTCCGTCACCTTCACCGATGTAGTTTTGGTCAGAAAGGGAATTCTTTCTCGAAAGAATTTATAGACATGTTAACCATAGAATTCAAATATAACGGACTCACTTTAATCTAATACATAGACGGGATGTAAAGATTTTGGACATGGGACTACATACACAAGATTTCGTGACTTCCCTACTACATACAATTATAAACGTCGGATGAAAATTTACGTAGTTTTCAGTCTACCTTATCACTTTCTTGTCTCCCGTCGGGTGGTCCGAGGTGGCAGGGACCCTAAGAGGTCCGTTCTTGTGACCTCACCCAACGGTAAAGGAAGAGGTTACGTACGTTCACTTTTCACTTTCACTTCAACGAGTCAGGAATCGGTGGGGTACCTGACGTCAGATGGTCCGAGGAGGTCGGTACCTTAAAAGGTCCGTTCTCATGATCTCACCCAACGGTAAAGGAAGAGGTCTCCTAGAAGGGTTGGGTCCCTAACTTGGGTCCAGAAGACGTAACATCCGTCTGTGAAATGGTAGACTCGAGTAATCAGTAGAGATTATTGGTGTAATTTGACCATCTCGACACCTTTTAAATAGAAATTAATTCTTGAAAATATTTCCTTATGATATGTAAGTATCTTTTACACGATATTACTACTGGTGGTTTTTACAATTGGACTCGACGTTCTAATGACTCTCCTGAAAAACAAAGAAATAATACAAAATTTTAAAAATATGTGGTAAAATAAATCTCTTCATTGATTTTTATAATATTTCGGAACATTACTGAGTCTAATCCATTGAAAGATGCTGAAATGAGTGGGTGCTAGGACTAAATACTGAAATTTTCTCTGTTTTATTTAAGTCGTTGAGTTTAGATAATAAGGAATTAAAGGTTAATATATGACCTTAATATGTATACACATTGATATATATAAAAAAAGTGTACTAGACTTTGTTTACAGATAACAAGTTTCGTTACCCCCTTAAAATTTTAAAGGATGAAAAAACCAAACAGTTAATGAATACTTCTATTAAATAATCTGATAATGTTAAGACCCTTATAAAATATCAAGTTATTACAGAAAGTAAAAGTTTATCTTTACTGGAAATATTGATGGTTCAATTTTCCTNTATAAAAAAAGTGTACTAGACTTTGTTTACAGATAACAAGTTTCGTTACCCCCTTAAATTTTTAAAGGATGAAAAAACCAAACAGTTAATGAATACTTCTATTAAATAATCTGATAATGTTAAGACCCTTATAAAATATCAAGTTATTACAGAAAGTAAAAGTTTATCTTTACTGGAAATATTGATGGTTCAATTTTCCTAATATGATTTTTTCAGAAACGACGATTTTATCACAGAGGTCACAGACGGTACAGGATCTATCTTAAAAGAAAACTCTTTTGGTATCAATGAAGAAGAGTCACCGGAGCAAGTTGTTTGAATGTAATAACGTTCTGTTCTATTTCCCGTACGACCACAAGTTTCCACACTTTACGGTAAAAAGAGGGTCGTAATATACCATTCCCGTTTATTAAAAAGAAGAACTCGAAATCTTTACTCCAGTCAATTCCCAAATCTGTAAAGTTTCCTTTTTTTATTTACATAAAAGATGTCCTGGTACAGTTTAAATACGTTAAGTTACACTTTAAATACGCTAAGTTACAAAGATTTTAATAAAGATTTTGACTTTTACAAGTTTATAATAAACGCACATTGGTTGTCATATGTAAATGACTTTTAGGAATACTGGTAGTAAAATCTGCTCTTTGCTTTCATTACAACTGGATTTTAAGATGAAGACATAAAAACATAGGTAATGACAATGTAAGAGGTGTTTATCGAAAATAAAAAAGTTTTTTAGTTTCATATCAACTAAATGTTACAACACAATCAAAGTCCAAATGTCATTTCGTAAGTTAATATATATATGTATAAAGTCTAAGAAAAGGTAATATCCGACAATGTCAAGACAAACGATACACACAACAAATAGATAAAATATATATCAACACACATAGACAATTAGGATTTGAGGATTAAACAGGGCGGAGGGAAAGACAAACCATTGGTATTCAAACAAAAGATGGAGACACCCAGATAAAGACAAAACACTTATTCAAGTAAACATAGTGAAAAATCAATTCATTCTGTCTTTTTTATCTTTTTAGTGTACTATAGTGTGTATGCACCTTAGGTTTATCGAAAAAATATACGAAACTTTCCTGTCACTGTATTTTCTAGACGTCAGAGTTTCCGGAATCCAGAGGATGAGACGTTTCACTGTAAAAAGAGTAATCTCTTTACCAGAGACAAAGTAATGTTCCGAAAATGGAGATAACGATGTAATATATTCGACTTTAACCACCACAGAACTTTAGAGAAGTTCAGTCTCGAATGAGGAACCTCTTCTACCGGTTATAGATCCATGTTCAGCTACTATATCTTTCATAACAAAACTTTATCATCGTTTTGTATTAAAATAGACTTTTACGAAAGAAATTTATGGATAAAAAAAATCTTTTATTTGACGTAGGTCAACTAATTTCTCTAAGGATAATCTCTTCCGAATTATCATTAGATTAATGTAGAGGTATTTAATAGAAATGACACTTAATATAAAATACTTTATACAATAATTCAATTTCAGTCATCTTATCTTTTCTCAAAGTCTTGAACCTTTGGGTAACTATAGATTCCTCTCGGAAATTAAAGTATAACCCCAAATATACTCGTTTTGTTCTTTAAGTGACTTTAGAGATCAGAATTAGAAAAGTTTCCGGTAATGTTTCTTTTCTTTTTGTGATAATAGAAACTTCTTTGTGACTTTAATTTCTACATTGATAACAGTTTGTAAATTTAAGATCAAGGGTTTGTTTGTTTTTTTTAGTCTTTCGCATAAGTTAGAAATTAAGATTTTGTCGTCGATAAATCGTAACACCCTAAGGAATAATCGTCTTAACATGAACCCTAAGAACAGACGCACTATTCAACTCTCCTACAAGAGTCCGCTCTTGACGTCCCTTCATTTCTTTTGTCCGACTCTGTCCCTTTGTTCTATTTGGGTCTCACCAAAGTCGACCTCAGATCGGAGTCGGACTAGGATATCGCACCCCCCACCCCACCCCGTACCCTCGAACTTGACGTCGTAACTTCCACGGGTAGGTCGTCACTTTCTGGACCCGACAATAAGATATACGCTGTCAGTGTCCTATGTCAGTGGAGGAACTTTCTTCTTAGACGATCTGTAGGGGTTCGTTCCGTCAAGGATAGTCGGATCCGGTCCGAGGACCTCTTTACACGCCGACACTCGACAAAAGTCGGGTGGGACGTCGTCGGGACGTTTCCTTGAGACCCGACCATGGTCGTTTTAGACGAATCTCGTACCTACTGTACGAACGAGAGAGACACGAGAGACCTGGTCGGTTCGTCACTCACGAGTCTGATTGACGAGTTTAAGTTCGTCATCCGGATTGACCACCACAGAAAAAAAAAATTCACCACAAAAAAATAAGTCAAAAAAATTTTAATTAAATAAATTAACGTCCTATTAATGAAATGTTATAACACTACCAAAAACGGTATGTAGTTGTACTTAACCCGAAGGGACCATCGAGTCGACCATTTCTTAGACGGACGTTTCGTTCTCTGGGACCAAGCTAAGGACCTAGTACTTCTAGGGACTTCTTCCCTATCCGTTGGGTGAGGGCATAAGAACCCGAAGGGACCACCAAGTCTGTCATTTCTTAGGTAGACGTTACACCCTCTGGACCTAAACTAGGGACCCAACCCTTCTACGGGACCTCCTCCCGGATTGTTTGATGAGGTCATAAGAACGGACCCCTTAGGGGTACGTGTCTCCTCGAACCGTCCGATGTCAGGTGCCCCAACGTTTTTCAACCTGTGTTGACTCGTTGATTCGTGTCGTGTCGTTGTTGTACTTAACCGGTGTCCATATGTTCCTTTTCGAAATGTCTGTTCATTTTCGATTCACCGAAAATTGTATACTTTTTCTTTGTATACGATTCGTATCCACAGTTTATGTGTTGCAACCTTCATTAAGTACAGATGACAATCTACATGAAAAGGTCTTCACATTTTAAAGGGATATTGAGGTAAAAGACGTATGTTCCTTTTTATAATAAATACTTTGAAAGGTCCGATTGAAATTTAAAGTAGTTTGTCCTGTTATATAAATAACCAAGATATCTTATACTACGAACGTCACATTTATTCTCGGACTTTTTAAAAATAAACCTGTAGTAAAAAGAAAAAATTTCTTATAAATAAGTAAACTGTACGTCCTAGAAGTAACACTGTACTTTCTAGAAAGCGACGTCGCGTACCTGAGAGATCGACACCGTGTGTCCGAATTAACGAGGAGTCCATACACCCTAGCATCAAAAGACTGGTCTCTATTTCGGACACAGGGGACGTAACGTTCCGTCTAAGAGTTGGTGACCTGATGGTCCCTTTTGGTATAAAAAGAAAAAAAGGAAAGTAAAAGAGAGTACAAGTTAATTGAGCTGTAGAATCTAGTGTTTAAAGATTTCAAGATATGTTTTATTTGCTTCTTTATTAGTATTTACACGATATTTTGTATGAATATACTACAAATGACTTCTAGATAAATTTTATAATTTCATAAGTTTTGTAGGTCATTATCTCTAATCTTTCTATTACACGTCGATACATTACCTTCTACTGTTTCAATAATTTTCAGTACAGTATCTTATAAAATACTGTACCTTGACAAACGTAATTCACTTTTATTTTCCAATTTTGTGTCTAACACTTATAATAGGGTAATCTACTTTTTCATGATTAACACGTATTTTTCTGATCGACGTACATGTGGGATATACATGTCACAACCCACAGGGTCCACGGTGATCACCATTTCTTGGGTGGACGGTTACGTTCTCTGTATTCTCTGTACCCAAGCTAGGGACCCAGCCCTTCTAGGGATTCTCCTCCTTTACCGATGGGTGAGGTCATTAGAACATACCTCTTAGCGTACCTGTCTCCTTGGACCGTCCCGATGTCAGGTATCCCAACGTTTCTCAGTCTGTGCTGACTTCACTGAATCGTGTGTACGCACGTACGTACATGTCACAATAGAGACACACCGAACCCACAAACCTAATTTCCACTACGTAAACCCTAAAAAGTAAAGAGTAAAGGTAAATTTTTTAAAAGACACTGTTCGGATCCAAAGAAATAAGAAAACCTTATTCTTTTTCGACTAAATCATTATAGTTGAACTCATCTGAACGATAATTTCAGTAGGTTTGTTAAAAGTTCCAAAAAAGGATATGACTATTAAGAGGTTAAAAGAGTAGACAAAGGGACTTAGATAGGAGACTTATAAGTTCACTTCATACTTTTATCGATCAAAAATAGTGATAAATATCACAAATACAGTAGGGGTTATTAGTACTTTAAAAAGCCAGATGTACCTTTGAAGTATAAAAGAGAATTTTATTTGTGTAGTTTTTAAAATAAGTTGAGTAACTAATCACTGATTCAGTTAGTCTACTGTTCCGTTTAAGTGGTCCTAGAACTCCTTTGAAGTATAAAAATTTGAAGTGAAGATTATAAAGATCCGAGAAAGAATGAATAACAAACGTAACACCGTAGATTAAATCTTATTGTGTGGTTAATAAAACCCTTATATATAATATTATGTCTTTATATGTCATTATTATCAACGGTGAAACGTCGGATATGATGTGTTGTCCATGACACAATTCATTGAAACCATGACATTCTTTAGTGTTTTCGCGAAACTTTTGGGACATGAAATTTCTGTTTTCTTTTGTTGTTTACTGAACTACTAGTTGAAGAAAAGATGTACAAAATAAGTGGAAATTAGTTGTACTTTACTAGATCTTTTAAAGGGGACTTTGTCGTTCTACAGATGACAAATTACACCAGTGTTTTCTGCTACGACCACCACCGGTGTCTTACGGTTTTCTCTTACTTTATACTTTTTAAGTCCCATAGAAGATCTACAAAACCCTCTACTCCGAGTTGAGGTGGTTTCACCAAAAGGTCACAAGAGAAAAGGAAAGGACTCCCACTTCAATACATCCTTTTCGATCGTTGTTCTAAGCCTTTAGTACGAAGTACGGTGCGTGTTCTGATCTTGTTGGGAGAGTGGAGAAAGAAGTGAAGAAGAAGTAGAAGGTCCCAGTTTCGTCGGTCAACAAATCGAGAGACGAGGTAGTCTAAGTGTATAGCCTAACCTAAACTGTTTCGAAGTTAGTGCAGATTTATCCTTTCTCTGTAAAATCTAACTACCAGGACCTCTATGACTAATAGGTGGTACTTAGTTAGATAGGTAGGTAGGGAGGTAGGTAGGTAGGTTAGTGGGTAGGTAGGTAGGTTAGTGGGTAGGTAGGTACATAAACAAGTAGTAGAGAGATGAACAGGTAGGTAAATGACTAAGTGGTAGGTAGAAGGTGGAAGGGTATATGGGTATATTGATAGATGAATAGGTCGGTTGTGAAACCTTTACCTGTTCTCAGGTGACCGACTTGGAGTCCTTCTCTCTTGAGTTTCCAGTAGAGACTCAGTTTGACCTGTTCGAGGTTGAGTCCTACACAGTCGTGAGGTTTAAAAATTCAAAATAAACTCGTAAAGTAGGTTAAGTCTTTGCCGGGTATTTAAACAGGACAAAGGGTGTGACCACTAAGTGTCCCCTCTGTAAAGGGTATTGTTTCCGACGAAATACCTGACAACTTTGTTGGGTTACTAAACCGTTATACCCATAGTAAACTTGTACTACGACAGATCGACCTTACTCAATACCGGCAGCAGAAGTCTAACCTGTGGGCGAGGTTCTGACGGTATCAGAGGTGGTGAAGGGTCCTAGAAGGTGAGTCCATGGAACCGTGGTGTTCTTAAATTTACATACTAAGGTCCGACTGTAGTAGTATTCAATTAAAGATATCAAATGCTAAAGTGAGTATCTTTTCCAGTCCTAAGATTTTGACCGACTTCCGTTTAAGTGACGTGTCTGGATCTATCATCCAGACATATAGTCGATGGACTATGATGTGTCATGACTTGAGTACTCTTATTATAATGGTTACCTATTTTTACGAGTTATCAAATAACTCTAAATTTGATTTTAAATAAATGTTTCCAAACTACTTAATGAAGATTTGTACGTATGTTTGTCTCCACTAAGACTCCAGTGTGAGAGAACCGAAACAAATCAGGTGAAAAGAAAGGTGACTCAGTGTTTTTATACCTACTGGGGTCTACCTCTATAGGAAGGTCCAATCCACCAAATGGACGTATACACAGACCCTGTATCAGGAAGTGGAGATACATCTGTTTCTCCCGACCGTCGTAGTCTCCGACCAAGGAGAGCAAGGAGTCTGTCTACATCACTATCGGACCCCCCCCCCCACTGTACTATGACACGTAGTATCAAAGAATATTACGTTTTGTAGATGAGCTAGCCTCACGAATAAAGTCCATTGAGACCTACTGGTTGTCGAATGAAGATGGAGTAGAATTAGTATACGAGAACTCACTATCCCATAATAAAAAGAGTAGTTTGTCCTTTTATTACAACTGAGACTAAAAAAAAGAGGGAAAGGTTGGTACAAAAAGGGGTGTTCTCTCTTAAACTTTGGTACACAGTATCTGACTTAATAGTCAGGTTTAAACATAGGACATATACTAAAGAACTAAACCCCCAATCGGACAAACCTGTTACCCTACAATCACTACACATGTTCGTCTCAGAAGTGTGTGTGAACGTCTATGTTCGCACGTAGGGTGACCCGACGGTACTCTACGGACCCTCACGTTGACGAAGAAGTGGACCTCGGGGATTCACTCGTCCACACCCGTCGGGTGTCGGAGTTCGTGTCAACGTGTCGGTTTGGAGTGGTTCGGGATGGTGAGGTGTCTGGACACTCGTGCTTCTACTTTGTGGAGAATATTCGGAAAATTAAAAGTCCATCAAACAATGTGTATTGTAGACCGTTCTCAACTGACCGGATCATCAGTATCGCGTAGTGTTTTTGTATTATAACGGTCCAAATTTATATATTAGGATATTAGGAAAAATGTCTCATTTTGTGGTTTTGTTGTTTATCGAAGGATATAACAAGAAATTATTAGAATATTCCGTCACTACTAAAAGAAATGTTGAGACGATTTTTCAAAGGGTGTTACGATAGGTATGGACCGGCTTAACGAACATGACCGTTCTAAGCCACTGGTTATTTAAATGGAGGAAGAAGTATTTGACGATAGGAGTCTGTCCGATCGCTTCCTTCTTGGTGGATATCCTGTAATTCTTATGTACACCAATGTTCTTCCTCACTGAGGGTCTTTCTTAATCTTTCCATTATAAGTTTGTCCGGGATGAAAAGGTTTAGGTTCATCTTCAAAGACGACTCGTTTAACTATTTTTCAATTCAATGACGAGATATTAAATCTAAAAGTTTTTCTCTTCCTAAAGGTCTCTATGCCGAAGTAGACACAAAATAGTGGAAAAGTTTTACTCCTTAGACAAGTTGTTTGTCTGGTAAAAGAAAACTGTACTTGTAAGAGTTCCGTCTTTACTGTTTTCAAGATGTAAATTTATGACACTCAATTACCAAATTAGTGTCAAACTCGTAAGTGATAATATAAAAGTTTCGTTTGATGGAAACATAAAGTCTCGTTTACGTTTTTAATATTTCATCGAAAGTTCCTATCGAAAGTTTTACTCTAATGAAATAAATAAACATTTAAGGGTTTAATCGGTATTCATCATGAGAACGGACCTTTTAGGGTACCTACCTCCTCGGACAGATCATCCGATATCAGGTACACCAGCGTTTCTCAGCCTGTTCTAACTCGTTGAATTTTTCTTTTTTAACGAATGAAAAAAAAGAGAGTCACATTTTGTAGACCTCATGTATACGTCGATATGATATAGTTGTACAGTTCTGGTACTCCGGTTAATATGGAATTTATACATAAAGAAACCTTGTATTCTTTTGATTGTAAATAACTGATGAAAGTTACCCAATCCATAAAAGATTTACAAAAGTCATATAATCTTTTATGAGTATATTCTTACGAATATTCTGTCATATTGATTTAGGTTAATTGTATTCTGTTTTTTTCGACCTCAAATCTCTAGAAATGGTGTCTATCCTATGGGGGAAACGTCTTCTGACGGAAACATCTATAAAACCAATCTATTTTCGTTTCACTATTCTCACGCGAGATGAAAGGTGACGTAAATTACAGAAGGAAAAATAAATTTTTTCTTCACTTTTTCTAGACAAAAAAACACTTTCCTCTCCCTTTCTGTTCAGTTTACACTTTCCATAATTGATAGTCTATCTTAGGTCTGTTCAATGTTTCTGGTTGTGGTCACCAACCTCTAAGGTCCCTCAAATTAACGATACGAAAAAATTTCCTTCGTACCTGAAGGAAAGAGAACCGATGGTATAATGAGGGATAAATGGTGAGATGAAGTAACCTTAATATCACTTCTGTATAGTAAATAGTGAACATAATACTCTCCGATACTCAATTTTAATGTATAATAAGACCAGAAGGTTTACTCCATAGGATCTTAATTAACTAAGTATTAATACTTTTTAGGTTTGTTCGTTAAGTGTCTTTAAAACTTCAAAAGTTCTACCAAAACTTTTACGATAATATAATAATTACACATTTAAGGGTTTACTTTGTTATTCATTCAGGAGTAAAGTATAAAAAAGGTCATATTTTGTGGACTTTCACTGAGAAACGCTGAGGTACCTGACATCGGATAGTCCGAGGAGGCAGGTACCCTAAGAGGTCCGTTCTTATGACCTCACCCGACAGTAAAGGAAGAGGTCCTCTAGAAGGACTGGGTCCCTGACTTGGGTCCAGAGGGTGTAACATCCGTCTGTGAAATGACAGACTCGATGGTCCCTTCAGTATTTTGTGGATCTTCTACGTAATTGTAGACTGCACTTCTTGTGTTCTGGTTGGAAAAACTTATGTTACCCAAGAAGAAGGGTCTACCCTAAATGTCGCAAAGGAACGCTACAAAACCAGAAGTTACGGAAGGAGGAACACAGGTGTCCGTTTGGTTTGTATAGGTGAAGGTGCATTCAGGGCTGAAAGAATAGTCTCTCTTTGACTGGACTTTATTAGATCTTTCAATTTTTTTTTTTTTTTTGAGATTTTTTACTTATTGTTAATATGTTCTCTTTTGAAGACTCTCCCTGTTTACGATTACTACTTATAACTCGTTATTAGTTTCATTTTGTCTTTGTTGTCATGTTTATAATAAAGGAAAGACCAATTTCTTAACAATCTTCTTATTACTATTACGGTCCCAATTCCCAATTAATTATTCTGTTTCAACATATCCCACTTTATGTACTTGTTCGTACTTTCGAACTCTAATACCGAAAATATAAACTCTGTATGATAGATAATTTTCAATTTCCAACTAAAAATCTCGGTTGACTTATATTCCTAAAAAGATTATGAATTATTGCAGTATTCTCTTTTTTTTAAGAGTTAAATCGTACTAACAAGTCAAGTCAAGTTAAGTTAAGTCAGCGAGTCAACACAGACTGAGAAACACTGGGGTACCTGACGTCGTGTGGTCCGGAGGGACAGGTAGTTCTTGAGGGTCTCAAATGAGTTTGAGTACAGGTAACTCAGCCACCACGGTAAGTTGGTAGAGTAGGAGACAACAGGGGAAGAGGAGGGTGGAAATTAGAAAGGGTCGTAGTCCCAGAAAGGTTTACTCAGTCGAGAAGCGTAGTCCACCGGTTTCAAAACCTCAAAGTCGAAGTTGGAGTCAGGAAGTTGTAGTCTGGTCTGGTGGACTGAACGGAGAACTCTTTAGACATACGTCCAGTCCTTCGTTGACAATCTTGACCTGTACCTTGTTGTCTGACCAAGGTTTATCCTTTCCTCATGCGGTTCCGACATATAACAGTGGGACGAATAAATTGAAGATACGTCTCATGTAGTACTCTTTGTGACCCGACCTACTTCGTGTTCGACCTTAGTTCTGACGGCCCTCTTTATAGTCATTGGAGTCTATACGTCTACTGTGGTGGGAATACCGTCTTTCACTTCTTGATTTCTCGGAGAACTACTTTCGCTTTCTCCTCTCACTTTTTCAACCGAATTTTAAGTCGTAAGTCTTTTGATTCTAGTACCGTAGACTAGGGTAGTGAAGTACCGTTGATCTACCCCCTGTCACTTTTGTCACCGACTGAAATAAAAACCCCCGAGGTTTTACTTTTACTTTTACTTTTACTTTACTTTAATTTTCTGCGAATGATGAACCTTCCTTTCAATACTGGTTGGATCTGTCGTGTAAGTTTTCGTCTCTGTAATGAAACGGTTGTTTCCAGGCAGATCAGTTCCGATACCAAAAAGGTCACCAGTACATACCTACACTTTCAACCTGATATTTCTTTCGACTCGTGACTTCTTAACTACGAAAACTTCACACCACAACCTCTTCTGGGAACTCTCAGGGAACCTGACGTTCCTCTAGGTTGGTCAGGTAGGATTTTCTTTAGTCAGGACTTATAAGTAACCTTCCTGACTACAACTTGACACCAACATCTACTTTAATTTTCCAACGAATTCTCATGTTTAAATTGTGTATCGTATCATCTTTCAAATCGTAAATTTTTTTTTTAGAACAAGTATTTTAAGTTGAACTGTCTCATCAATATTATGGTACGATGAGGTTAAGAGTTTCAACAATGTCAAATTATTTTTCGGTGTTATTACTATTTTCATTTTTGTTTATGGTTAAAATTTGATAATTTGAGTCAAATAATAGTGAGGATTGGCGTGACCAATTGGTAGGTGTACTAACACCATAGGAAACGGATCTATATTTCGATTACTTATAACACCTTAATTTACTCTAAAATATTGATATGTAAGTATTAAAAGTCTTAGACTCTCCAAGAGCTTACAATATTTTCAATTACCTAGTATACCGTCAAGATAAACGTTAAAAAATTCCTTAGAGGTGTGACAAAAGGTATCACCAACATGATCAAACGTAAGGGTGGTTGTCACATCCTCCGTGTCTACACATATCGCCTGAAAACCTGAGTCTCCCTCTCCCTCTCCCACCCTACTAAACCCTCTTACCGTAACTTTGTACATATGATAGTACATTCTTAACTTAGTGGTCAGATACAGGCTACGTCCTATGTCGTACGAACCCCGACCACGTGTCCCTACTGTGTCTCCCTACAACCCCCCTCCCTCCACCCTCCCCCCAAGTACAAACCCTAACGTACATGTGGGTACCACCTAAGTACAGTTACATACCGTTTTGGTTATGTCATAACATTTCATTTTATTTCATTTTTATTTTTAATTTTTTTTTTTCAATTACCTCTGTCTGTGTTACAGGAAGACGAAATTGTTGTCTCTGCCTTTGCACCTTTAGTTCACAACCACCTCGCCTGAGTCACTAGACACAATAGACGAACTGTTTCGAAGTGAAAGACTCGAGGTCAGCCACTTTCCTCTGTCTTAGTGGTTCTACCACCACCCGACCTTTGTCTGTGTTGCCGCCGGACCCCTACCGGTACCGCTGACCCCTCCGGTTTCCGTCGACGTGCGACTACACCAATCTCTACGGTGTGTTCAATCTTTCAATACTCCTCCTCCCACAGGCGTAAATGGGACCCTTTTACGTAAAGAGGACTTACAAGAGACACGGACTCACGTACTCTGGACGTTCCTTGTTAGAGACACAAAGGAAACTCCAAGATATACTCTTGTTACTCGTCTGTAAAATATCGTCCAAACTTTGAAGGTTCAATTTACTCAGTACGACCCTTAAGTTTACGTAGTTTCTACCACACACGAATTCTAAAAAATCTTAACTCAAATTTAAAAAAAGAAAAGGAACAAAAATAGAAATAGACGGGTCGTACACCTAGAATCAAGGGGTAGGTCACTAACTTGGGCGTGGGGGACGTAACCGTCACACCTTAGAATTGGTGACCAGGGGGTCCCTTCACTGTTATACGAATTCTAAAACTAATTTTGTCTGAAGAATTGATTTAACTATTGTGACTCGGAGTTACAAGAGTAGTCATTTTATCCTAGTACCTTGTGGTGGTCTCGAGTCTCCAGATGAGACCGTAATATTTCAGATACAGTCCCCTAGCTTTGTTTCCGTTATGACCCACCTACACTCGACGTAAAACCGAGGTCGGTAGTACCACTTCCGTCCTAAGAGACGTCACAGAGACTCCGTAATACCGGATAGGAAAGTCTCCTGTGACTGTAGAGGTCTCGTCACAGAGGTGAGGCCTGGGGTCAAAGAGATACACTAACAAATATTAGTGAATGTGACAGTACTATCTTAAAAGTTCTTTCTTATTTGTCGTTTCGTTTGTATATTTTACTCTACTTAGTCGTTTGTTCGTGTTTTCTAATAAAACTATTTTATAATGATAGTCAAACTGGACTGATGTTGATATCAATTGTTTTTAAGATTTTGTCGTAAAATAGACACTCACTACAAACTCAAATAGAATTAGTTTGAACTGTCCTTAATTTGTAGGAAACGACTTTTGTTAAAGGATTTGATTTATATTAGAACTTCGAGATTAAGACGGTTGAGGTGAACCGTCTATATACCCCACTTTATCAAAGTTTACTATAGTAACTCTCTGTGAGGTCACGTTGAAATAAAAATTAGAGACCACATTGTGTTTAAAATTTCATTTTTTCACAAGTTGTTCGAATCTTATCTATATTTAATCACTTTAACAATAACAATAATAAATCAGTGATTCAGTATAGAGGATATATCTCATGAAAAAATTGTGTAAAAAAATATACGAAAACCAAATCCCAGTTAACCTTTTAACGTAAATACGAAATAATTTTTCCAAAGAATCACGACGTTAATAGGTCAATTTGTCTTTTCTTTACCTTGAAAATTTTTCATTTACTTTGAATCGATGTTGTTGGTTACCGAATATCCCAAGTGCATTTTTCAAAAAATATTTTTACTAAAGGGTAAATATCATATAAAAGAGTGTCGATTTTATTATGGAACACAGTGGACATTTTAGTTAAAGTTTCTGACGTCTTTAGTAAACGGTAATTAAAAAACTCCCAGTCTACATACAAATTACTACACTAAGAACATAAATTCGGTACTCCCTTCCGGAATTATAGCAATGAGTAATACACAATATTTAAGGACTTATGAGACTATCTAAAAGTTTTCGGTACGATACCATTAACCTCTTGAAAATAAGTTATAAATTATTAAATAAATCTCTTATAGAAATAAAAAAGATTAAAAAGAGTCGCACCGATAAAAAGATTTTGATTGTCACCCTCCCTTCTGGTCTAAAGAGGTTATACTCAGTGATTAAAAACACCAAAACCGAAAGGACCACCGAGTCTGTTATTTTTTAGGTGGACATTACGTCCTCTAGACCCAAACTAGGGACCCAGCCCTTCTAGGGGACCTCTTCCCTTAGGGGAGAGGTATAAGAACGGACCTCTTTGGGTATCTGTCTCCTCAGACCATCGGATGTCAGGTACCCAAACGTTTCTCCGCCTGTGCTGACTCATTGATTCGCGTACACGCGCGCGCGCGCGCGCGTGTGTGTGTGTGTGTGTGTGTGTGTGTGTGTGTGTCTCAAAAGCACCATGTAAAGAGACATCCTAGAAACGTGGATTTCTTTCCTGATCGGTACCACTTAGAGTCGTTGAACGAAGTGACTAAAACCTAGATTAAAAATCGGGTAATTTTCACCCCGTAGAACACGTATATGGAAAACTTTTGAAAATTATACTTAAGTCAGAAGTTTAAATTTTTTTTTATGTTTCCTTCACTTCTGAAATGACCCTTCATTTGCGAATTACTGATTTGACGAAATGTGTTTTATCCACAACAACTTTTGTAAACGACCCATGTCAACACACTACCCTACTTATATGGAATTGTCTATTTCACAACCGGTGATACGGTAGGTGCTACGGAAGACACTTACCTAGTTTCACGAACAGTCCAGAGGAGTACTTGAGGCCGAAGTCGGACATCGGTGAGAAGGGTAACATAAGTATGTAGGGGTACAAATAGACGTATCGGTCCAGACACTTATTTTCTGTGTTTGGAATGACCCTGACATAAATGTAAACCTCGTTCTTGTATTCTAAAATAATGTCATGTGAAGACGAGGGAGAAATTCTTCTTTCTGAATAATATCTTTGAATCCTTTGTCTATTC
The DNA here is from genome assembly GCA_006410555.1 of Capra ibex. Taxonomy (NCBI): domain Eukaryota; kingdom Metazoa; phylum Chordata; class Mammalia; order Artiodactyla; family Bovidae; genus Capra; species Capra ibex. Next base: position 226,458 of record SJYO01045292.1, on the reverse strand, counting down.
TTTTTTTTTGGTTCGACAGTAGAGGTTTAAGTCTCCATTTGCTGACGGTTGTCCAACCACATATAAGACAAAAAGAAAAATTTTGTATAAGTATATAAACTTATATATTTAATAAACGTCATACAGGTAAAGTAATTTATAAGTAGACGAAATTAAAATTATTGACATATTTTATGAAAACCTATTTATATGGGTTTGTGTCTAATATGGTCCGGGGTGAGACCTGTATAAATACAGAGAAGGTTTAAAAATAGTAATGTATATTACAAAACTAAAATGGTGTAACAACACCACTTTAGAAACTTCTATAGTAATTGCTAAGAGAATCCTCACTTAAAAGATCCAGTCTTTTATACAAATAACCTTTTCGGAAAACTATTAAGAATGATTCTATGGGAAGTCTTTCAAATTTAGAGGTTAGGAACAAAAACTCCTACCTGAAGAAGTATGAATTGGGTGTCATCTATGATATTAAGAAAAAAATTAAATATCCTTTTTCCAAAAGGAAATTAAAAAAAATAAACAAACTAATGAATGATGGTTATAGATTAGTGAGTAACTGAGCAAAGATTACCTGTTTCTAAGGACCAGTTTCAAACGATTCTGAACTAGTTATATACTTTATTTACAGATGTAATAAACGTTAACGATCTCGATTTGTTTGTTCGAAATTTCAGTATTACTTAAACTCTTCGATAGTTAAACAAGGTCTGACAGACTCAATGCTGAGTAGAGATAAATCTACCTGTTATTTCTTCACTGTCATCTTGATAAAGTTTCAAAGTACATTGTTCAGTAAAAATCTCGTCCCTTTTTTTCACTTAAAAATAAATAGTAAAGTATTCAATAATACTGACACTATGGTTTTAACCTATTTGATGGTTTAAATACGAACTTTTTTAATTGAAGTTTTCGGATTTTTAATTAACGGTTCAGTATAAAAGATTTTTTGTTATATATTCGTTCATCTTAAAAAGAGTCCTTGTTTTCCTATGAATGTATAATCCTCTATATAATTATTTTAAATAGTGTAAAAAGTGTTTCTTCTTTACTTGTATACTAGTAGGACTATCTACGGTTTCTCTGTAAATTATTATAAGTTGTATTTAAGGATTTTGGTCACAATAGTAAATCCGGTTCACATCTAAGGAAATCACACATTTTCTGACAGAGTTTCAATGTCGATCGTAGATGAGTAACCGTAGTACTACACTTTAAGAGTAATCATAGTTCTACTTCACAGTTCTACTGAGAATTATCATAATCAATTATAATAAAATCTTGTCGGTCAGGTTCCGTTTCTTTGTGACTTACCATTATCTTTTCCTCTTAAAGTAAAAGGTGTATAATTTGGTATAATAATTTGTAATATTATTATTGTTCCAATAACCGAGGTCCTTCCATTTGTTAAATAATTACCTCTTCTGAATATTTAACTTTTTTACTTGGGTTTAATTGTTACTTTTTCTGTTGGAGATCATATTTTCTGACCAGAGAATTGGTTCTAATATGTACTTTTAATTTAGACACATCTACTTTCCCAATTTAATGTACACTTTTTCTTTGATACTCTCTTTACCCTCATTCGTACCTGACTAAAAGTCTACACCTCGAACATTAACACTCTCATTTGATTCTAAAGTATTTTATTTTGTAATTAGTTAGACTAGAGTAGACAGGGTGTTTTATTCTGTTGTACTGAAAATATAATTTTCATGACGATATTTACTTGTCTTTTTAACTATCGTCAGGACTTATTTTCGTCTTTACGTTCTTATTTTTAGTATAGTAAGGTAGTATCCCCTAACGTCACGTCTTCATCTTTCAGTTCTCTATGAACCTCATTGTCCGTTCAAACCGAAACCTCATGTTTTCCTTTTCCCGTTTCCGATTCTCTCAAAACGGTTCTCTTATGTGACCAGTATCGTTTGTGGGAGAAGGTTGTTGTGTTCTCCTAAGACGTGTCCCTGTAGTGGTCTACCAGTTATGTCTTTAGTCTAACTGCCATATGAAACGTCAGTTTCTACCTCTTCGAGATCTCTCAGTCGTTTTTGTTCTGGACCTTGACTGACACCGAGTCTAGTAGTCAAGGAATGACGTTTTAAGTCTGAATTTAACTTTTCACATCCCTTTTGGTACTCCGGTAAGTCCATACTGTATTTAGTTTAGGGAGTACCAATATGTCACCTCCCCTACCTATCTAAGTTCCCTAATCTAGACCATCTGTCACGAACTTCTTGATTCCTGTTACCAAGTATTGTGATAAGTTCTCCGTCACTGATTTTGGTAGGGTTTCTTTTTCTTTACGTTCTTCCGTTTCACCAACAGATCGTCCGAAATATTTGTCGACTCCTTTCTTCACTTCGTTTTCTGTTTCCTCTTTCCCTTTCTATATGGGTTACTTTCCTCTCAAGGTCTGTTACCGTTCCTCTCTATTCTTCCGGAAGAATTTACTTCATACGTTTCTTTGTCTCCTTTTGTTATCTTACTCCTTCTGATCGCTAGAGAAGTTCTTTTGACCTTTATAGTTCCCTTATAAAGTACGTTCCTACCCGTGTTACTTCCTGTCTTTACCATTCCCGGATTCTCTTCGTCTTCTCTAATTCTTCTCCATCGTTCTTATGTGCCTTCTTGACATCTTTCGTCCAGAATTACTGGACCTTTTGGTGCTACCACACTAGTGGGTGGATCTCGGTCTGTAGGACCTTACGCTTCACTTCACCCGGAAACCTTCGTAATGATACTTGTTTCGATCACCAGCATTACCGTAGGGTCCATTCGATAAAGTTTAGGATTTTCTCCTACGACAATTTCACGACGTGAGTTATACAGTTGTTTATACCTTTTGATTCGTCACCGGTCTCCTGATCTTTTCCAGTCAAAAGTAAGGTTAGGGTTTCTTCCCGTTACGGTTTCTTACAAGTTTGATGACATGATGACACGAGCAAAGTGTACGATCAGGCAAATACGCGTTTTAGGAAGTTCGATCCGAAGCCGTCATACACTTGACTCTTGAAAGTCTACATGGTCGACCCAAATCTTTTCCGTCTCTAGTTTCACAGTTGTAAATAACCTAGTATCTCTTTTGTTCTCTTAAGGTCTTTTTTGTGGATGAAGACGAAGTCACTGATACGACTTCGGAATCTGACACACCTAGTGTCGTTTGACCTTTTAAGAAATTTTTTACCGTTATGGTCTGATAGAAAAGAGAACTCTTTGGACATACATCCAGTTCTTCGTTGTCAATCTTAGTCAGTACCTTTGAGTGACCAAGTTTAAACCCTTTCTTCATGCTTCGACATATAATAGTAGGACGAATAAATTTCATATACGTCTCATGTAGTACACTTTACAGTCCGACCTACTTAGTGTTCGACCTCAGTCTTAACGACCCTGTTTATCGTAGTCGGAGTCTATACGTTTGCTATGGTGAGATGACCGTCTTTCACTTCTCCTTGATTTCTCGAAGAACTACTTTCACTTTCTCTTCTGACTTTTCCGACCGAACTTCGAGTTGTAAGTTTTTGATTCTAGTACCGTAGGTCAGGGTAGTTAAGTACCATTTATTTTCCCCTTTTTCACCTTCGTCTCTGTATAAACGAAAAGAACCCGAGGTTTTAGTGATGTCTACCACTGACGTCGGTACTTTAATTTTATACGAGCAAGGAACCTTCCTTTTGATACTGTTTGGATCTGTCGTATAATTTTTCGTCTCTGTCATGAAACGGCTGTTTACAGGATATCAGTTTCGATACCAAAAAGGTCATCAGTACATACCTACACTATCAACCTGGTATTTCTTCCGACTCCCGGTTTCTTGACTCTCAGGAAACCTGACGTTCCTGTGGTTGGGTCAGTTAGGATTTCCTTTAGTCAGGACTTATAAGTAACCTTCCTGACTACGACTTCGACTTCGAGGTTATGAAACCGGTGGACTACCTCCTCGACTGAGTTACGTTTTCTGGGACTACGACCCCTTCTGACTTCCGATTTCCTCTTCCCCTCGTCTCCTCCTCTACCAATCCATCGTAGTGACTGATACTACTTAAACTTAAACTCGTTTGAGGTCCTCTATCATATCCTGTTTGTCCTTAAACTCGTTTGCGGGCCTCTATTGCCTCCTGTCACCTGTCACTCCTCTCACCTCCTGTCGGACCCCAAGACGTCAGGTACCCCGACGGTTCTCAACGTCTGAATCACTGAATTGTTGTTTTTATTTTTGTGTTTGAATGTTACAAGTTGAAGTTGTGAGTTTCTTTACTTTGCTTTTTCTTGTTCCTCTATAAACAGACTTAATAATGGTAATAAGTTATTATTATGAATTGGTTCTTGTGTTCACACTCCCTTTTTGTATGGTATGTAACGACTAACTCTTCTTTAGAGCACGGCGTAAAAACTACATGTTTAACCGTAACATGTTTCCGAGAATTTTGAAAGTGAATTAAGATAAAATCCTTGAAAAGGTTTTCTTGTAATCCTCTGTTTGAACTGTTAAATATAAAGTCGGACAAGAGTCCCGCAATAAATATCGTCTTTTTTTTACAGGATTTCAAGTCACTATCCTTCACACGAAATCAATTAAGACTCTACATGAATTATATATCGATAATTTTAAGTACAAAGGTATATTATTTATATATACTTCTATATATACACTTGTTCCATAAGTCACTTTTTCGTACATATACGTAACGGTTCTATGAATGTCTAGTGTTTCGGTCTTCAATTGTTACAACTCTCTTAGAGACTCACCATTGTAAGGACCTTCAAAGTAATAAAAGAAATATGAATAAAACTTAAAGATTATAAAAAAATCTTATTTACACATAATGAAAATTACAAACTTTTATTCATTTTGTTTAGATTCATTTCTGTAGAGATTTGATAGTCTCTATTAAGGAGTTATAAGTTTTAAACGGAAAAAGCATCACTATAAAGGAAATACTGTTACATAAAACAAACAAATAAGTTAGGTCAGACCGTCAGAAAGAGGAGGAACCCTACTAAAAGTCCGTGAACCTCTACACCGAAAACATCCTACCTTTACTTATCACACACTGAATGGGTGACAAACCTTTAATTCCCGTTGGTAAACCGTCGGACGTAAGGTCTTCTCGACTCCGTATATCAATCTACTTAGGTGCGCACAAGGGAAACCTATATAGGACGATTCGACGTAAAACAATATAGACCCGGTAGTACAATTCATCACTTATGTTAATGTTTTTCTTAATCGGTTATTATGGTTGACTCTTCGACGAAGGGTAGAAAGAGACTCCCCCTTTACTTAATTTCTACCTACTAGAGTAACTTGATCACTCATTTTATACATTTTTCGAAAGACTTATTTGTCTTATTTACACGAAAATATTATGTTTACCTCGTAGTAGAAACGTCTCGGAACACCCATTTTTGATTACTTCGTCGTTTTTACCAACTCAGTTACGTTAAAAAACCTCTAATAATTCCTGACCGGATCACTAATTCCTGTATTTTCCTTTAGGCTTACCTCGTTTAGTACCCTGTCCTACTATAACACGAACCGTCTTCGTCTATCGTACTTGACATGTCGATAAAAACTTTACGAGAGACGAGTAAAAGAATTGGAAGAGTCCCTTACGAGAAACGGTTTTGATACCATGAGAAATACTGACTATTGTTCCAATTATATCGTGTCTTCTAAAAATGAGTATAAAACTAAGGATGGTAGTAATCAAAAGGTAGGACTCTTGGAAAACCAATAACTTACTACGATACAAGAATTTTGTGTTAATTGATAACGATAATGGTTCGAAATTTCTGAGGAGGACGGTTACGTCCTTTACGTTCTTTGTGTTCAATCCAGGGACCCAACCCCTCTCGTTGGACCTTTACGTTGGACGAGATCATAAGAACGGACCTTTTAGGGTACCTGTCTCCTCAGACTGTCCGATGTCAGGTACCCTAACGTTTCTCAGTCTGTGTCACCTCGTTGACTTATGTGTGTGTGTGTGTGTGTGTGTGTGTGTTAATGGTTCAAACCGTCTCCAATCGAGTCCAAGACCCGAACTGTCCCCTGAATCCGGTTTCTCCCAGACTTTAAATTAAGACTTTGAACAATCGACATACTAGGTCCTGTTCAATAAAGGGAAAAGACACGGAGTCAAAGAAGTAGATATTTTCTATATACTAAGGATGTAGTATCCCGACAACACTCCTAATGTAATTCTGTATTGTTTCCAGATGGTACATCAATCATGAATAACTAACGATTACTCATACAGATAGCCGTGAAACAAATACCTCAAATGGAGACAAAGGAAAGGATAACAATTACTTGAAATTTCTACTATAAAAAAGAAAATATATTGATAATGTAAATTATAATTAAAATACTTTTTTAAGATTACAAATACGGTAAAATAAAATTAAGTCCTTATTTTATTTTTTAAACAGTAGTCCTCAGAGTTGTTTCGGTAATAATCATTATATATAAATACTATATATAATATATAATAATCATTATATATAAATATAATAGTAGTAGGGTTGATAAAAGGTTAACCTACAGATAATGTACATTCGTACACTCTGTGGTCTTTCCACAGAGATAATAGATATATTATATATGAAATGTGTGTAGTATAAAATACACACATATTTCATGTGTGTGTGTAAAACATATGTGTGCGTAAAATATATACACTAGGGATTGGGTTTGTCGTTCGTTGTTTCGACCATAGTAGTAAAGACAAATGTCCACTCTTTTGAACCCTAACGGTTCCCTATTTCTCGAACTATAACACTTCCATTGGAACTTTAGCAGGAAATGAGGTTCCGGTCAAGAGAAGGTGTCCGGTCTGATAGGGAGAGTGGTGACGTATACTTTGGACTTTGATAAACAGTGAGGGTTCACTGTCTGAAATCGGTAAAGTACGTGGAAAAGGAATAATTTCTGTTTTTAATTTGGTTATCGTGTTCTGAAGTAATTACAGTTAAGTCGTGTGCAGGCAGTTTAGTTCCTATGAGATGTTTAAGGTGGCCTCTGAAACATTCAACGAGTTCTGGAAACCAAAGGTGTTTCCTTCTGTAGAGCTTCGAAGATAAAGAAAGACACAATTGCTGTCGTTTTTTTCACTCTTTATTTTAAGTCACAATATTTATTATCGTATATTCTTCGTCCGTTTACAGGGTGCTTTGACTCCCGTTTCTGGGCGTTTATTGAAAATATAAATTAAAACAAAATTAAAATTAAAAGTCAGAATAAACACAGAAGATTATAAACGATGGGCCAATCCACAACACGTTCAATCCCTGTGCCACCGGAGTTACAATCTTCTACTTAAGATCTGCACCTCTCACACCGATCCGTTCGACTAGACAGTTTTCTCCTTCCTGGAAAACAAGATTTAGGTAAATCTAACCAAAGAACTTCGGTAGTGACTATTAATTGTTATGTCTGGTGCTGGAGTACATGTAAGGACGGTCTACGACTAATAGAGGTGAACTGATATGGGTGTAACAGTAGTGGAGTTTGAACATCCATGGGAAGACCAACTTTCTTGATTACACTGGAATCTTAAAACAATAAAATTTCGTCTTCCTAGGAACTTGTAAAAGGTCAACCTACCGGAGTAAAAGTCTAATGTACAGTCCCCGGTGTCTCCACTTATAGGATCTTCCAGAGGTATAAGAACCTGTACCTCGTTGTAGAACTTTGGTCTTCAGTTCGAAGGTTAATGTCACTCTCTTTGGTTTTCTTCAATAGAATCAAATCTTTCCGTTTCTCGGTTTCTCGAAGAGACTGGAGAAAGGTTGATCTTTAGTGTGACGATGTATATTTCTGTACAGTGAACCTCGAGTCACTAAATTTGGCTCAATGACAGTCCGTAACAAGGGAGAAACTACGGGTAAAAGGTCTTAATTTCGGAGTAAAAAGAAGGATCAGTAAGGGTGTAAGGGGGAAATAGGTGGAGAAGTGGAAGGGGTTAAATCAGTTGAGATTTCCTTTACGAACGAAGAGAATAAAACCAGGTAGTTTTAAGATGAAAGTATACTGATAAAATCCGTGTCGACAATTAATTTTAATTCAGCGAAATTATCCAAGAAATATTTGATACACGTCACAAGAAAACTTTTTTCACTCTTTTACCACATTTTATGTTCTTCTTTCATGAACAAACATTTAGAAACCGACCACGACAACAATACTCCAAGAATTCCCGGATTTACATGGTCAAGGAAGGGTCAAACCGATGAACAGACCCTCGAAAACTTAGTACTTAATTCGTTTGTAAATTGTCGGTTTCTGTCAGTATCATTATATTTTTATTCATGAAATATCCTACAAAGTATCGAACACCATTCTTCTGATCATTAATATTGTGGTTTGTTTGACAACTTTAAAAATACAGATTTGGAATAACTTTCAATCCGAAGGGACCATGCAGTCTGTCATTTCTTAGACGGACGTTACGTTCTCTGGGGTCAAGCTAGGGACCTCTTCCCTTACCGATGGGTGAAGTGATAAGAACGGACCTCTTGAGTGACTTGTCTCCTCGGGTCACCTGATGTCAGGTACCCCAGTGTTTTTCTCAGTCTATGCTGACTCGTGAAACTATTTTCCCGAGGAAAGAGAACGTAGGTCATACCTGTCCAACAGCCTACTTCATTTTGTAATTCACTACACTTCAATTAATATATAAGGGGATTCATATACTTTGTATCCGACTTGTTTACTTTGCACCCAGGTAACTAAACCAAGGTAAAGATAAATAGTCCTAGCTAGTTCAGAGACGAAGGAAAATTTCCTACCGATTTATCAAATAAAGTTGTGACAGTAAATATGTTAACGGGACACATCAGTGCTTACTTTTTGTTACATTTTAGGAGTTAATTGACATGAGACTAGTCCATAGAAAATCTATTAGTACATGTCGGATATCCAGATAATTCTTAAACCCCTTTTATAGTACCTTATACAAGAGTATACCAATATATCTATATATGTTATGTATATTTATATATGAATACATATAGACCCCGAAGGGTCCACCGGAATCACCATTTCTTGGACGGACGGTTACGTCCTCTGAATTCTCTGAGACCAAACTAGGGACCCAACCTTTCTAGTGGACCTCTTCCCGTGCTGTTGGGTAAGGTCATAAGAACGGACCTCTTAGAGTACCTGTTTTCTCGGACCACCCGATATCAGGTATCCCAGAGTTTTTCAACCTGTGCTACTTCGATGAATGGTACATACAAATAAATCTATATATTTTTAGTCTATCATTTGTGTATGTATATAATTTTTGAAGTATCTTATCAAGATTATTCCCACTAAAAAAAACCAGATTAATAGGACACCCATATTATATGAGTAATATGTGATGTGGTCCCCAAAAAGAGGTCCCGTTTGAATGAAAAACTTTAAAGTTTACTGAGCTTGAACTGACCGACCTATATCAAGTGGTCTAATCTGTAGAGAAGACATCGGTACCGGAGCGAGGGACGCCAGGGGACCTTCGTCCTCATTTTCGTTACAAGGGTCTCAGTCGTAATACAATCACTCCCAAGAAAAGGGTCCCGTTACTAGTTTACTGGGTACTCCCGTCTTTTCCTAGTGAGGAAAAGACTTTTGTCAATAGCGGTTGTCTTTTACCTAGTCTCCTCTTTCCTTTTCGTCGTGGAACGTAATGTGCCACTCCCCACCCTCCTCCTTCCAGAGACCCACCGAGGGGCTCGTGGGTCACGGTCGTCGTAGTCCTGGTGGGCTTTCGAGCGCCCTCTCGTCAGAGGGTTGGGAGGACTTGGTCCTAGACATTACATGATTCCACTGGGTTTGCGTGTCGTTTCAGTTTCTTCGGAGCTCGACACAGGGTAGACAGTTTTGTCCCTCAGACGTCCACTACAGACTTCAATTATATAGCTCTTAAGTGACCTGTTCCGTACGGCCCCCCAGTGACACGGACACGGGGCTTTGATGACTTCGGGCGAGTGAGACCTCGAGGACCTAACGTTGATGTTTCAGACACGCGACGGTCCCTTGTCAGGGAGACTGTGTTGGTTCTAGGACGTCAGGTGTTGATTCTGGACTGTGTTGGTCCATTTAGTTATTTTATCAATTTTTTCTTTAGTAGTATGTTATGCTTTTACTCGTACATCCACTGGTGACCTACTTACCTTTTAACAATAACTTTTCCCAGCGGTCACTTTCACCCAACCCCACCTGTTTGTTTATAACGAAAAGAAATCTTGGAAAGACGAGCCGGAGGGAAGGATCGAGGACCCGCGGCTAATTCGTTCGTCGTGTTACGTAGAAAGGGCGACCGAGTCACCATTTCTTAGGCCGACGTCACACCCTCTTCTGTCCAAACTAGGGGCCCAACCCTTCTAGGGACCCTCTTCCTTTACCGTTGGGTAAGGTCATAAGAACGGACCCTTTAGGGTACCTGTCTTCTCGGACCACCCCGGTGTCTCAGTCTGTGCTGAATCGCTGATACGTTGTTATGTATCTTCCAGTCCTCGAGTCCAAGATCTCGGTCAGACCCCGTTCAATGAATTGACGAGACACGGAGTCAAACGAGTGGATATTTTAATCCTTTTTTAATCAGAGTTATTGTTTATCTCAATAACACTAATAATTTACACAATTGAATATACTTTCTCGAGTCTTCTCATGGACCGTATAATTTCGAAGTACAATGAAATCGATTATAATCGATAATATATTTATGGTGAAACTACTTCGAAAAATATTTCTTCTTTCGGATGTCACTTCATGACTATACCCGTCTAGAAACATCCGACTAAATTGTAAAAGAGGGTGAAAATCTTCCGTCTTATGTTCCCTCTGTTCCAAAGAAAACTTTTGAAGACATCGTTCTAATTCTAATTTACAATTAATCCTTTATAGGTAAACATTTACCAATAGGTTAATCATTCTATCAAAATTTTACTAGTTTCAATGACTATTTTTCAAATCTGTTAACTTTATTAAGAGTCCTTTTCGATGAAACATTATCAAAAAGAAGACCCATAATTCAACTTTAAAACACCCCTTTTATATTAATTCTTAAATCTGATGTAATTTCCTTTATTAATATTCTCCTTCTTGAGGTACAGTCTTGTCGAATAATAAACAATAAATAGAAATAATTAATTTAACATTTCTATGTTAATGACTCCGTATGAAAAGTTATATAAACTTTCGTCTAAACCATATGTAAAAAACTTGTCCTGAGGACGATTTACAAAATTTTACAGTTAACTGGATAGGAACTAAAAGAAGATCTCAGACACGTTAATTACAAAGACTCAATAAACCCCTTAGAACTTGAAGATTTATAATTTATATGTATTTATAAGCCATCTTTAGAGACCACCAAGGTTTTAATATTCTTACCCCTTAAGGTACTTCCAGGACCCCAATCTGGGGTCCGAAGAAGACAACCCCGAACCTAAGTTAGGAACCAGTCCTTTGATTCTAGGATGTTCGGTCCGTCGGTTTGTTTCCAGTTTTAGTAGTGCTCCTTTAATTACAGTTCAAATGTTTGTAAAAAGGTTTGGAGTACAGAAGAGACCTGAAACCTGGTACTGTAGGTAAATTGACGGAGTTTTTGACTTCACCCTTCTACCTCTAGTGTTTAAAACTTAAGTAGGAGTTCTATGATGTAAACTACTTTCTGTCGGAGTCGTTTTGACAAGGAATCTCTATTGAAACGAATTGTGTTATGAACCAAATCACTAGTTAAAACGTAAAAGTCAAAATTTGATAAAAATGGTGATCTACCGTCTTCCACTGGTCTTGATGTAAGTCTCGCTCGCCTGACCTTACCGTTCAACCACTTTTTAGAGACTGGTCTTCAGTTCGGGACCTTTGGATGGAGTAGGTAACTTCTGAAAAATGTCAGTAGTAGTAGCAGTAGTAGCAGTGAGAGACATAGTCGAAGAGGACAGTTTAACATTGTTGTCTAGTACTTCATTTGTTCGTTAATGTCCAAACTTCGTGTACACTGTACATATAAATGGTTTGTAAAGGAACTTTCAACCGGAAAGTGATTTTAATAGGAAAACCTATAAATTTAAAATAATTAACATTTCGTAATATGACCCGAACTTAAAAAAGAAGATTTAAACTACACACTTTAAAGGTTTGAGATATCTTCTACGAACAGAATCGTAGAATTAGATACAAAACGTTTCGTATACCGTAGAAAATGTCAATAGAGAGAGATCAGGTGTATCGGATAGAACTCCATATGTAGGAGAAAGTCCCAGAGATACTGGATTTTGTCCATTTGTTAATGAAAAGGTAGAAAGGGAAAAGAAGAGTCGGGATTGAGAAGTACACTAAGAACCGGTCGCGAGTCACTGGAACCGGTCTCTCCTGGAGTACCTTCACCTTCATCTCCTGTTCTCTACCCTGTCCTAGTCCCCGATATCGTCGTTGGACTGAGAGGTCTTGACATTCCATGACTGACATAGGACACTAAACGGACGTCCGAATAAACTACCTCCGTAACAACAGATTCCTGAAGGGTCCACCGTGATCACCATTTCTTGGACGGACGGTTACGTCCTCTGCACTCTACGTCCAAACTGGGGAGCCCACCCTTCTAGGGACCTCCTCCCGTACCGTTGGTTGAGATCATAAGAACGGACCTTCTAGGGTGCCGGTCTCCTTGGACCGCCCGATGTCAGGTGCCCCAACGTTCCTCAGCCTGTACTGTCTTAGGTGAATCGTCCGTGTGTCCGTACTTGACAACAGATTTGTCACGTACATAGAAATGTTTACCGTATAAGATAAATTTTCCCTTCTTATTTGACCCACTTAGAATTTATTAAATACGTACCCTTAGAGGGAGTTAGTCTAGAGTACGTCAAAGTATAAATCGGTTATACGACCGTAAAGTCATCTAACAAAAACAGAGGTTTCAAATCCACCTACAAATGTAGGAATTAGTAGTAATGTGTGAATTTCTCAGTATAACCGTACGTCGTTAGACAAGAAGTGTCGAGACCCTAAGTCAATCTGGGTCACTATAGTCAATGTATTGTTCTAAAAGTTCATTTTTCATTGTTTTTCGTATGAAGATTTAACAAACTAAACTGAAGGGTATAGGTCTGTCACGTTATCGTAGTATTCGGGTCATCTACCGTTGGAACCGAGTTGTTGCTCCGTCGAATGTGCCCGGTCATGGAGGGGAAGGACGGTAGATATTTAATTGAGGGGACGAGCCCGAGACATTTCCCGTGACGGTGACGGAGGTTCTTCGAATAATTACAAAAGTAAACCGACTGTTCCTCTCGTCGCCCGTTTCATAAGTACTTTATTAGAAATCTCCTTTTTCAACAGACCCTGGTTGTACCAAATAATAAATACCGAACAAACAATTTCTTTCGGTGTATATTGACAAAATACTTCGATTATAACACAATCAATTATTCCCACTTAGTTAAGGTGAAACTTATCTTTTGTGACGAATAAGATATCTCTATGTAAGAAAATTCTCCAGCTACGTTTTAAAGAATCTCAGTTTAAATAACAGAGTTCAAAACCATTGGTGAAAAAAAAAAATTTAATTTCTCCTCCAAGAAAAATAACTCATTAAATTCCACGAAGTACCATGTTGTGTGGTCTTAAAGTTTATTAGTACGGTAAGAGACGAAATACACCCTTTCTTTCTTAAACAGTAGGAAATGAGATACTCGTCCCTACACCAAAGAGGGAATCTAAAACCTCCCTTGAACTTCTTTAGGACAACGTATTATAATTATTATTATTTAATAAGATCAAGAAATTTGTTCACATGTCCGTTTCCCGACCTAGAGAACCCCCTTCTAGAGTGGTTGTCCACGATTCTTTTCATCTAATCGAAAACATATTCTTTATAAGGTAAAAAGTTCAATGAACTAAAGGGTTATGACTCGTGTAGTTGTTCGGTTTACCGTTTAATCATCGCCAGAAATAAGTCCCCGGATGAATGTATATATTTACAGTTTTTTAAAGGTAGTGCTATTTATTTATAACGTGTTGTCTCTTAACCCGATCAAATCCTTTAGGCGACTTAATGATTGTCTAACCCCGAGGAAGAGACTTAATTCGTTATTACAAGTAGCGGATATTTTTAGTAGTAAACAGAATGCGTAGGTCAATTATTCTCCCTCTCTTGACCGCTTCCGTCTACCATTTTGTTGTTCGAGGGTGTGTGTTCCCTTCTGAACCAAATGAACCAAATGAGTTCCCTATCTTAACACGACCCTTTAGCCACCGGACAGTGACTGAACGAAAGGTTTTGAAGTTTTTCTTGTAAGAGTGACTCTTATCTTCAATAAAAACTTTTTTCTTAGTCTTAACACATCAATACAAAATTTGTGTGAAAATTTTTGATGGTTTTTTTAGAAAGATCCTTAATGTATTATAGACACCTGTTCCTAAAATTACATTTGTTATTTTCATTAACCATTGATACTACCTTTTTATCTTCTTTTCTATTTAGTCCGAGAACTACTTAGAAAAAAAAAGACTAAATGGATCTCGAATATAAAATTAAAAAATTAAAATAAAAATTTAGAAAATTAACTGTATACTATCTATATGTCTCTTCATACGTACGGTGTACACATGTCGTTACCATGGGTCTAGTCGCTTGTTTTATATTGGTCACAAGTCTTCGGAGGAACCCAGGGAAGGTCAGTGGAGAAGTGGTCCTCAGTGGGAGAGAACTGGAGAATTTCAGGACCAATCAAGACCGTAAAAACATGACATATATTTACCCTAGTCTGTCACCTATGAATGAAAACGTAAACTGAAGAAAAGGAGTTGTGATATAAAGATTTACTCTCAGTAGATACAACAACACACGTGACTTCTGACGATGTGTAATAAGGTACTCCTCTTACGACGCGTTACATAGATAGACAACTACACGATAAGACTCATCACGACGAAATTCGTCAAGAGCGGGTATGAAGAACCACTTATAAAGGTACGTGAAGACACCCGATATATGGATCCTTGTCTTAAGAGCCCCCTGTCCCCGGAGTATACGTAGACAAGTCGAATCGAAGACATCTACGACGGTTTATGAAAAGGTTTCGGTGACAGGGTTACAATCGATTAAAAAATAACTTCTTGAAAGATCTAAGTTCGAATTTCAAACGAAGTGTATAAGTCGGAGGTTAGTCCTCGAGAAGTATTACGGTAGTACAGTCTGGAAAACTCTGACGGTTCTATGACGGATCTTGACCTTTTCCTGACTCTGATTTACCGTTTACTAAGTTTCCTTTACCCACTGGCGAAACTTAAGAAAATATTGGTTAGTGTTTTCAGATAAAGTTGAATTTAGATTATACTTTTAGTTATACTATGATTTGCAGTAAAGCCTACGTCCCATCGAGGAGGGCCGGCGGCGGGGACTGGAGCCTACACCCCATCGAGGAGAGCCGACAAGGACGCGACAGCGTCGGACTGTGAGAGCCGACGACGGGGACTGGAGCCTGTGGCCCATCGAGGAGGGCCGGTGACGGAGAACCCGTACTCCAGGAGGACCGAAGACGGGGCCGGAGCCTACACGCCATCGAGGAGAGCCGGTTCGATCCACGCGGTTGCATCGACGGGCGCGATACACGCGGCAGCGTCGGCGGGCACGGGGAGTGCAGACTCCACTCCCCACCGTCAGCCCTCCTCGATGGGGTGCAGGCTCAAGTCCCCGCCACCAGCTCTCACGGTCCGACGCTGTCGCGTCCTCGTCGGCTCTCCTCGATGGGATACAGGCTCCGGCCCCACCATCGGTCTTCCTCGATGGGGTGTGGGCTCCGGTCCCCGTCGCCGGCCCTCCTCGTTGGGGTGTAGGTTCCTCGCCACCGACGCGTCCGCGTCCTCCCGGGTCCTCGGTAACGTCCAAGTTCCAGTCCTCCCCGCCACCACTCCTCTATGGGGAACAGGTTCCATTCCTCGTCGTAGACGCGAAACGACCTCGTCGGCTCTTCTCTGTGGGGTGTAGGTTCCATTCTCTTTAGGTTCATTCTGTCATCCACAACGTTCTCCCGTAGTCTCCCATCTGTGTGACTTTGATATTAGTGTCTTTTGATCAGTTAGATTAGTGTGATCCTGATGTCGGAACAGATTGAGTTTGAATCGGTACGGGTCCCCCGGTGGGTTCTACCCTCCCAGTACCACCTCTCCAGACTGTGTTACACCAGGTGACCTTTCCCTTACCGTTTGGTGAAGTCATAAGAACGGAACTCTTGGGGTACTTGTTATACTTTTCCGTTTTACTATCCTATGACTTTCTCCTTGAGGGGTCCAGTCATCCACGGGTTATACGATGACCTCTAGTCACCTCTTTATTGAGGTCTTTCTTACTTCCCTACCTCGGTTTCGTTTTTGTTATGGTTCAACACCTACACTGACCACTATCTACGTTCCAGGTTGCGAGATTTCTCGTTATAACGTATCCTTGGACCTTACAGTCCAGGTATTTAGTTCCGTTTAACCTTCACCAGTTTATCCTCTACCGTTCTCATTTGTAGTTGTAAGATCCTTAGTCACTTGATTTTACCTGACCTTACCCACTTAAATTGAGTCTACTGGTAATATAGATGATGACGCCCGTCCTTAGGGAATCTTCTTTACCTCATCGGTAGTACCAGTTGTTTTCTCAGACTTTACGTCATGAACCTACGTTAGAGTTTTTACTGTCTTACTAGAGACAAGCAGAGGTTCCGTTTGGTAAATTATAGTGTCATTAGGTTCAGATACGGTGTTGGTCATTACGACTTATTCGACTTCAACTTGCCAAGATACTTCTGGATGTTCTAGAAAATCTTGATTGTAGGTTTTTTCTACAGGAAAAGTAATATCCCCTGACCTTACGTTTTCATCCTTCAGTTCTTTGTAGGCCTCATTGTCCGTTTACACCGGAACCTCATGTCTTACTTCGTCCCGTTTCTGATTATCTCAAAACGGTTCTTTTACGTGACCAGTATCGTTTGTGGGATAAGGTTGTTGTGTTCTCTTCTGAGATGTGTACCTGTAGTGGTCTACCAGTTGTGGTTTTAGTCTAACTAATATAAGAAACGTCGGTTTCTACCTCTTCGAGATATGTCAGTTGTTTTTGTTCTGGTCCTCGACTGACACCGAGTCTAGTACTTGAGGAAGAACGGTTTAAGTCTGAATTTGACTTCTTTCATCCCTTTTGGTGATATTGTAAGTCCATACTGGATTTAGTTTAGGGAAGACTAATATGTCACCTTCACTCTTTATCTAAATTCCCTGATCTAGACTATCTATCTCACGGACTACTTGATACCTACCTCCAAGTACTGCAACATGTCCTCTGTCCCTAGTTCTGGTAGGGGTACCTTTTATTTACGTTTTTTCGTTTTACCGACAGACTCCTCCGGAATGTTTATCGACACTTTTCTTCACTTTTCGTTTCCTCCTTTCCTTTCTATATTCGCAGACTTACGTCTCAAGGTTCCTATGGTTCTTCTCTATCCTTTCGGGAGGAGTCGCTAGTTACCTTTCTTTATCTCCTTTTGTTGTCTTACCCTTTCTGATCTCTAGAGAAGTTCTTTTAATCTCTATGGTTCCCTTGTAAAGTACCTTTCTACCCGATCTATTTCCTGTCTTTACCATACCTGAAGTGTCTTCGTCTTCTATAATCCTTCTCCACCGTCCTTATGTGTCTTCTTGACATGTTTTGTCTAGAAGTACTGGTTCTATTATGCTACCACACTAGTGAGTGGATCTCGGTCTGTAGGACCTTACACTTCAGTTCACCCGGAATCTTTCGTAGTGATGCTTGTTTCGATCACCTCCACTACCGTAAGGTCAACTCGATAAAGTTTAGGATTTTCTGCTACAACACTTTCACGACGTGAGTTATACGGTCGTGTAAACCCTTTTGAGTCGTCACCGGTGTCTTGACCTTTCAGTCAAAAGTAAGGTTAGGGTTCTTTCCGTTACGGTTTCTTACGAGTTTGCTGCCGTGTTAACGTGAGCAGAGTGTACGATCATTTCATTACAAGTTTTAAGAGGTTCGGTCTGAAGTCGTTATGCACTTGGCACTTGAAGGTCTACAAGTTCGACCAAAATCTTTTCCGTCTCCGTGGTCTCTAGTTTAACGGTTGTAGACGACCTAGTAACTTTTTCGTTCTCTCAAGGTCTTTTTGTAGGTAAAGACGAAATAACTGATACGGTTTCGGAAACTGACACACCTAGTGTTATTTGACACCTTTTAAGACTCTCTCTACCCTTATGGTCTGGTGGACTGGACGGAGAACTCTTTGGATATACGTCCAGTCCTTCGTTGTCAATCTTGACCTGTACCTTGTTGTCTGACCAAGGTTTATCCTTTTCCTCTTGCAGTTCCGATACATAACAGTGGGACGAATAAATGGAAGATACGTCTCGTGTAGTACTCTTTGTGACCTGACCTTCTTCGTGTTCGACCTTAGTTCTAACGGCCCTCTTTATAGTTATTGGAGTCTATACGTCTACTGTAGTGGGAATACCGTCTTTGACTTCTCCTTCCTTGATTTTTCGGAGAACTACTTTCACTTTCTCTTCTCACTTTTTCAACCGAATTTCGAGTTGTAAGTCTTTTACTTCTAGTGCCGTAGACTAGGGTAGGAAAATACCCCTTATCTACCCTTTTGTCACCTTTGTCACAGTCTGAAATAGAAAAACCCGAGGTTTTATTGACGTCTATCACTAACGTCGGTACTTTAATTTTCTGTGAATGAGGAACCTTCTTTTGAATACTGGTTGGATCTATCGTATAAGTTTTCGTCTCTGTAATGAAACGGTTGTTTCCAGACAGATCAGGTCCGATACCAAAAAGGACACCAGTACATACCTACACTCTCAACCTGACACTTCTTTCGGCTCGCGGCTTCTTAACTACGAAAACTTGGCACCACAACCTCTTCTGAGAACTCTCAGGGAACCTGACGTTCCTCTAGGTTGGTCAGGTAAGACTTCCTCTAGTCGGGACCCTAAAGAAACCTTCCTTACTACGATTTCGACTTTGAGGTCATGAAACTGGTGGAGTACGTTTCACAACTGAGTAACCTTTTCTGAAACGGTGACCCGCTGTAACCCCCGTCCTCCTCTTCCCCTGCTGTCTCCTACTCTACCAACCTACCGTAGTGACTGAGTTATCTGCACTCAGACTCACTTGAGGCCCTCAACCACTACCTGTCCCTCCGGACCGCACGACGCTAAGCACCCAAGTGTTTCTCAGCCTGTGTTGACTCGCTGACTTGACTTGACTTTGTAGTAGATCATCGAGACCATATATTAAGTTCATTGAATGGTAAATGTAAAATTTTCTCAAGACCTTTTATACCTACTTGAATTACTGAGTCTTGAGAAGTTGTTACTCTTACGTAAACCACTTGTAGAACCCAGGTCTAGACGACAATTACAGTTCCCTAGTTACAGGACTCTTCGAATTTTAGTGGAACGAGGAGGTCTCTAATAAACCGAATATACCGCTGGAGGGGTTTTACAGGTACGGAACACTTGTAGAGGACACAGGACACTTATGTACCGTGTCCTCTGAAACGTCTACTCTAATTCAATTCCTGAAACTTCACCCTCTCTAAAAAGACCTAATAGACCTATCCAGGTTGAATTACTGCACTCAAGAATTTTCGTCTCCTGGAAAGGTTGACAACAACCACTGTCTTCTTCACTTTACCCTGGAACGACCGAAACTTGAACCTCCTTCCCCCGGTACTCGGTTACCTACACCCAACGGAGATCCTCGACTTTCACGTTCCTTACTAAGGGAGTTCGAGGTCTTTCTCTTCGTCGGGACGACTACGGACCTTAAATCGGACCACTCTAGTGTACCCGGAGACGGAACGTCTTGACCCCCGAGTATAAACACGTCAAAATTGGGTGGTCGAAATTTTGTCTTTATCTTTTGTTTGTGTCAAATGACACGGGTCCACCTTTACAATTTTCAGGAAGATTCAAGGAAGGTCTCGTCGGCAAGAATTTGGGTGTGTATTGTCTCCTTACTCTCAGATGGTCGGGGAGTGGCCGAGGACCCCTGCTCCCGAGTTTGTGTGACCTCCTCAGCGACATGCACAACCTTCGAACAAGACTCTCGAAGAAGAACGGTGGAGGAAGACGACTGAACACACTAAAGAAGAATAAAAAGTGGTTTTAAAACATGTAGTTTAGGTATCCTGAACCTTCCCCTTGAGGTCTAAGGTTGATTGTCTTTCTTTTTGTGTAAGAAATTTTTGTGACTGGAAAGGAAAGTCTAAGATAGGGGTTTGGGTTCCTGACGTAATCTAGTGTTCGAAGATCTGACAAGTAATGATGGAAGTTGTGTCGAGTAATTTCATAGAATTATATCCCCGACCAAGAATCGAGAAGGAAAAAAGTGTAATTTCCATATAAAATTTATGACATGGGAAATAAAAAGGTGGTCTTCATATGTACTTATATCGGTATCTGTACATAACCCACTAAACCGGACGATTGGATTTCAAAGTACTCAAAAGATAACCCGGGATACTTAGGTTGGTAGAACTAAATCTTGTCTAACCTTCCGGAACCGAACCTAATAGTTTCCTATCTTTGAACAGTGTCACACTAAGGACGGTCCTTCTACCGTTTCTGTCCGTCCTCGAAGACCCTTTCAGAAGTCTTAGCTGAAAAGTCTCCTACGTTAAATTTTCGTCGTTTCAGGGGTAGGACCGTCCTCTGACATCTCACCGTGTAGTAGAACCGGAGTCGTCTTCACCTGACCCACCGGAGTCTAAATGGGTGACGGGACTCTAGTTCGACAAACGTTCGGAAGAAAGATCACATAAGTCGAACATATAGATTACCCTTTTGAGTTAAAGGGTACTCTTCCTATAATATATAAAATAGTCTCTCGTACACACGTTCAGAGTTCTGTTCAATAAAAATCTGTCAGATACCCGAGGACATTCGCCCAGGAGTTAAGAAGTGAACGTTGGTCAGACTCCTGACCACACTTTTGTCCTCTCTGCCCACCTCTGACCCGGTCCCCGACTCCTCCCTTCTCCGATACTCTGGTAGAAAGACGACGAAAGGAAGGGTTTCGTCCCTCGCTGTCGATGGCCCGCCGGACCTGACACGACCCGTATACGTCCTTTCTCTTCGCACCGGTCGTCCCTGTCCGACCTTACAAGGGCGTGGCGGAAGTCGCACGACCAAAGGACAGGGCGCAGGAAGTCTCCACTCCAAGGACCTGCACGAGTCTCGGACACGGGGCCCGAGGGAGACACCCGCCTACGACACCACCCCTAAAACGTCGGGGCCGACCGAGAGCTCCCCGTCCCTCGCCTCCTCCCACTCCCGTCTCCTCCTTAGTCTGCCCCTAAACGGGGGAGTCCCCGAGGGACGGTCGGAGCGCTCCCGAGTGCCAGGTGACGCACTGAGTGTGGTTCTCTGTCTGTGTGCCTCGCCCGATTCCCTCGGGGCGATTGGCCCAGTGTCCCTCCGCACGCGGGGACGCCCTACCCGAGTCTTGTGAATGGCCCATGAACAGGTCGCCGAGGTACTCCTCCCGCAGCGGCTTCTACTCAGACGTCATGAGGCGGTAGAACCGGACGACGAAGCCGGACTCCCCTCTCTACGCCTCCGCCCGCCCACTACGTTCTCTCGGAGTCGTCCCGACGTGGCATGGCCAGTGTCTGTCTGCCGCAAGGAGGGGAAAGTAGAAAGATTTAAGGACGAACGTCAAGGGTGAACACACCCACACTTACGGTGTCCGTCCACCTCCCTCCTCCGAGAAGGTGGCTCCTGTGTCTACCTCCCCTGTCGTCCAGTGGACGGATAGGGACCTACGAACTTACAGGGTCCCAATCTCTGAGTCAGGGAAAACCAATTAAAGGGTTAAGATTCAGTTTACGGTCTATGAACCCCCATCTTGAGTAAGTACTGAGACACTTAAAAACCCACTCTAAACAGATTGTCTGTCTCGACGTGACGTTTCTTCATAAATGTTCCTCCACTTCTTTGTCCTCTCCCTTCTTCCACCTGTCTCTCTTTCTCTCTTAGATTTTTACGTCTTCCCTTTTCCGACTGTCCGTCTTCACACAGGCGAACCCTTTCCCGTGACTTCCTTTCTGTTCACTTCGTCCGTAGAACCCCTTCCCACAGACGTCGGGAAAACACGTGTTCTCCCCACGTTTCCACCACAGTCGGATTACTCTACGGTCCCCTTGAGCTAGACTACCCTTTTCCGACCTCGACTCAACCACCTCGACTCAAGGTCCGAGAGTTGGAGAGTCCTAGATATTTTTCATCTCCTTTTATTAACAAGAACCTTTCCCCGTCTCCTACGACTCCTCTACTTCACTTCATTATCTACGTTTGTGGAAACTTCACCTTCTACTAGGGTCACGACGTTCCTTCGGAGACGGTCGATCTGTCCTCCTTACTCTCGGACGAGTATATACTTGTCTCAACTATGCTCCCTTGTCGGCATTAGAAAGTTTTGACGAAGGGAACTGGAAAATTTTTCGGTAAGAGTAAGACATCCTACAATTTATAGTAATATTTCCATAGGTTAAGGTAGTCCAAAATACCTGACACTAAAACTAGATATCCGACAACCTAAGCTAAAGGTTATCAACAGAGATGCACGACGTTACAATTATGTATAATCGTCTTGACCCCGACATCATTCTTATTCATTCACTATTTTGAAGAAATGATGTCAAGTTCAACTAATTGTTTACATTAAGATTAAAAATAAGGAAAATGGTACTGATAATATGGACCTAGTACCTGGCACGAAAAAGGTTTTCCCACTACAAAACCCACAAGTTTAGTATAACGTTACCTAGGTATCCCTTTCGTGAGAAGTATAGGGGAAAGATTTTTTGTATATGAATCTCCTCCACAGTTTACTCAAGAGACCCGAAGTGTAAGTTTGGGTTCAAGTGATGGAGGAACTTGACGTTCCCCTCCGTTTCGTCTCGAAGTGTCTTGAACGTTTTGAGATGTGCTGTTGAGGGTTTAAGAGTACTGTGGGCAAAACTGGTCAACCTAAATAGGACACGCTGAGTACGTCGGAAACCTTATAGGACGTTAAGAGGGTCGTCATAGTGACTACCTCCTTTGGGACGGTTGACTTCTTGACTAGGACTTTCGTGACTCTCACCAACAATTTCCTATTACACAATATCGACTCCTTGTTCGTCTTCACCGACTAAACCGTCTCGCAGGGACCCGTAAGTGTCAAGTCTGTAGAAACGGGTTTTCTGTCGACCAGGGTCCCGAGGTGGTTCGGTCACCCGAGACGTCGACATCTAATCTTTTCGGGTAACTCGGACCCGGATGTACAAGGTAAGACGGGGTCCCAAGAGGTCCGTTCACCTCACCCAACGGTAGGGGAGAAAGTCACTTGGTGTCAAAGAATCTTGAAAAGTGATACTGAACAGGTAGAAACCACCGGGAAAAGTGACACACCGAGGATCGAAGTAACTCAATGTGTTCGGGGAAGTGGTACCGTTCCGACACCGGGTACTTGTTGTTGTTGTTACACTTATTATTGTTGTTGATGAAAGGTCCAACGTGTTTTCTTTGACAGGTTGGGAAGGTGAAGTGAAAGTACCTTACTACGATAATTTACCTCAAAAAGACAAAGTTTACACCAGGTGTCTAATCGTCGTAGTTGTCCCGAATCTCGACCAATCTTTTCGTCTAAGTTCCGGAGGACCCTTCTGCCTGTTCAAGGTACAACCTTAGAGTCCAAGACTCAGTCTTTCCTTCCTTTCTTCCCTCGTCCCGAGTCCCCAGAGTTCTCCGGGGGAGACCTCCTAAGAGTATATGTGAGTTCAACCACTTGGGTACACTACCCACTTGATTGAGTGGTCCAAGGAGTTTCTACAGTGAAAGGAACTCCTAAGCTTGAACTCTCGGGGTTCAAGGAAACGAGTCTTCGGACCTCACTTTTCCTTCCTAAATAAGGGATTGTGGGGTGAAAACTTTAAAGATCACTCGACATAAGAGTGAGAATCTCCTTGAAGTCCCACTACAAGGTCCACGGGGATTTGTCCACTGTCCATCTAAGCCAAGAGACAGTACGCCAGGGGTTTAGTCTGGGACCCCTCCTAAAACGATTTGGTTTTAGAATGAGTTCATTTCTCATTTCAGTGATTTCTTAGTGGACCCGAAAATTACGACGTCCACAGTCTCGAGACAGGGGTCCGGGGACTAAGTGACTCGACCATCACCTCGGAACCTTGAACGTAAACATTGTTTGGACGTCCATTATTTGTCGACCAATTACTTGGAGTCACAAATCTCGTCACGAGATTGTGAAATGGTTTAGTGGACCCCAGAATTCTTTTACTTCTCAGGTTCCGTTTCTGACCCCACCCCGGACTCTTAGACGTAAAGATTGTTCGAGGGACTAGGACATCTACGACGATCAGGTACCTAGTTGGTGTGAAACCTCTCGTTCCTAGACACAGACTGGATTTGAGATTTTGGACGAAGTGGTACTCGGTTCTACCCCTCTTGTTTTCCGTCACAGGTGCCTATTTCCTTTTACACAAACTTCTAGTTTGTGTGTACGTGTAGATCTCCCCTGGATTGATCTTGTCTTTCGTTCGACTTGTCTTCTTCAGTCTCCTCTTGTTTCGTTGAAATTAACACCCAGTAGTAACGTCTTTGTTCTGTAATGTAAACGGTACTCTCTTGTTTTTGTTTTTTGTTTTTTGTTTTTAGGATTTCGTAAATCTTGTAGTTGTGACCGATGGTTCCTCTATGTCGCTCTCCTTTGATAAGTGTTTATGTAAAACTCGAAGTCCGGTGTGGTCTGGGTATCCCTGTACAATTTTGTAACCCTTCCTCTAGTCAAAAGACTGTTTCCTCGTTCGGGTGTAGTAGGTTCCACTTGATTTGGTTGGAGGAAGAGATATATACTTTATACATCCTTCCTAAATGTCGACGACCGTTAATTCCTGAAGTAGGTTTTAGAATGTAAGAGACACCAACTTGGTTTACATCACCAAAGAAGTGAACTCACATCACCTCTTAAGAACATCACTTTACGATCAAATGTTTAATTTTCATCCACCGAGTAGTCAATTGACTCTGAACATTTTTTATAATAAGTTTCAGAGTGATATGTTTAAGTTTATGTCCACACCTCCACTTCGAGTCCTTAAGACGTAAAATACCGCGACACTATATCGTCCACCTTCTTTTAAACAGTCGACGAGTGACGTCTAAAGAGGAACAGTGAGTAACTATCCATCAAAGTTTATAATCCTCTCTTTTACTTTTTTAAATCTCCAAAGGAAGAAAAAAAAGGTTGCACCCAAACAAAACTTCCGTACCGAGTTCACCCGACCCTGATCCCAAGACTAAGACCGTAAACATATGTGTCGTGCTTCCTCTTTTTTTATTGACAACGATCTCTACCATATATCCAAAGTCTACAAAACCCACACACACAGGACACAACTCATTCTAAGACATAGATCACATAGATCAAGTCACCTCTTCTCACGATATTGACTACTTACCATAGGTGGTGACCAAACAAGTCGTTACTCCACCCTACCGGGTACTCAGTTCGTATTGTAAAATGGCCGTTTCCCCTTCGAACAGTTAAAAGAAACCCACACACTGTCAGGAGGGTCCTTTCTTGACGTCGACTTACCACAACTATACACACACTCCGAGTTCCTGTTACCTTTATCCTTCGTTTTTTGAAGGAGGGTGTTATCTTAAATGGTAGAGTCCTAAAGTGACGGTAAGGTAGTAGAGTCACCAAACCCTAGTTATAGTATCGTAGGATCCTTCCGGTAAAAGGACTAAAGAAAACAATAAGTACGTAATAATTACTTGAAAATTGTCGAGTTAAAGAGTAAAAAAAAAGTTGGACTTTCCCGACATAATCCCCTGTTAGAAAAAATAAAATACAGGTGACATCTAAATCAAAAGTACGAGTCAAACCGAGAGACATACTAACCCCAACTTCTGATTTTTTTATACGACACCAATTCCAGTACTCGGTGTTTTTGTACTGGTGAACGTCCGACAACGGAACACCCTACGAGACGAACTGAAATAGGTACAAACCTTACGAGTACTAGGAAACCAAATCCGAACCCCCACCATAACGAATTTGTCTACTCAAAACTTCGGTGTAATCGGTTTAAATTCAGGGGTGAGAGTATAAAATCGACGTACTGGAACCCGTTCCATGAGTGGGAGAAACCCTAAGTCAAAGTAGTGAACATTTTATACCTATTACTATTTTTATAAATAAAGATCCTCGTGGACCCAAACACCACTCCAATGTACTTGATTCCGAACCTTGGAACGAACCGTGTATTATATATCAGTTATTTGTACTCGACAACAAATCAAACACCACGACCACCAACAACTACGGAGAGACCGATGTACCATTTCAGGTCACTGTGAGTTCCCACCTGTGAGTTCCAATACTGTGAGTTCCTACTATGTCCTTAAAAAGGAAAACAGATTAAATATATCTTTACAAAGAACTTCGTTTACTCACGTGATCTGAACCTCTATAAAGACGTTTTTCTTCACTGTACAGTCAGAAAGGTCCTTCATGCCAAGAACTTTTTTTCCACGATTCCGTAACAATCTCGGGTTAATGTTTGTCTACCCGGCTCTACTCCTTTCAGTGTACGTGTAGTCTCGACAGTGTCGTTTCCTTCATGATTTATGTCGTTGATCTCTCCAAGAGGAAAGTAATCTTTTCTTTAACGTTACTTTGTCTTATTTACGAAAAGAGAAGTCAACGGGGAGCCCTCACGTCCTCACGATCTTTTTGATACACGGTTTACTAATGTAATAAGTGACCGACCAACAAAGGATTACTTTATCTCAGTACTCGACCATTTACATCATATCTAAAGGGCTCCCGTTTGATCTTTATGTTTATTAATATTAAACCAATGAAGATTTATTCCAGAGAGAGGTGCATATACATTTGTTTACTAAATTGATAAAACTTTAACGAGTTCGACTTTAAACCAGTGATGGATTGACCAAGAAATTCCAAATCACGTAAGAAATTCTTAATCACTTAACTTCGGACACAACGTTTAATCAACCTGTTTCCCTTAGTCACCGGACCTTTTCTAAAAGATAACTTTCGTCCTATTTTTCCCTAGATTCTTTAGACACCCGGTTGAACCCTATCCACAACATCCGAAAATCACCTCTTTTGACCGAATCCACCATCGAATCTACAAACTTACTTTGTCTCTCGAAGGGTTTGTGAGAACACTCGTCACTACCAGTCACGATCACTGGTATCACAGACTGATCAGAAGTCTGTAATTACGGTCTCTGATCTTAAAATCAAAGAACTTAAAACTAAGTTACATCTACTCGTAGAAAGTACAACTTCGAGAAATCTAACTCATTGACATACTATTTAATTATACATTATAGACTACATTTACACGGATTGAGACTAGGAAACGGAATTTTACTTACTTTCTCCATTCATTTTTAATGGATAAAAAATACACCGAGTCGTTTTTTGACTGCAACAAAACTTTATTTTATGTTTATAATTGTTTACCCTTTGGTTGTTTTTACCCTTCCTCCTTCTTAAACCACCAGACTCAATACACATTCATGTTTCACCGTTTTATATTAATTATAAAATTTGAGTGGGAGGTAGTCGAGATCACACATGTCTTGACCGGTAAAATCCCACCGTTTGGACTGATATTTAAACGTGTGTCATGGTGAGGTCATGAGAACGGACCTTTTAGGGTACCTGTCTCCTCGGACCATCCGACACCAGGTACCCCAGCACTTCTCAGCCTGTGCTGACTCACTGAAGTGAAAGTGAAAAGTGAAAGTACGTGACCTCTTCCTTTACCGTTGGGTGAGGTCACAAGAACGGACCTCTTAGGGTCCCTGTCCCCTCGGACCACCCGACGGCAGATACCCCAGTGTGTCTCAGCCTGTGCTGACTTCGTTGAATCGTCGTCGTCGTCGTCTTTCTCGATTGCTTCCTCCCAATATTCTCGTCGGTGACTTTATCTCTGTACATAATATATTCCTTTACCCAAAGTAAAGTGACATTTTTCTCCTCAGGAATTTAATTTTGGGATAGTACCGTTCTTTTATCTAAGGTGTTCAGGTTACCTAGTAAGATTATAATTACTTTAAATTTGGTTACTTAGGGTAGTATATGTCTACTTGTATACGGTGAATTATATGTCGAACTCCTTGTCGTATTTATTACAGTTTATAGAATTTAGACTACTTGTTACTAATTTGTACGAGATAGACCTCTTTTCTGAGGGATGACTTAGACGACTTATGAATGCTCAGGTGTACCAAGAGTTTACTTTCGTCTTAACCTTTTCCACTTCAGAATTTACGTGTGAGTCGTTACCGAAGCTAGTGAAGGATTTTTACTCTTGTATGTATAAGTTATTCGGTCTTCAAATTACACAGATAAAAAAACTCAATTTGAGAAATTATGGTAACAGAAAAAGTAAGTATCTTAACATAGTTTCCTGGACTTTATCGATCTCCCCCAAACGTCCGACGACCTAACATTTAAAATAATGAGAATAGAATCGTTCTTTTTTCTTTCTTTTGACCTAAACCCACCTCCCCTCAGTATTAACACTTCCCCTTACCAAGAGGAGAAACCATTAAGGTAAAAAAAAAATTATTACTTTCTTAAGATTAGAGTAATATTCTTAAAACCTGTTTCTCTTCCGTTTTAATAAGTAGGTATTTAAGTGGACAACTTAATTTGGTGACGTCTGTAAAACAATATAAATAAAGATGCAAAGAGCACATAAACGTATTGAATCATTTATAAAATAAACATAAAAATTATAACAACACATATCACAAATCAAATAAAATATAACAAATATAACAATACATATAACAAATAACAATACAAATAACAAATATAACAAATTATAACGATATATAACAATTATAAATTTAGGTTTCATATGTCGTCTTTTTAAAATTACAAGTGTGAAACGTTAGTAGAGGGGTTAGATTCAATTTTGTAAAATTAGTGGGGGGTGTTTCGATACAGGGGTAATCGTCAGTGAGACGTAAAAGGGTTGGGGTAGGGTGTGTGAGTCTGTATCCGTTGGTGATTGGGTACAAGACAGAGGTATCTAAGTGGATGAGGATTGTAAAGCTTATTTACTTAGTATGTTGTACGCCGGAAAATACAGACCGTAGAAAGTGACTCGGATGAAAGTCCCAAGTAGGTAAGACATTATACACAGTCATGAAGTAAAAGGTTAGATAAAAAAATTTACATATCCAGTGTCGAAATTATAGACATATGTTGAAATCCCTCACCGTCATAGTATTAAATAAATTGGTGATAGTTTAATAATCTATCTGTATAAAATTCTCGATAGTAAGTTTATTAAGAGGTTTCTTTGAGAAGTAAAAGAGGGAATTTTAAACTCAATAAAAATTTCTTACTTAAGAGTCTTCCTCTTAATAGTTTAATTTTTATTCTTATAAAAAGATCAGAGGACACAAAGAGGTCTAATGAAAAGTAGAATCTGACGGATCTTATTATCTCGTCGAAAGTTACGTATAAGTGGTTGAAACCTGTAATCAAAAAGTTTTACAAAAGGAATAACTCGACCATAATTTCCTACCTAGAGTAAATAAAAATTAATATAGTGACAGTTATGAGAACACCGAAGTGTAGGAAAAAAAAAAAATTTAAAACAAACGTAAATAAGAAATGTAGAAGAGGAAGGTTCATTCTTAAAATTGAGACTAAGGAATACGGACTCGGAAAGGTAATAGAAGAGATGGAAGGCACTTCTTAAGTATCGAACGAAAGATAGGTACGGTCTTTCGATAAAGAGACCGGCGTCTCATATTTATTCCGAAAGATTAAGATCTGACGTAAACGTATATGGGAGATTCTTCCTTAACTGACGTACCTCGTTTTCTTAGTGAGTGACAAAGAATTGTCACTTAAGTGTCTAACGGAAAGTATGTAATAAAATCAACTATGGTAGTTTTTATTCACACGATATTTATCGTTCGTAACCAGTCTAAATTTTGAGAAATAAACTAAATAAACTCACACCCGAAACCTAAGTTTGTCCGAACATAAACTTAGGAAGAAGAATCGGAATGTTCGACACACTGGAACTCTTTTTAGTGAATTATGGAGACAGGTAAATCGAACGACCGGACGTTTCACCCTCATTATTCGGAGTAAGGTGTTCGAACAACACTCCTACGTCTCTCTCCTCCATTTCCTACGTCGAACACTACCCGTCTATCAGAGTTCCCTTGGTTCCAATGAATGGAACGACTACGGAGGGAGAGGTAAGTGGGATTTGGGTTGATTATGTTTGTATCGACGGTAATCTACTCGTAAATGTAAGGTCTGTTTCTAGAATAGAGCACGGTATTTGTAAGGGATTCCTTTTGTGACATACAGTAGAATGTCTAATATTTTACTTTTGAGTTCTCTATAATTGGTTATACGGGTTCTAGTGTCTCTTCTCTCAGGTTCTTTGGGGTCCTTTTAGACAGACTGAGATCTCAAACACGCGAATTGATAAAACGATTGAGGGTACGTCGATTAACCTCTCCCGTTACCGTGGGGTGAGGTCATGAGAACGGACCTTTTAGGGTACCTACCTCCTCGGACCATCCGACGTCAGGTACCCCAGTGATTCTCAGCCTGTGCTGACTCGTTGATGGGAAAGTGAAAAGTGAAAGTACGTGACCTCTTCCTTTACCTTTGGGTGAGGTCACAAGAACGGACCTCTTAGGGTCCCTACCCCCTCGGACCACCCGAAGACAGATACCTCAACGTTTCTCAACTTGTGCTGACTTCACTGAATCGTCGTCGTCGTACGTCGATTACTGGAATCGGTGGATTCTAGTTTCCGGAGCTTTCTTAGTGTGTCGTCATCAGTGTCGTCGGTTCTGTACCTTTTTTGGATTTACAGACAACTGTCTACTTACCTATTTCTCCTACACCATATATATATGTTATCTTATAATGAGTCGGTATTTTTCTTGTTTTATTACGGAAGACGTCGTTGTACCTACGTTGATCTCCAATAGTATGATTTATTTAGTCTTTTTCTGTTTATGGTATACTATAGAGAATATATACCTCAGATTTTATACCGTGTTTACTTGGATATATACTTTGTCTTTCTCTGAGTGACTGAATCTCTACTTTGAACACCAACGGTTTCCCCTCTTCTCTCTCTCTCCCCACCTAACTCTTAAACCCCAACCCTCCACGTTTGAGCCTCTTCCGTTACCGTGGGGTGAGGTCATGAGAACGGACCCTTTAGGGTACCCGTCTCCTCGGACCATCCGACGTCAGGTACCCCAAGCTTCTCAACCTGTGCTGACTCGTTGAAGGGAAAGTGCGTAACCTCTTCCTTTACCGTTGGGTGAGGTCACAAGAACGGACCTCCTAGGGTCCCTGCCCCCTCGGACCACCCGAGGGCAGATACCCCAGCGTGTCTCAACCTGTGCTGACTTCGCTGAATCATCGTCGTCCACGTTTGATAACGAATATCTTACCTATTTGTTGTTCTAGGATGACACATCGTATCCTTGATATAGATTAGAGGACCCTATACGATATTACCTTTTCTTATATTTTTTTCTTACATATATATACATATAATGACTCAGTTTAACATACTGTCTCAAACCGTTTTATAACATTTAGTTGATATAAAGTTAATTTTTTTTTCTTAACGTTTATCTATAGTATTCTCTTCACTCATCGTATATACCCCACTTTCCTCCGATCTAAAACAAATAAAGGATTCAAACCGTGACAAATAACCGATGTCCGTTTCGTGTACTCTCGGTGAGAACTAAGGAGGAAGATAGTGTAGAAAATTAAGTATACATTAAGACAGGTTTATATATAAACCTTATATTGGTTTATAATCGTGGAGGTGGAGATAGTAGGACCAGTTTTCAGGAACATGATTGGCGACCCTATCTAAAACAGCAGTAGGGGTGTATAAGTGAGGGGAAGGACACTATAGACAACTGTCACCCGTACCGGAATACAAAACAAAACCAACGACTTTACGTACACTTTTACCGTGTCCCAAAACAACTCGTCCCAGAATTTCTCGGTAGAACCAAAAACGGTAAAAAGAAAAGACTAACGTTACTCGGACCACTATAGAGTCTGACCGTGACGAAAAAGACATACCTAATGTCTATTATATCGTTCCTCTCTATTCTTTCGGAAGGAGTCACTAGTTACGTTTCTTTATCTTCTTTTGTTGTCTTACCCTTTCTGATCTCTCGAGAAGTTTTTTTAATATCTATGGTTCCCTTGTAAAGGACGTTTTTACTCGGTTATTTCCTGTCTTTACCATAACTGGATTGTCTTCGTCTTCTATCATTCTTCTCCACCGTTCTTATGTGTCTTGATATGTTTTTTCTAGAAGTACCGGGTCTATCACACTAGTGATAGGATCTGGGTCTGTAGGACCTCACGTTTCAGTCCATCCGGAATCCTTCGTAGTGTTGCTTGTTTCGATCACCTCCACTACCTTAATGTCAACTCGATAAAGTTTAGGATTTTCTAGTACGATACTTTGACGACGTGAGTTATACGGTCGTTTAAACCTTTTGAGTCGTCACCGGTGTCCTGACCTTTTGCAGTGAAACGTAAGGTGATGGTTTCTTTCCGTTACGGTTTCTTACAAGTTTGATGACGTGTTAACATGAATAGAGTGTGTGATCGTTTCATTACGAGTTTTAAGAGATTAGGTACGAAGTTATCGTGTACTTGACACTTGAAGGTCTACAAGTTCCACCTAAATATTTTCCATCTCCTTGGTCGCTAGTTTAACGGTTATAGACAACCTAGTAGTTTTTTCGTTCTCTCAAGATCTTTTTGTAGATGAAGACGAAATAACTGATATGGTTTCGGAAACACAACTAGTGTTGTTTTACACCTTTTAAGAATTTCTCTACCCTTATGGTCTGGTAGACTGGACGGTGGACTCTTTAGACATAACTCCAGTTCTTCGTTGTCAATCTTGACCTGTACCTTGTTGTCTGACCAAGGTTTAGTCCTTTCCCCATACAGTTCCGACATATAGTAGTGGGACGAATAAATTGAATATACGTCTCATGCAGTACTCTGTACGACCCGACCTACTTCGTGTTCGAAATTAGTTCTAACGGCCCTGTTTATAGTTATTGGAGTCTATACGTCTACTATGTTGGGAATACCGTCTTTCACTTCTTCTTGACTTCTTCTTGGAGGACTACTTTCACTTTCTCCTCTCACTTTTTCAACCGAATTTTGAGTCGTAAGTCTTTTGATTCTAGTACCGTAGACCAGGGTAGTGAAGTACCGTTTATCTACCCCTTTGTTACCTTTGTCACTCTCCGAAATAAAAAACCCCGGGGTTTTAGTGACATCTACCACTGACGGTCTTACTTTGCTTTCCTGCGAACGAGGAACCTTCTTTTCGATACTAGTTCGATCTATCATACACTTTTTCGTCTCTGTAATAATGAAACGGTTGTTTCAAGGTAGATCGGTTTCGACACCAAAAAGGTCATCAGTACATAGCTACACTCTCAACCTAATATTTCTTTAGACTCGCGGTTTCTTAACTACGAAAACTTGACACCACAACCTCTTCTGAGAACTCTCAGGGAACCTGACGTTGCTCTATGTTGGTCAGGTAGGACATCCTTTAGTCAGGACTTATAAGTAACCTTCCTGACTACGACTTCGACTTTGAGGTTATGAAACCGGTGAACTACACTTCTTGACTGAGTGATCTTTTCTAGAACTATGACCCTTTCTAACTTCCCCCCTCCTTTTCCCTTGCTGTCTCCTAATTTACCAACCTACCGTAGTGACTGAGCTACATGTACTCAAACTCGTTCAAGACCCTCAACCACTACCTGTCCTTCGGGACCACACAACGTCAGGTACTTCAGAGTCTCAGCCTGTGCTGACTCGTTGACTTGACTTGACTTAAGGTCTCGACACATAGTGGTAAATCCGGTTACTCCCCGGACTTCCACTCACTTTTGGGTTCCCGGATAGAGAGAAACACAAACTGGTTACTTTACGGGCACAGAAAAAGACCCGGACGAGAGTGTGTGTAAACATCGTAGGTACAGGGGTGGACAGAAAGAACAAGAGACCCACCGCAAGAGAGATAAGGGTGTCATCTCCAAGACCACACGGGACTTTACGACGACTTAACTTCCAAAGGATCTGGAAGAACTGAGTAAATAGGACTCTTTCACTTTCACAATCAGTGAGTCAACACAGGTTGAGAAGTGCTGGGGTACTTGGTATCGGGTGGTCCGAGGAGACAGGTACCTTAAGAGGTACGTCCTTATGACCTCACCCATCGGTAAGGGAAGAGGTTCGCTAGAAGGGGTATGTCCCTAGTTTGGGACGGCACCCCCACCTAAGAAATGGTTGACTAGGCGGTCCCTTCGGGAAACACATAGGACGGACGGGGAAAGGACGGGACTATGACATGTGTAAACCAGAAACGTAAACTGACTCCCGGGGTACAAGTGTAACTTCGGAGGGTTACGTGGTCAGTGTGGGAAGAGTCGAGAGTGACCCGGAGAATGGTTCTGACCCGACACAAAGTAAACGGTGCACCACACCGGAAGACCGGAGAAGGATCTCCACTTCACCTCCGGTTTGCAACACAGACCCGTGAGGAGTGTAGGAGATAGTACTGTCGAAATGTTTACTGAAATAAGTTGGGGGGTGGAAGTGGGACTGAATTATTGCGGAACGTATAAATTATGACGATGATAAATTTTCATACCGAAATTTTCAAAGTTAATATTACAGTCATCGATTGTAAATATCTCATGAGTGATACATGGTACATAGTAAGATTCGGTACAACATATAATTCATCCCAGTGACTTAAGAAGGGGCCACCGAGTCATTTCTTAGGTGGACGTTACAACCTCTGGACCCAAGCTAGGGACCCAATCCTTCTATGGGACCTCCTCCCGTACCGTTGGGTGAGGTCATAAGACCGGACCTCTTAGGGTACCTGTCTCCTCGGACCACCCGATGTCAGATACCACAGCGTTTCTCAGTCTGTACTGACTTGCTGATTCGTGTCGTGACTTACGAGTCGTGTGGAGATCCTCCATCCATTCGTGACAATAGTGGGGGTATAAGAGGACTCTTTCTCCGACCTAGACATTCCCTCGAAGGGGGCCAGCACGTCCGTCAGTCACGGCCTTGGGGCCGACCGTCGAGGTCTTGACGTGAGACTTGGAGTTGTCAGAGGAACGAGAGAAGGAGGGTCGGAGCGGGAGGAGGGAGAGGGGCAGAGGTGGTATTGAGATCAGAACCTTTGGAAAGACTTGGAAATTTGTAACTGGCTTAAAGTAGCATGTTAAAATGATCAATAAAAAGTCAACAATTGAGTACAGACTGAGAACATTGGGGTGCCTGACATCGGACTGTCCGAGGAGACAGGTACCCTAAAAGGAAGACCCTCACCCAACGGTAAAGGAAGAGATCCCCTAGAAGACCTGGGTCCCTATCTTGGGCACAAAGGACGTACAATCTTCCTAAGAAATATGGACTCAGCGGACCCTCTGGGATTGTTAAAATGAACTCTCTTGAATTTTTTTTTCAAGGGAATCTCCCGAAAACCAAAAAGTATGGAAACCTTATGAAACGTACCTCGTGGACTCCTACTCCTAAGACGACTCCTACTCTGGTCAGTATTAAAAATTCAAACCAAGAAAGTGTATTCGACAGGAATCACCTGATACCCGGACTTTCATGGAATGACGAACTAACGGGGAATAATTCGGTTTTAGTAAAAAAAGTATCTAAATATTATGACCTAGGTTATTAGATTTGTGATATACAGAGTGAATGATCGAAGGTCACCCTTTTTGACGGGAACTTTAGGAAATAGGAACTGTCTGTTATCGTCCCACATAAACCTATAGGTAAAATACACTCGTAAATACATCGTCAATTTAACGTAGGATTTAATAATAATGAATAGAATCTATTACTACGAAATAAAGGTCTTTACGAGGTAAATTGGTGTGAGTATAAATTATATAAAAATAATATATGAAGTAGTGAACTGAGACAAAAGGTAGAATATATTAACGACCATCAATGTTTCCTCGACGGACCCGCCCCCGTCCCCCGTCCTCGTCGAACCCCCATCTCCTCCGTCCACCCGCAGGTCACACCCTCCTTCCTCTGACGTACCCTCGTCTCTCTTACGTCTGGTCTGCCGCTCAATGATACAGTACTGGTAACCTCTCTGATTCCGTCACTCCGTTTCTGTGGTCGTCCGTCTATATACCCCACACATTATTTATTTAGGTCTTACGTTTTATTTTTCAGGAGGTATTTCTCCGACTTAATGTCGTACAGGTGAAAGGGTCTTGTGTGGAAAAATAAAACCGGGTTGTTATTTATCCACCATTTACGGTTATCCTTGAAAACGACACCCATATATAGTATCTGGAGTGTTTCGAAAGGTCTAGTGTATCTGAATCTCGTCTATTTGACACACTGTATTTTTACTACCTGAAAACGTGAACCAAATAAAGTGACGACGTTATGTGTGACACCGATATCTTATATCAGATTAATGTGGTACGTCTAGTCCAGGTTTGTATGTCCTATCGGGTCTATCCGTTTGCAACTCTCTTAAAAAAGTGGTGGATAGTTGTATACCTTAAAATGTCGTTTTTACCTCTTCCTGTTTCGAGTACATGGACTACTTGTGTCTGTTCCTTCTGATTTTTACTTCAGCGGTGATATTAAACAGATAAACGAACCCCTATCTTTATTTCACTCTTTCACAATCAACAAGTCAACACAGACTAAGAAACTCTGGCGTATCTGACATCGGGTGGTTCGAGGAGTCAGGTACCCTAAGAGGTCCGGTCTTATGACCTCACCCATCGGAAAGGGAAGAGGTCCCTAGAAAGGTTTGGTCCCTAGCTTGGTCCAGAGGGTGTAACTTTCGTCTAAGGAATATCAGACTCGGTGGTCCCTACCTTTTTCACCGTTTTAAGACATTTCGTTAATAGAAAGTTATTTTTACTTAATTAATTTTTTAAAATAACAACAAGTCAGTGAGTCAGTACAGGTTGAGAAACACTGGGGTGACGTCGTACGGTCCGAAGGGAAGTGGTCATGGATAATAT
The DNA here is from genome assembly GCA_006410555.1 of Capra ibex. Lineage (NCBI taxonomy): Eukaryota > Metazoa > Chordata > Mammalia > Artiodactyla > Bovidae > Capra > Capra ibex. The sequence continues at coordinate 189,254 of SJYO01045292.1, read as the reverse complement.
ACGGTCAAGAAAAATTTCTAAAAAAATACCTGGTGAAAATTTTCAGAAATAACTTAAATAATGTTATAACGAAGATAAGTACAAAACCACAAAACCGGTACTCGTACCCCAGAGAATCGAGGGGTCGGTCCCTAACTTAGGTACGGGGGACGCATCCTGCCACTTCAGAGTCGGTGACATGACGGACCCTTCCGTGAAACGGTCTGAGAAAAATTTCACGAACCCTTTCTCGTCTTTTGTTTTGTTTCTAGGGACAAAGATACCACGAGTTACGTTAATCTTCCTGTGTCGGTTACCGCAATTACCATTTTTTAGACGGACGGGTACGTCCACTATATTCTCGGTGTCCAAGTTACGGACTCAACCCTTCTAGGGGACCACTTCCTTTACCGTTGTATGAGGTCATAAGACCGGACCTTTTAAGGTTTCTGTCTCCTCGGACCACCCGATGTCAAGTACCCAGTGTTTCTCAACCTGTACTGACTCACCTGCCTGTGTGTGTGTGTGTGTCTCGGTTATTTCTTCCTTGAGTTATTTACTGACTCATTTAATTCGTCTCACAATCTTCCACGGTGAACCATTTACCTTCTTTATTTCACTACCCCTCGTCTGGTCCTTCCACCCTCACCCACACTACCGACCAGTGTCATAATTTATCCAGGGTCCTCCGGAGGAACTCTTCCATCGTAAACTCTTTCTGAAGTTCCTCAAGGGACCACCGAGTCTACCATTTCTTAGACAAACATTACGTTCTTTGGGTCCAAACTAGGGACCCGGTCCTTTTAGGGGACCTCCTCCCTTACCGTTGGGTGAGATCATAAGAACGGACGTCCTAAGGTTCCTATCTCCTCGGACCGTTTCTCAGCCTGTACTGGCTCGCTGATTGTGAAAGTTCCTCAATTCGTCACTCGGTACGTCTATTGACCCCCTTCTGACAGAATCCGTCTCCGTGTTTGACCGTTTCCGACACTCCATAGAGACGGATCGAACCAGTCCTTTACCGTGTCTCCGGACACCTCGACGTCGGGTCCCTTAGTGCCCGTCCCCATGACTCCCACTCTCTCGTGTCCCGACACCGGGACAAAGAGAAGAAGAGGAAATACTTTTTCAGTGACATGGGTCAGCCAAGACCTTTTCGTCCGACGTACGACTGTTAATCCGTCTCGCCTCGACCCTGAACCCACTCCGTCTACTCCACGGATTCATGTTTTAAATTTCTCTACGAGTTAGAGTCCACGGTGGAGACGTAAATGTGTGGTCACTCTTATCGGTGAGATATGTAAAACGTACATTCCGTAAAGTGAGTGGAGGGAGATCAGGATTAGGACTACGTCTCTTAAGGACGAGACAAAGATGTTTTGTCCGACCGTAAAGATAACGAGTGTGAGTAGGGGTGGGTCGTGGTGGTGGTGTGTGAGTGAGTGTAGAGACTGTCTTAATAGATAGGACGTTTGCGTGCTATCGTCCTTCGTCTCGACACGGTTAGTCGGCGGTCCTACTGCTCAAAGGACGAGAAAAAACCGGCGTGGAGTGGGAGTTGACGTCATCCGTCTTTCTCCTTCGTCTTAAGACTCGATCTAAATCAAAAAAATCAGAGATTTAGACAGTTGTTCACACACGTACACCAACTTTTTAACACGAAGACCTCGGGTCCTTATCTACGAGTGGTCGGGCACTGAGACCCCAGTGTTTACACTAACTTCCTGGTGAACATTCCAGCCCACTTGTCCCTCTCAGTAAGGTTCGACTGAACTACCGACTCCGTTCTTCGTTTTCGAAGTATATTTTATTTATACGGAATCTTACACGAACCACAAATATAAGGGGGACATCAGGGGGAATGGGGATTTCCTTGAGTTTGTTGGAACTCCTAATATTTACAAATTCTTTTATTTTAACAAGGAGTGTACCTGAGTACTCCCCCACCACCCGTCCCGACACTCACCGGGAGGACCTCACCCATACACGTGTGCACGTAACCAGGGGATCGAGTGTTCCCAAGGTAGACCTATACAACAGAGGGTGACGTACTAGGAGAAGTAGTAGTTGTCTACCTACTTGGGTTTAACGTACGTGAGGTGTGTTGTCAACACACAGGGGGGTAAAAATTTTTTTCGGGTTGTCAATTCCGACCATAGAATCGACTGTTCCCTGGTACCGCCCTCTACCCTCCCACCCCCTGATGTCTTTACCTTGGTTTTATGTACCTAGAAGGTAATTTCTTTTGGGTTTTCTGTAACTCACGAGTGGGGTACTTACTGGATCGTTTCCATTATAACATAGTTAAGATGTCTACTTTTCAATTGAATGTCTTGTTAATTATATTAAACAGATTCCTGTGGATTGACTATTTTCGTTTCTGTTCTAAGCTTGAATCGAGACAACTACGGGTTTAAGTATCGAGGTGTCACTCTATCTTAACTTATCAAAAGATAACGAAAAGAAACTAATGGTCGAGTTATTTCAGACTCGTCACGTTATGGTTTTTTTTTTTTTTTCTTTTTCTTTCTTTCTTTCTCACGAGTTGAAGTCCTCGTCTATTTTGAAGACTTCTAAAAGTAGTCTTAATTCCAGTTGGGGTATAATTTGTAACAACATTTTAAAACACTTTGACTTTCAGTGAGTCAGTACAGACTGAGAAACACTGGGGTACCTTAAGACGTCCGGTCTTACGACCTCACCCATTAACGATATATCATTGGGACGAGTAAATTGAATATACATCTCATGTAGTACTCTTTACGACCCGACCTTCTTCGTGTTCGACCTTAGTTCTAACGACCCTCTTTATAGTTATTGGAGTCTATACGTCTACTGTGGTAGGAATACCGTCTTTCACTTCTCCTTGATTTTTCGGAGAACTACTTTCACTTTCTCCTCTCACTTTTTCATCCGAATTTCGAGTTGTAAGTCTTTCGTTTCTAGTACCGTAGACCAGGGTAGTGAAGTACCCTTTATCCACCCTTTTGTCACCTTTGTCACAGTCTGAAATAAAAACCCCCCGAGGTTTTAGTGACGTCAACCACTAACGTCGGTACTTTAATTTTCTGTGAATGAGGAACCTTCTTTTCAATACTGGTTGGATCTGTCGTATAAGTTTTCGTCTCTGTAATGAAACGGTTGTTTTCAGGTAGATCAGTTCCGATACCAAAAAGGTCACCAGTACATACCTACACTCGCAACCTGACACTTCTTTCGACTCGCGACTTCTTAACTACGAAAACTTGACACCACAACCTCTTCTGAGAACTCTCAGGGAACCTGACGTTTCTCTAGGTAGATCAGGTAAGACTTCCTCTAGTCGGGACCCTAAAGAAACCTTCCTTACTACGATTTCGACTTTGAGGTCATGAAACCGGTGGAGTACGCTTTTCAACTGAGTAACCTTTTCTGAGACTACGACCCTCCCCAACCCCCGTCCTCCTCTTCCCCTACTGTCTCCTACTCTACCGACCTACCGTAGTGACTGAGCTACCTACACTCAGACTCACTTGAGGCCCTCAACCACTATCTGTCCCTCCGGACCGCACGACGCTAAGTACCCCAGCGTTTCTCAGCCTGTGCTGACTCGCCGACTTTACTTGACTTGACTTGACTTGACTTCAAAGTCTTATGAAGCCGGTGGATTACACTTCTTGACTGAGTAACCTTTTCTGGGACTACGACTCTTTCTGACTTCCGTCCTCTTCCCCTGCTGTATCCTACTCTACCAACCTACCGTAGTGGCTGATTTAGCTGTACTCAAACTCGTTCAAGGTCCTCAACCACTACCTGTCCCTTCGAACCAGACGACGTCAGGGACCCCAGCGTTTCTAAGCCTGTGTGGACTCGCTGACTTGACTTCAAAGTCTTTAGTACTTTTCAGTTAAAGTATTGTCATTTATGTAAAATTCCACATTTATAAGGAAGACTTGTATATAGATATAGATATAGATATAGATAGATATATATATATAACGACAGTTCATTTTATAGTCCTTTAGGTGAACAGATTTGACTTAGGACCAACAGGGAACTTTTAGAACCAAGAAAAACGAAGGGAGAGTTTAATATCTACAAGTAAAATAGTGTAGGGTTCACAAGGTCCCGATTTTCGACCCTTAACCTTTGAAAAACGAGGGTTACGAGGGTTACACCTCTTCCGTTGGGTGAGGTCATAAGAACGGACCTCTTAGGGTACCTGTCTCTTCGGACCACCCGATGTCAGGTACCTCAACGTTCCTCAGTCTATACCGACTTCGTTGAATCGCGTCGTGTAAGAAATATATACAACATAAAGTGTTACTGTTTTATGTTAATTTTTTCTCTTATACGATTTATCCGTTTATTTAACTATAATGGAAAATATTCTGTCAAAGGAATCCAAAACCACTGGTCAAGTAGACTACGGTTAGTGAGTACATTTTTGACGATTTAAAATCGGAGTCTTTAACGTTTATACTAATTATTGGATACCTGAATTGACACTGGGAATATGACGATTTGGACGACTTCGTCTAAAATGGTTTTTACCCCCAGTCCAGAGAGATCGAAGAAGAGAATCATTATAAGTGAGATGGAACTTCCTATAAAGACACCAGTACCACTTGGGCACCCACTACTGACCGAGGAGAAGACGTCAGGCAGGGAAGGTCGTCAGGTCGAGGTGTGTCGCTGTTGGTCTGTCCTCGTGAACCGCTATGTAGAGCTGCCTCCTCAAAGGTCGGTCGACCGGTCGACATTTTACAGTTATTTTACTTACAGTCTGAGTATGTTTCGTTCCTTGTGTGACTACCAAAGGACCTTCTCTAGAAATTGTTACCCTTTTGTTTCTCAAGTTCTGGAACTCATCAAGAGTCGGAAAGAAGACAGAGTTGTATGGTTTCCATCATGGTATTAGGGTTTACCTTGACCCCGGGGGATCGTCACCAAACCTCTTCTCTCTGATCTTCCTATACATTGTTGTTGCCGTTGAGTACAAATAATTGACGATTGGTACACGGTCAATATTAAGAAACTTGAAATATATATAGTGATGTAAGTTAGAAGTGTTTTTAGACGGGTTATATTGATAGAAACAATAATTTACGAATAAAAGTCTATTATTTTTATCGTATCTTGTAAAATAAACAGGTTCAAGGGTTTCGACCATTCACCTTCTAGTCCTAATATTGAAATTTTGAGTCAAAACAGTAAGACTGGGAGGGATACGTATTCATAATAACTGTCCGATAACATAATATGTTCAGTTTGGAAGACAGTAAAAACAGGTTCCGTGTTTATGAATCGTATCGATTTGTAATAGAAACGTTTTACCTTTATTGAAGTATCTTTATTTAAATTTAAACTGTTTACTTCACATTTTAAACATCAGATATTCTGTGACAAATTGTTTTAATTTGTTCTGGATTCAATTACACCGTCGGGTGAGGTCACAAGGACGGACCTCTTAGGGTCCCTGCCCTCTCGGACTACCCGACGACAGATACCCCAACGTGTCTCAGCCTGTACTGACTTCGCTGAATCATCGTCGTCGTCCATTTACCTTTCTGTAGGGTACAAGTTCTGAATTTTAACAATTCCACCGTGATGCAGAGTTCAACTAAATGTTTAAGTTAAGGGTATTTTTAGTATAGACAGAAAAAACATGTTTAACTAGGGTTTTAAGTATACCTTTAAATTTCCTGGGTCTTATCGTTTTTACTAACATTTTTTATTTCCTACTTCAACCTTCTGAAGGATCGAAGTTTGAATTGATGTTTGAGGTCAATAGTTCCGTCTCACCATGACCGTATTCTAATCTGTGTATCCAGTTACCTTATTTTAATTCTGAGGTCTCTATTCGGGAGTGTTAATACAATTTGACTGACTGTCGATCACTTAACAAGATTTTGTTAAGTGACGTCTTTTAGTAGAAAAATTCTTTACCACGATCCTGTCGACCTAACGGTATACCTTTTATCACTTCAACCTAAGGATAATGTAGTATGTGTCTTGTGTGTGTGTGTGTGTGTTAGTTACTTCGAGAATTGACATACCCGATTTTAATATTTTGAGATTTGTCTGTTACATCTCCATTTAAAAACACTGAATCCGTTAACAAAGTATCTATACTGTGGTTTTCATGTTTATCCTTTCTTTCTTTTATCTGTTTTAAATGGTTTTAATTTTTGGGAACCTTTGTCTTGACTTTAAGAGATCATTTCACTATACTTAACATCAGTGTTCGTGAACTCTTTAGACACCCGTCCTCGTCTTCGGGTTGATAAAGACAAAGTGAATTCTTCAGTTACCTTCCAACATTAAAGAACTATTTAATAAATAAATAAATACTAACGTGGAACGTCTAACGTCTTAGAACCAAGGGACTGGTCCGGAACTTGAGCCAAGTACCGTCAATGTCGAGGTCCAGGATTGTTAACCTAATGGTCCTTTAAAGAAACTATTTTTAAAAAATTTCTAATTATTATTTATTCAAAACTCCGTTCGGGTGATGGTAGTCGTGTGTTTACCTTCAAAAACCGAAAGGTGTAAATTCTAAAGGACACTCAATAGAAGATATACGGAGGTAAAAAAAGTCGTCATTAAATTTTGACTATATAGTTACTTTTGACAGTTTTACTAAAACTTTACCTGTTCTAGACGAGTCACCTCAGTGTGTCCTGTCTCTTTTACCCTAATTTGGATAACTGAATTAAAATCAAAATATACGTAGAGTGTTGTAGGTCATAGTCGTATCGTTATCCCACTGTAAAAAGTCAAGATATCTCGGGAATACGGACCTTTCCGACTAATTCATCCAAACGTTTTAGTGAAAAGAAATGACCTTTTTCATTCCGTAAAATTTATGTGTTATAAACGTTTTCGTCTTTACGACTGTTTTATTGGATCTTTCAAAGACTACGATCTATTAAATAAACGATAAATATTATCGAAGTTTCAAACAACACTATTTCCGAAAGACGGATTTGTTTTTTCCCTCTCACCCTCACTTCCTCTTGACTACAAGTAAATGTACAATTTGAATTCGTCCCGATGAAATCGATTTCTTCACTTCTTAAGTTTATTAGTCCAACTGAGTAATTTTTACGATCGAGGACGTCTGTTAACGTGTCGATAAGTTGTCATCTCGTCTAAAAGAACACATGATGGATCCTATAAGAAATTCATATAATGACTGATATAGGTTATGACAATGTATTACACGTTAAAGTAATTATAAAACAATTCACAATGATTGAAACCATTCCTTCAACAACCACCCTTTGTTGGAAATCTTCTCACTGTATCGGGTTCCTGTACTGTATTTGACTAATCTTGGTCAAGTGTAGGTTTTACCATCTGTTCAGGTGAAGGTGATATGGAGTTTGGAGTCTTATGTGAGTAACATTGTGTAGTCGTACAATTTACTGTGTGGGTGTCCGTGGTACTGTCGAGGTTCATCTACAAGTCAGTGAGTCAGTACAGGTTGATAAACACTGGGGTACCTGACGTCGTGTGGTCCAAAGAGACAGGAAGTGGTAGAGGACCTTAAACGAGTTTGAGTACAGGAAACTCGACCACTACGGTGGGTTGGTAGAACAGGAGACACCAGTGGAAGAGTAGGACAGAAGTTAGAAAGGGTCGTAGTCCCAGAAAAGGTTACTAAGTCGAGGAATATAGTCCGACGGTTTCATAACCTCAAAGTCGTAGTCAGGAAGGTCACTTATAGGTTCTAACTAAAAGAAATCCTAGAGGAACGTCAGGTTCCCTGAGAGTTCTCAGAAGAGGTTGTGGTATCAAACTTTCGTAGTTAAGAAGCCGTAAGTCGGAAGAAATACCGGGTTGAGAATGTAGGAATGTACTGATGATCTTTTTGGTATCGAACTTGATATGTCTGGAAACAGTCGTTTCAATACAGAGACGGAAAAAAAAAAAAATGTAATAAATAAATAAAAACCGACGTGGACACAAGCTACGACACACAACAGTAAGAAATCAACACCACCACCACCCCGGATGACAGATCAACACCACGTCTCGGAAGAGTAACCAACAGAACAACGTCCCGTGTCCGAGATCTCTTACTCAAGTCACCAATCCCGAATCAACGAGGTATCGTACACCCTAGGAAGACCTGGTTCCTAGTTTGGGTAAAGGGGACGTAACCGTCCGGTTAAGAATTGGTAACCTGGTGGTCCCTTCAGGTACAGAGATCCAAACGGTATCGAAAAGAAGGTTCCTCGTTCACAGAAAAGTAAAGTACCGACGTCATTGGTAGGTGTCATCAAAACCTCGGTTTCTTTTATTTCAGAGAGTGACAAAGGTGACAAAGGTAAAAAGGGGGTAGATAAACGGTAATTCAATACCCTGGTACTAGAAGAAAAGAACTTACAATTAAAAATTCGGTCGAAAAAGTGAGAGAAGAAAGTGAAAGTAATTCTCCGAGAAATCAAGGAAAAGGGAAAGACGGTATCCGTACAACAGTAGACGTATAAATTCCAACAATAAAGAGAAGTGTTAGAACTAAGGTCGAACACAAAGTAGGTTGGACCGTGAAACGTACTATTTTAGGTCCCAACTGGTAGTTTTTCAACCCGTCACCGAGTTAAAGACCTTTAGAGACGGGAAAGAGGGTTTATCAACCTTATTAGAATGGTGAGTAATCGGGTACTTTAATGGGTCGGGTGTTTTTAATTGGTGTGATGTAAAATCCCGACGAGAACGGAAGACTCTACCAGATGTGAGACAGACACCTCACATTAAGAGAGATTTATTCAGGTGAAGAATGGATAGTGAAACAGAGAGTGACTTAAGAAAGATGTTACTCTGTAGTTCTTGGTCTTGAAGTAATTCAGAACTCTGGTCCACACACTAGAGTCAATTTTCTGACACCCGAGTTTAAGGTTGGACTCAACGTATCAAAGTGTGACTTCCATATAGAATGAATTGACTGTCGTCTCTCAAACAGTATTTTCTAAGTTTTACAAAGGTTTTGTCAAAAAAAAATTTAAACGAACGACGTATATAAAAAATTTACCTATAATTCGTAAAATTAATGGACTCAATAATAGAGGAATTGTTACTTGTGATATGAGTAATCTAAAAGTTAATTCATAATGAACACGGAGTAGTACACGTCAAGTAAGTATTAAACTTTTTCAATGGTATAGAATCTGTGTAAGAGAGAGAGAAAAAAAAGGAAATGAAATGTTATATCATAACGAAAACGATATATAGTTGTACTTAGACGGTGCTCACATGTGCACAAGGGTTAGGACTTGGGGGGGGGGGTGGAGGGAGGGGTATTGTGGGGAGACCCAGTAGGGTCACGTGGTCGGCGTTCGTAGGACATAGGACGTAGCTTGGATCTGACCACTAAGCAAAGAATATACTATAATATGTACAAAGTTACGGTAAGAGGGTTTAGTAGGGTGGGAGCGGGAGAGGGTGGCTCAGGTTTTCTGACAAGATATGTAGACAGAGAAAACGACAGAGCGTATGTCCCAATATTAATGACAGAAAAATTTAAGGTATATATACACAATCATATGGCATAACCACAAAAAGAAAGACCGAATGAAGTGAGACATATTAGTCGAGGTCAAAGTAGGTAGAGCAATCTTGACTAAGTTTACATAAGAAAAATTACCGACTCATTATGAGGTAACACACATACATGGTGTCGAAAGAATAGGTAAGTAGACGACTACCTGTAGATCCAACGAAGGTACAGGACCGATAATATTTGTCACGACGCTAATTGTAACCCCATGTGTACAGAGAAAGTTAAGGCCAAAGGAGTCACACATACGGGTCGTCATCCTAACGACCCAGTATTCCGTCAAGATAAAGGTCAAAAACTTCCTTAGAGGTGTGACAAGAGGGATCACTGACATGATCAAACGTAAGGGTGGTTGTCACATTCTCTCAAGGGAAAGAAGGTGTGGGAGAGGTCGTAAATAACGAACATCTGAAAACCTATCGTCGGTAAGACTGACCGTACTTTACCATGGAGTAACACCAAAACTAAACATAAAGAGACTATTACTCACTATAACTCGTAGAAAAGTACACAAACAATCGGTAGACATACAGAAGAAACCTCTTTACAGACAAATCAAGAAACCGGGTAAAAAACTAACCCAGCAAATAAAAAGACCTTAACTCGACGTCCTTAACGAACATATAAAAACTCTAATCAACAAACAGTCAACGAAGTAAACGATAATAAAAGAGGGTAAGACTTCCGACAGAAAAGTGGAACGAATATCAAAGAAAACAACACGTCTTCGAAAATTAAAATTAATCCAGGGTGAACAAATAAAAAGGAAAATAAAGGTTATAAGACCCTCCACCCAATATCTCCTAGGACGACACTAAATACAGCCTCTCACAAAACGGATACAAGAGGAGATCCTCAAAATATCAAAGACCAGAATACAAATCTAGAAATTAGGTAAAACTCAAATAAAAACACATACCACAATCTTTCACTAGATCAAAGTAAGAAAATGTTCACCAACTGATCAAAAGGGTCGTGGTGAACAATTTCTCTAATAGAAAAGAGGTAACATATAAGAACGGAGGAAACAGTTTCTATTCCACAGGTATCCACGCACCAAATAGAGACCCGAAAGATAAAACAAGGTAACTAGATATAAAGACAGAAACACGGTCATGGTATGACAGAACTACTGACACCGAAACATCATCTCGGACTTCAGTCCGTCCATCTCAGGAGGTCAAGGTAAGAAGAAAGAGTTCTAACGAAACCGATAAGCTCCAAAAAACATAAAGGTATGTTTAACACTTTAATATACAAGATCAAGAGACTTTTTATGGTAACCATCGAAGTATCCCCAACCTGACTTAGATATCTAACGTAACCCATCATATGAGTTAAAGTGATATAACTAAGAAGGCTAGGTACTTGTACCATATAAAGAGGTAGATAATCACAGGAGAAACTAAAGAAAGTGGTCACAAAATATCAAAAGATATATATCCAGAAATCAAAGAAATCCATCTATATAAGGATTGATTAAATAAGAAAAGTAACGTTACCACTTACCCTAACAAAGGAATTAAAGAAAAAGATGAAAGAGTAATAAGCACATATCCTTACGTTCCCTAAAGACACACAACTAAAATATAGGACGTTGAAATGATATAAGTAACTANTCCAGAAATCAAAGAAATCCATCTATATAAGGATTGATAAAATAAGAAAAGTAACGTTACCACTTACCCTAACAAAGGAATTAAAGAGAAAGATAAAAGAGTAACAATCACATATCCTTACGTCTCCTAAAGACACACAACTAAAATATAGGGTGTTGAAGTGTTATAAGTAACTAATCGAGATCATTAAAAGACCACCCCAGAAATCCCAAAAGATACATCTCCTAGTACCGTAGACGTTTGTCACTCTCAAAATGAAGAAGAAAAGGTTAAACCTAAGGAAAATAAAGAAAAAGACGAGACTTACGACACCGGTTTTGAAGGTTTTGATACAACTTATCATCACCACTTTCACCCGTGGGAACAGAACAAAGACTGAAATCCCCCTTACGAAAGTTAAAAAGTGGTAACTCCTATTACAAACGACACCCAAACAGTATATATCGAAATTAATACAACTCCGTACAAGGAAGATAAGGACGAAAACCCTCCCAAAAAAAAAAAAAAACTACAACTTAAAACANAAAAAAAAAAAAATGGTATTTACCTAAAACTTAAAACAGTTTCCGAAAGAGACGTAGATAACTCTATTAGTATACAGAAAATAACAGTTACACCACACAATGTAACTAACTAAACGTCTATAACTTCTTAGGAACGTAGGGACCCTATTTCGGGTGAACCAGTGCCACATACTAGAAAAGTTACACAACAACGTAAGACTAACCTCTCCCTTTACCGTTGGGTGAGGTCATAAGAACGGACCTCTTAAGGTACCTGCCTCCGCGAACCACCCGATGGCAGGTGCACAGCGTTTCTCAACCTGTGCTGACTCGCTGAAGTGACTAACAATCTTAAAACAATTCCTGAAAACGTAGATACAAGTAGTCACTATAACCAGACATCTAAAAAAACAAAAACACCGTAGAAACAGTCCAAAACCATAATCCCACTACCACCGGAGTATCTTACTCAAACCTTCAAGTGGAAGGAGAAATTAAAAGACCTTCTCAAACTCATCCTATCCACAATCGAGAAGAGATTTAAAAACCATCTGAAGTCGACACTTCGACAGATCTGGATCCGAAAACAAACGACCTTCTAAAGACTAATGTCAAAGTTAAAGGCACAAACACTACCCAGACAACTTTAAAAGATAAAGGGGACCAAGTCAAAACCTTTCCACATGAAAAGATTCTTAAACAGGTAAAGAAGGTGCAACAGATAAAATAACCGTATATTAACGACTATCATCAGAGAATACTAGGAAACATAAAGACACAACAGACAACACTAGAGAGGTAAAAGTAAAGATTAAAATAACTAAACTAAAAAGAGGGAAACAAAGAACTACTCAGACCGATTACCAAACGGTTAAAATAAATAGAAGAGTTACTTAGTCGAAAACCGAAACAACTAAAAACGATACCAGAGAAAACAAAGAAAACGTAAATAAAGACGGGATAAAAATTTCTAAAGAAAGGAAGACGATTGGGACCCCAAGAAGTAAAGAAGGAAAAGATCAACGAAATCCACATCTCAATCCAATAAATAAACTGAAAAAAGAACAAAGAACTCCATACGGACATAACGATACTTGAAAGGGGAATCGTGACGAAAATGTCCCAGGGTGTCCAAAATCCAACAACACAAAAGTAAAAGTGAGTAAAGATACGTATAAAACTAAAGAAAAAAATAAACAAGACACTAAACAACCAATAAGTCGTGCACAACAAGTCGGACTTATACAACCCTAAAAATTATCAAAAAGAGGACATTAACTCTAGATTAGAATGACGTAATACCAGTCTTTTCTACGAACCTTACTAAAGCTAAAAAAACTTAAATGGTTCCGATCTAAATACCGGGTCCTACACTAGATAGGACCTCTTCCAAGACACACACGAACTCTTTTTCCACTTTAAGTAACAAAACCCCACTTTACAGGATATATAAAAAATAGTAAGTTTATCTTCCCTAAACTATATGAAAAACTTACAACTGGTCAATTATAAAACTTTCTGTACCATTCCGTACCTCAACTCAAACACTCTGTCTTTCTAAGACTTTTCATTTTGTTTAGTTTTGTTTCTTTCCCTTCCCCCTCTCACATATACACAAGCAAACACACACTCACACACACAGACACACCACAAATGACAAGTTATAGATTCTGAGGGTTTTAAAGAGATTCCATTAAACCAAGTAAGAGTTTTACTTGTTAAACATAAACATTACCTTTGAAGAGTTTCCTTCGTAATTTTTCGTATGTAAATAGGTATCAACAGAATAACGAACCTTACGTATAAACCAAGAGGTACAAAAGGAAGTAAATACCTCGAAAAAAGGTTTATATACTTAGTAATGACTATAAGAGGGGATGAGGTAAAGACGAATTTCGGAGTTTCGACCAAATAACAAGAAGAGATTTTACACATTGAGGAGTAATAATATAAGGTAGGTGAGTAATATAAAAGTAAACTAATCTAGGTTATTTAGCTGGAAGACCCAGGTCCCCTAACGACACCCAATCCTAATTACTATACAGTACTCAGTGAGTTGGAAACAACAAAGACTTTGATCATAGACTGTAGTAGAGACGGACCGACACTTGTATAAAACCTCATGTAAGGTTCGGGTACTAACTTGAAACCTCGACTTTGAGATAGAGTCTAATTAGGTATTATGGTGGGCCTCTGAATCGAGACGTCGAAGAGTGAACTGACGTAATTAAACCCCGTCGACCAAGGTAAGTGAACTCGAAAGAGAGTCTAATAGGTTCCGTAGGTGTCTACCTTCTCTGGTTTTTAACTTTTATTGTTAAGGAGGTAATTGTGTCAGAAGACTCTTTAAAGAGTAGAACACCTGAAACTACTAACTAACGGATTAAATGATAATAAATAACAGAAAAGAAGTCGGAGTCCCTTTCTTCCAATATCTTACACTACGTAAACAATTAAGTCGCCGAAAGAAGTTATTTGTGACAGAGGAAGTTTTTTACCTCTACCCTGGTAAAGAGGAACGAAATTTAAGACACTTTGGTTGTCGATGTGAACTCCTTTTATAAGTTTTATGTGTCCTTCACAACAAGTAGGACTGGTAGAGATCCTGATAACCAAACTACACTAGAGAGAGAAGGTATAATAGATAGACGGTTGAATATGACTTTAACTTCATATCAACTAAAGAGTACGGTACAATTACCATGTCGTTTCATTAAGTCAATATGTGTGTGTGTGTGTGTGTGTGTGTTACACATAAATATATGAAATAATGTAAGAAAAGGTAATACCAAATAGTAGTACTTCGAGAAAACTTTATCTAGGTTAACGGTACCCTACCGAATCCGTTCACCCTTTTGTTGAAATTCGTATAAGGAATAACTAATATCCTCGGAGTGGTGATCCCAGATACGTATAAGAGTTTGTAAGAGGTACCCTCCGTTTATAACCACCGAATCCTATGTTTTTACTGTGTCCTGTATAAGGAATGGGAATGGCAAATCCGTCCCTCCATTCATAACATATTTCTTTCCTCTTGTAAGAATACACAGTCTCTTAAATTTGAGAGTGGGGTGATAGTGTGAAGACCAACAGTAAAGAAAGAGAGAAAGGAACCGTTGTCTTATTAGACAAATCCAAGACTATTCGAAATCCCAGAGGAAGGGTCCAGACCCCATTTAGAATTAAGAAGAGTCGGTTAGTATCGGTAAGACGTCGGGGACGATTACGATAAACATACAGTAACGATATGCCACATTGAGACGAGATGTAGGTCATCCCTTATTTCCTTTCAGATGACCCACCCCACACCCCTTGGAGTGAGTGTGTTTCCCGGTGTTCTGTCTCTACAGGGACCCGGTGTGTACCTCGAATAAAGAATCCTCCGCTACGGGGCCCACGTGTCGGTAGAACTTTGACATTCTCCTTACTTTTCTACCTTTCGTAGACCCAGAGAATGTGGTTGTTAAGGACTAAATTAGTTGGGAGTTAGTGAGACGAAGACCTAAAGAACAACATACTCCATTATTTAAGGAATTACAAATTTGGTGACTCATTATCAAAGGAAAATACATTAGTCCACCGTGGTCACCATTTCTTGGGTGGGTGGTCACATCCTCTGTATTCTTCGTACCCAAGGTAGGGACCTAATCCTCCTAGGGGACCTCCTCCCGTACCGGTGGGTGAGGTCATTACAACCAACCTCTTAGGGTACCCTACCTGTCCACTCGGAACCAGGGAGTCCAGTACTTCTCAGTCTACACTGACTTCACTGAACCGTGTGTACATGTGTGAATAGCGGGTTTAGTATTACCGACAAAGTTGAAGGAAAGTAAAAGATTTACTTCTTCAATTTCAAATCTTGTCAAGTAAATGAATTTGTGTTTTAATTTGAACCAGACAAATAAACGATTCGAGTTGAGAAATGTAAGATAGTAGGTTGAAAGTAACCAGACACAAGATTGATTTTTAACCGTGAACGGTGGACGGAGATAATTCTTAATCCAGTGATCAGTGACATCTGGAAGTTATGTGTGACTTTCCTCAAGTCCCACCTCTGCTGAGATACGAGACCCTTTTTTTTGACCGTCTTGACCAAAAGCCTATCAATCTATAGAAGTCCTCTTCTAGAATACTCGGGTTGACAACGTAGAAGAGTAGGGATCTTGTGGTAATTTTACAGATTGTCACTGTACTCGAGGAACACTGATCGTCGTTCGGAGACAGTTTCGGAGGTATTCGGAGACTGGTGTGTATATAGAAGTTATTTCAGTATTTATTATGACAGAAGGGAGAGAGAAACCTCGTTGAAGAGTCTCGATAGACTTTACAACAAAGGGTCCGATAGCAGGACTAAAACGAGGGTTATTTTTAAGTGTTGAAGGTAGAACACGTAAAAAAGTTAACTGTATACACGAGAAATTTCTTTTTTATTTAATACTTTCCAACGTATAGGTTCCTGATTTACTCATCTTCTCTACTTCTCTCTCTCACTGTCATTCGGTCCCAACCGTCACTGACTGTTGGTTGGTTCCAACCTTACTGACTAAGACTGTTCTGACTTTGATGAAATTTCCCATATCCATATAAAAATCTCGAAAAGACGTCAGTTCTTGTATGTGGAGCTCTCAACTTATTAGTCTATCAAATTAAGTAATCTGACTATCGATTTTGGAGGTTACATTACGAAATAAAGGATTCACCTTATTTTTTTTACGATTAATAAGTCTCTATTGTAGTGAAACGAAAAGGACTCATATACCTCGGTAAAAGAGGGTGTTCCACCTTAGTTCTAATGACCCTCTTTATAGTTATATGGAGTCTATACGTCTCCTATGGTGAGATTACCATCTTTCACTTCTCCTTGATTTCTCGGAGAACTACTCCCACTTTCTCCTGTCACTTTTTCGACCGAACTTTAAGTTGTAAGGTTTTTATTTCTAGTACCGTAGACCGGGGTAGTGAAATACCGTTTATCTACCCCCATTTCACCTTTGTCACTGTCTAAAATAAAAGAACCCAAAGTTTTAGTGACACCTGTCACTGACGTCGGTACTTTACTTTTCTACAAACGAGGAACCTTCATTTAAATACTATTTATATCTGTTACATAATTTTTCGTCTCTGTAGTACAACGGCTGTTTCCAGGCATATCAGTTTCGATACCAAGAAGGTCATCAGGACATACCTACCTCTCGACCTGGTATTTCTTTCAACTCGTGTTTTTTAACTACGATAACTTAACACCACGACCACTTCTGAGTTCCCAGGGAACCTGTTGTTCCTCTAGGTTGGTCAGTTAGGATTTCCTTTATTTGGGACTTATAATTAACTTTCATGACTACGACTTCGACTTCGAGGTCATGAAACCTGTTGACTCGTTTCTCGACTGAGTGACTTTTCCTGAGACTACGACCCTTTCTAACTCTCGTCCTCCTCTTCCCCCCGCTGTCCAACCTACCGTAGTGACTAAGTTACCTCTACTCAAACTCGTTTGAGTCCCACTATCGCTTCCTGTTCCTTCAGAGCCCACGACGTCGGGTACCCTAGAGTTTTTCAGTCTATAATGAATCGTTGACTTGTTGTTGTAGAGGGTTTGACAAACCTCATACCTTTCTAAATGAATTTCGACTTTTTAAAATCCAACTTTACTTACCTGTGACAAGTCAGGACGACGACGACGACGATTCAGCTAAGTCAGCACAGGCTGAGATGTGTTGGGTTATCTACCGTCGGGTGGTCCGAGGGGGCAGGGGCCCTAAGAGGTCCGTTCTTGTCACTTCACCCAACGGTAAAGGAAGAGGTCACGTACTTTCAATTTTCACTTTCACTTCAGTGAGGCACAGGTAGAGAATCACTGGGGTACCTGACGTCGGATGGTCCGAGAAGTCAGGTACCCTAAAAGGTCCGATCTCATGATCTCACCCAACGGTAACGGAAGAGGTCAAGTCAGGACTTTGTTAGAACAAAACTCAGTATTCCCATCTAAGGAGTTCCTTTTTATTATTAAATTTGGTATCAGTGATGAACTACATGACGGTTCAGATAGGTTTTGGGATCTTTTACTGGTAACATTAATTTTTAGATGAATAAAATACACACATAAAGAGAGTCACTAGGTTAAAATAAAAAGGAAGACCCACAGAACTATCAGTTGTTTCCCCGTTATTACTCGTCCCTTTATCCGTATTATTAATTATTACGTGACGATTTATCTAACCAAAAATATGACAAATAAATTAAAAATGTGAAGGAAACTTACGAGTTTTCTTTTGTAAACTTTATAACTTTAAGCGGAAACTTAAATCTGACCGTAAAGAGTCCTTTATGAGGTTCCTCTATTCAAGAATTTTACAAGGTTCCTTTATTCATCACACCAGTACTGACCCCCCCTCCTAACTAGAATTGGAATCACTCTCACAGAGACATTCAGAAAAAAGGATATAAACTTTGTGACGTCATCCACGGTTTGAAAGAAACACGGATCGTAAAATTTCCGAGTACACTTATCTTTTTGAAAAGAAAAAGGTAGTTTATGTGGAACATACTTTATTACAAAGATATCTTTTATAAAGATGAACAAGACCTTGACGAACATTTGATATTTTAGATTGAGTAAAAGATCTATGACTAAAATTGTAAATCGACCTAAGATACTACAATAATTTTAAAATATTATAAGTACTAACCGAAAACCTTCAAACTTATAGATATAACATCCACAAGTGTAAATGGGTTTCTAGAGACTTTCTACTCAAGATGTACTCCAAATAGATATAAATCTTGTTCCTGTGATTATTATAGTATACTTATAGTATGTTCCATTTTGGTTTAAAATGGAGTTTTCTCCTAAAGTCAGTTTTAGAGTTCTAGGATATAATCTTAAATATACGACAAAATTTTTAATTATTATACCTTAAGAGGAATTAAGAAGTCTTCCTTTTATTCTTTAAAACTGACCATCACCCTGTTTTACAAAATTCGTACCTTTAAATGTATTACATTTGAAATCAAACTGTTATATACCGAGACTTTTCACTTCTTCAAATTTTTGTTGGAATTTCTAGTTTTGTGCTAGATTGTATCCATTGTCAAGATTTTTAACTTATAAATTTTTATACACTTAAGATTATGATGATCTTTAAATTTTTAACTCCTCTCAACCATATGAACCAGTCTTTAGTACATATAGTCTACCACCACTATACTTTAGTAATAAGTCTTTAAACCTCTATCGATAACCTCAAGAAAGAAGTTACTTTTTATCTCACCTGGGAAGTGAAAAAATCATCGACTTTCTGGGTGAAAGACTTTTGATAACCGGTAATTATACGATTGTAGGGTTTGGGTTAACTTTGTTTCTTCGGTTCAAGAAATGGAATATACACGAACTTGTTCAATTAGTCTCCCTCCCGTTTACTTCTTTAATTAACCTAATTTTTACGACACCATGTATATGTGTTACCTCATAATGAGTCGGCAATTTTTCTTATGTAAACTTAGTCAAGACTACTCTACCTACTTTGACCTCGGTTAATATGTCTCACTTCATTCGGTCTTTCTTTTTGTGGTTANTAATTAACCTAATTTTTACGACACCATGTATATGTGTTACCTCATAATGAGTCGGCAACTTTTCTTAAGTAAACTTAGTCAAGACTACTCTACCTACTTTGACCTCGGTTAATATGTCTCACTTCATTCGGTCTTTCTTTTTGTGGTTATGTCATATGATTGTGTATATATACCTTAAATCTTTCTACCGTTACTACTGGGACATACGTTATGTCGGTTTTTCTGTGTCTACATATATCGACTGAAAACCTGAGTCTCCCTCTCCCTCTCCAACCCTACTAAACCCTCTTACCGTAACTTTGTACATATGATAGTACATTCTTAGTTTAGTGGTCAGATACAGACTACGTCCTATGTCGTACGAACCACGACCACGTGTCCCTACTGGGTCTCCCTACAACACCCCTCCCTCCACCCTTCCCCCAAGTACAAACCCTAGCGTACATGTGGGCACCACCTAAGTACAGTTACATACCGTTTTGGTTATGTCATAACATTTCATTTTATTTCATTTTTATTTTTATTTTTTTTTATGAATTATTTTTCGTCAATTTTTTTTTGTATCGACGACTCTTTTTCAATTGGCATAAAACATCAAAATAACAAACGCAACTATAACTTGTTAAAAGAATGTCAATAATAATACAATGGTCATTTCGTTTACTCACTAATACGCATTAAACGTTCCTTAGTTCTGACTATTTCCTTCGTGTCGATATCTTAGTTTTTAAATTTAACCCTCCTTATCTTTACCACTTGAGAACACGGAAGTGTTCTTTTGTTTTTCATAGATAAGAACGAAACAAGTGACTTTACCAGGTCTTTGTTGTAAGGTATCGTGTCGCAAGTTTAACGACAACGGCGACAACGACGACGATTCAACGAAGTCAGCACAGGCTCAGATACGTTGGGGTATGTGCCGTCGGATGGTCCGAGGGGACAGGGACCCTAAGAGGTCCGTTCTTGTGACCTCACCCAACGGTAAAGGAAGAGGTTACACACTTTCACTTTTCACTTTCACTTCAGCGAGTCATTACAGACTGAGAATCGCTGGAGTACCTGACATCGGGTGGTCCGAGGAGGTAGGTACCCTAAAAGGTCCGTTCTCATAACCTCACCCCTCGGTAATGGGTATGTGTATAAAAAGTGTGATTTTCGTTGTTCCCGAATAACTCCCTTTTCAGACTAAGGTACGTACCACGTCCTTCCTTGTTCCACTCAGACATTCTGGAGATACACGGTCCTTTGTTCCTGTAGAAGTTTCTAGTTACCCAGTACAATTCTTCTCTCTCGTCGGTTGGATTTTTTACAAGGGTGACTGGTGTCGACTCTGTTAGACTGTAGTTTTCCTCTTATCTCCGATACCAACTCACTTAGATGTATTTGAGACTTTTGAAATTCAGGTATTACGATATGTGTGTGTGTGTGTGTGTGGTGGTGGTCAGTTATAACGTTGAGTTTAACAAAACCATGGTAACGGAGAGAATAATATACCGTTTATTATATCTATGATTACCTGTATTTATATAAGTTAAAACCTGAATTTTCCCCGATAGACATTTTAATGACGTATAACACTGAAGATCTACTTTGTTGCAGATCTTAAGTGGACTTGTATGTAAAAATACTCAAAACACCAGGATTCATGTACTACTTACGTTCTAAGTTAGCACAGTTTCAGAAGTGTCAATGTAAAGAATCATAGGATAATTCAGTTTCTAGATCTGAGAATTGAACTCGAAGGTACTTTCACTTTCACTTTCAGCCAGTCAGGACAGGTTAAGAAACACTGGGGTACCTGATATCTCAGGTACCTTAAGAGATCCGGTCTTATGACCTCACCCATCTAGGAAAGGGAAGAGGTCCCCTTAGAAGGGTTGGGTCCCTAACTTGGGTCCAGAGGGTGTAACGTCCGTCTAAGAAATGGCAGACTCGATGGTCCCTTCGGGTTCTTATGACTTCACCCATCGGATACGGAAGAAGTCACCTAGAAGGGTCGGGTCCTTAATTTGGCCCCAGAGGACGTAACGTCCGACTAAGAACTCGAAGATATCTGGAGAAGTTTGAATCTACTCTTTTTACTAATATAGAAGTTACGTTTGGTGGTACGTATCAAATTGCATACTTACATCCAGTGTTTAGTGACATCATAATCACCATGACACTGAAACATTGATGATCTTTAGTGTCTGTAAAAGTATAGTATAAAGTTGTCAATGTTTATAGTGTACGTAATAAATACTAAGAATTTTTAACACATTATTTTATGTACTCTAAATTTAACACAAGTATTTTACATGTGTTGACATAGTGTTTAAACAAAAAATTATAAACTATTTTTATAAAGTTACCTTAAATAAAGGAGAAATTAAAATGTATGTAATAAAATACGTAAATTGTAGGAATTTTCCTAAGTGTCCGAAGTGGTCTCACGGCATATGTAGTTACTGTGGTTTATTCTAATTCCTAGAGTCTCCCTTTTTTTTTGGAAATGTTTTCACAATTGTTAAACTCACCCTCGACGTTTTGAAAACATTATTCGGATCCTTTGACTTAGGTTCTTTCACCCGATTCACCTCTGAGAAGAACTTCGACACTTTGGACATCATTAAAATTTTCTTCTGATTTTTATAAGATTGTAAGGAGGGTAATTCCCGACACCAGATGCAGGGGATGGAACTTTGACCCATCCCAACACTGAGAAAACTGTTTATTTCGTCACTGTCATACCTTGAAGTCTCCGATTCCCGTGTTTCTGTTAATTCAAAGGAGACACAAGAAACCCTGTGAACGAAACCGTCGATATTCGACGGTACATTCTACGGGTCAATTGGACTCCTTCAGGTTCGGTGTGTCCCTTCGGAATGTCCGCTAATCCAGTCGTCAGGATTGACTCGGGTCGATAACACAGAGATCGGGTCCACGGTCTGTACGAACACCTCTTCGAAGGTCTACTAAGGGTGTTGGTTCCACAAACGTAGTGGGGTCCGTAACCGAAGGGTCGACCTCGGGTTCTACTGTCTCTTGTCTTTGTTTGGTGGACGAGACACGGAACAGACTCAAGAACTGGATATCTTATACCTGGTTTTAATTTACCACCGAGAAAATACGGGTACTCAAAAATACACTAAACAATATGTTCTTCTCTACTGGTCTTACCCAAATACTACTCGGTTTGTACTTAGATTAATCAAAATATGGTACTTAGAGCGAATCATCCGTTACACCAACTTTGTTTTGTCCGGTGTGTTTATCAGACTCTCGGTAGGTTAAAAGTTCTTTTAGTACGGTAAGGTCAAGTCAACTACCGTCTTGAGTCCCATACTAAGGTTGTTTACCAGATCCTAGCATACCTTGGTAGGACTCTCACGGGTAAGGTCGGAAGGTCGTCGGTGCATAGACAGATTCTCCGTAAAGATGAGATTCGATAAAAGTGGTTCATACCCGATGGTCCGGTTACGACCTAAACTAAGGTCGGTTGTATGTAAACACAGATCTCCTTACTTAAGGAAATTCCTTAAATCTTCTTTCTTGATGAATGAACAGTCTACGGACTTGGGACACTTTTAGGGTGTGTGTAAATCACGGACCTAGAGTGACGGTAGTACACGTACCGTAACGACCAGACAGAACAATGTGTTTGGTGCACGGGGGTCTGTCATTCGGTATTTACGTGGTCTTGGTGGGGATTCCGTACCGTTCGTCGATGATACATGTCTATGGTTTACTCTGGGGTCTGAAATGAAACAAACGTAATACCCAGAATTCCAGACAGATAGAATATAAGTAAACCTATTACCTAACACACTTCGTTCTCGTACATTCCAAAAATTTTCAGAAAAAAAAAAAAAATTGATCATCCAGAAAAAAAAAATTTCAAAAAGGTTTCGATCATTAGTCTCTCATAAGACGTTCTTTATATAAAACTAATATTTTTGTAAAAATCGAATATCTTTAACCATAAATAATTTGAAAATTAAGATTTGATACATCTCCATTATATATCTATGCAAAATTATAAAAAAGATAAATTGTTAGATGATTTTTGATCTAACAGTCAGATGAGTTAACTGTTAGGAGTTAAATCCCGGTTCAATTCTTTGTCTCACAACGAAAAAAAGAGGAAATAATATTATAAATGTTGTTTCATATTCAACAACGAGTGTTCTTTAAACAAATACAGATTTTGAGACATGGAAGGGACCACCGAGTCACCATTTCTTAGACGGTTGGTTTATCTTTTACGTCCAAACTAGGATCCAGCCCTTCTAGGGGACCTCTTTCTTTACTATTGGGTGATTGGGTGAGGTCATAAGGACGGACTCTTTAAGGCACCTGTCTTCCCGGACAACACTATGTCAGATACCCCAATGTTTTCAGTCTGTGTTGAAGCGTCGATCTGTTGTCGTTATTATTTCGGGACAGGTGAAGCTCGTTTTAATAATTAAATGGAATTTCGGCTTCAATAAATCCCAAAACCTTTAAAAGACATCTACTTTTGTCAGGTCCCTTGATCTGTCCTATTATTTACCTAACTTCAGGTAACTTCTACTTAAGTCAATGTATTTTTAAGGTAACCAGACTTCTATAGTCTGTACCTATGTAAAGTCTACTCAACTTTTGTATCCTTCACAATGTCATAATCAACGAGTCAGCACAGATTGAGACACTGGGGTACCTGACATCGGACGGTCTGAGGAGACAGGTACCACTAGAGGTCCGTTCTTCCTGTACACTTATTTACTATAACAATGAAAACCCTTCTCGGAGATCAGTACCTCGGGGGTCCAGAGTGTCCTTCACTTTCCTTTAGGTGGACATGAAGACTTGTTGTCTTTCGTCTCAAACCACTGTAAGCCACTCTGACCGATGTTATTAACAGTTTCTTGACATTGAGTATGGACACTCCATCCACAACACACTCCTTAATTACTTTATCACTCTTTCCCCGACTCTGTATAGAAGTAAGTTTAGGTCAAAGAGTCCACTTTGCTGAGGTAAAAGAAGAGGTGAGTCTATCGCGTATTTAGGTAGGTGACTATAGACAGGATCTCCTTTACTTCTCAATTCTCCTTACACTTACATAATAAAAATATCCAAAGACTATAGTATAATAATAATAATCACACTTCTTTTTAGACCATCGTAGGTTCTACCTTTTGTAATCGGTGTTAACGTTAAACTATACCTATTTGTCATCAGATCCTAGTACGACGAAATGATATAAATAGGGGTTTACGGTCTTTATTATCTCTTTTTACATTAATGTACTCAGAGTGTCTGAAACTCTCTTAAATTTATGGATTTGTACCTAGTTGACAAAAATTTTATATCTTGCCAATTTTAGGATACGTACCTGTGGTTTGACAAAAATCACGAATAGAGACCCATCATTTCAATTCCCATGTAAAGGGTTACAAGAGAGTATTTTTGTACAATGAAAATACTAGTTTTCTGAATAAGTGTGTACCAAAATAATAAATTTTATTTCACTTTTACAAAAGTTTATTATTAGAAAAAGGAGACTTTTCCTTTTATTTATACTGGTATTGATTCCTTATTTTTAGACTTACAAGTATTTTTACTTCCAGGAATTGTAAAGAATAAATCTTACTGAAATGAAGTTTACTTTCTTTATACTGAGTGTGAAATCAAATGAGTCTAAGATAAATCTTAAAAAGAAAACAACATTATAAAGACTCCACTGATTATGTCTTATAACTCTATTAAGAAATAGCAATGATTTCATCAAAAATTTATTATGTACCTCTCTCGGTAGAAGGACTAAAACCAAGTAGTAGTATCGAACAAAGAAGTAATTGTTAGTTTCGGAGTTTTGGGTTGGTTGGTTGGTTTCTTTGTTTTGTTTGTGTTGGTGGTCACGTAAACACTTATCTCTTGTAGAAAGACCATTTACAAGTCAAATCAAGTCAAGTCAGCGAGTCAGCACAGGCTGAGAAACGCTGGGGTACTTAGCGTCGTTCGGTCCGGAGGGACAGGTAGTGGTTGAGGGTCTCAAGTGAGTCTGAGTGCAGGTAGCTCAGTCACTACGGTAGGTCTGTAGAGTAGGAGACAGTAGGGGAAGAGGAGGACGGGGGTTAGGGAGGGTCGTAGTGTCAGAAAAGGTTACTCAGTTGAGAAACGTACTCCACCAGTTTCATGACCTCAAAGTCGAAATTATAGTAAGGAAGGTTTCTTTAGGGTCCCGACTAGAGGAAGTCTTACCTGACCAACCTAGAGGAACGTCAGGTTCCCTGAGAGTTCTCAGAAGAGGTTGTGGTGTCAAGTTTTCATAGGTAAGAAGTCGAGAGTCGAAAGAAGTGTCAGGTTGAGAGTGTAGGTGCGTACTGGTGACCTTTTTGGTATCGGAACTGATCTGCCTGGAATCAACCGTTTCATTACAGAGACGAAAACTTATATGATAGATCCAACCAGTATTGAAAAGAAGGTTCCTCATTCACAGAAAATTAAAGTACCGACGTCAGTGGTACACGTCACTAAAACCTCTGGTCTTTTTATTTCAGACTGTGACAAAGGTGACAAAAGGGTAGATAAAGGGTACTTCACTACCCTGGTCTACGGTACTATAAGTAAAAGACTTATAACTCGAAATTCGGTTGAAAAAGTGAGAGGAGAAAGTGAAAGTAGTTCTCCGAAAAATCAAGAAGAAGTGAAAGACGGTATTCCCACCACAGTAGACGTATAGACTCCTATCATAAAGAAAAAGGAACAACTTTTTCAAAACATAATTATATTTTCATCATATACAAATACCTTCTTTTTAATCCTTTACTCTACTCGTCTCTCCCTTCTTTTGACTTTGAAAAGACTTGTACGGATTGAGAAGTAAGTCTCTCTTAATGATAATTTTAGAATCATATATGTGAAGGTCTCCTTCTTTACACACATACGTATACATACATATCAAGAAAATAGTTCTACGTTAGTATATATATATATATATATATGACTTTTTATATAATACTTGTAGTAGTATATTATAATTATAAAACTTTCACTTCAACGAATCAGTACAGGTTGAGAAACGCTGGGACACCTGACATCCGGTGGTCCTAGGAGGTAGGTACCCTAAAGGGTCCGTTCTTATGACCTCACCCAACGGTAAAGGAAGAGGTCCCCTAGAAGGACTGGGTTCCTAGCTTGGACCCAGAGGGTGTAACATCCGTCTCCGAATTTAGAGACATAATATTTTATATATCTCGATATTGTACTGATTGATTATAAGGTAATAGAAAACTCAAGAGTAAAAAGTGATCATATTTATTATAACATAACTTATGAGACCATCGACTTAGAAACATATTTGAAAAAGGAGTCTCACTCAGGAGACGTTATCTTAACGACCAAGTTTCTGACGTATAAAAAGTCTGAAAATTATATGTATTAGTTAAACGAAAGACAATTTTCAAGATCGTCAAATGAGAAAGTGGTTACCAAACAGAAGAGAAGTAGGTCTACAGTTTGAGTCTCCATTTTTGTACTATCGTCCCCCCGCCAGGATTCTACCGTCTCCTCATCCTGCCCCTCTGGTGAAAGAGGGGGTCTTCAAGTAGTTTTCTAGTAAACTTACGACTCTTTGAAGGTGTTTTGTTGAAGACTTACGACCGCCTCCTGTGGTTCGTACGTCTTTCCGTCGAGTAAGAGAAACTTTCCTCCATCCTGTTTTATGTTTTCTATTTTTCTCTCTGTTTTCTCAATCACTACCTCTGGACAGGACCTCTCCCTTTGGACTTCCTCTTCAAAGGTTTGTAGTCCTTTGGGAGGGTGACCGTCCAGACACCCCTCAAAACCTTAGAGTCTCCCGTAGTATTGACCCTACCCCTTCCTTTTTTTTGTTTGTTTGGATCTGAAGCACGGACTGGTGTTGAGGGTCGTCTCTTCATCGGGTCTGTGAACGCAAGTGGTGGTCATTCGTTCCCGACTTGTCCCTCTGTGTCAGACGTACGAATCCCATTCCTGACCCGTACTTACGGGACTCCTGTTGGACTCCCTTGATTACACTCTGTCGTTGGGTTTGACACCCTATCGGTCTCTCTCTTTTTTGTTTCTCTCTCTCTCCCTCTCTTAAAAGGACACTTTTCGAGTTTAGATTCCGTGTCGGACCGGACGAGTGTCTTGTTTCCTGACTCAGTAGTGATCTCCTCTCGGTCGGTTGATGTCTGACCGGGTGGGGTACGGTCTCCGTCTCTCCGTCCACCCGTTGTCGGTCTCCGTCTTCCGTTCCCCGTTAGAACCGGGGTCTCTACCGTAGGAGGTGGTTTGACGTTCGTCCGAGGGTCAACGATTGGTGTAGAAGGACCCTAAAACCTACCAACTGTAGGTGGTCCTCCCAACGTCTCTAGTCGAAGGGTCTCCTCTGTGTACCGTGTGGATTCTGCCGTGAGAGTGCTACGTGGGTCCTTTGGTTCTCCGACCTTGTCCCCTCCACAATTTTACGGGGTGGGTCGACCCTTCTGACGCGAGTGGTTCGTGGACCAGCGGACTCGACGATCCTGGACCCTTCCCCTGTTTAACGTCCGGGTTGGCTTAGACACGGAAACACCTCATGGGTTTTTAGACTTGGACTCGTCGAATCTGGACCTTCACGTGTGTTGGATCCCGGGTGAAATCTGTCAAGAGACGTCTCGTTGGACCTCGGACTCGTCACATCTGACCCTTTCGTGTATACGGTACTCGTCCCCTTTGGGTCACACCGGGTCCGTGACGCTCGTGGGGGCTGTGTGCGGTCATATAAACAAACGTCACGAGGAAGAAGGGGTGTCGTGTTGACTTGTTCACTCGGATTTATTCACTGGTGTAAACGGGGAACACAGTCCCACCTTTAATCTGTGACTTCTCTGAACGTTTGTCACCTTCGGTTTTATTTATTTCCTCTCCCTTGGCGAGACCTTCACTGTTCACATTGTCTAATTTTGGGACATCAATCGTAACTGATGTAACCTTCCCCGGATATCTGGAACTCTTCATATTCGACCTTGTTCCTTGATAGACTTTGACTTGACTTGGGTGTGACGGGAGTTATCTAGGTCTCTTTAAGGATCTATGCAAAAATTGTAATAGTAAAAAATTAAAAATTCAAGAAATAATGAGGAAATCAAAAGTAAAAATATTGGATGATAATGGAACAAATTTTTTTCTGGGGTAAAATTTTCGTTTAAGTATATATATATAAAAATATTAAAAACGTTAAAAGAAAACAAAAAATAATAACATAAAAACTCTCAGATTGGAGATGAGATGTAAAAATTAGAAACGAAAAACCGTAAACAATAGTTAAAACATGGAAATTCTTAGATTAGAAGTCATGGGTAAAAATGAATCCCCACACTAATGACCGAACTAACGAGAGAGGGGAAAACTGAGAGGGAAAAGAGGGGTCCAGTGGATATAGAGGAGGGAGGGGGAAGAGAAGAGATGAATTGAGACACTTAGAGAGACCCACAAGGTCAGATACATCTTGTGAATCCCTTAAATAATGACCGATCTAGACAGAGAGAGGAAAACTGAGGGGGAGGAGAGGAGGACCAGTGGAGATAGAGGTAGGAGGGAGAAGAGAAGAGATACATTGAGGTACTTGGAGAGACTCACAAGGTCTGATACCTCTCGTTTATCCCTTAACTAATGACCGATCTAACGAGAGAGGGGAAAACTAAATGGGAGAAGAGGAGAACCGGTGGAAATAGAGGGAGGAGGGAGAGGAGAAGAGGTACATTGAGACACTTGCAGAGACCCACAGGGAGTGACACCTCTTAGAAAAGAGGTAATTGGATTTATAAAATTGTACACACTACATACCTACCTCTTCAGAGCTCCGATGACATTCTTATTCTGACTCTTGGTCTCCGTCATCCGAATTTGGGGTTTGAACTCTTGTGGTCTTTTGAGGACTAAGGTCCCTTGTAATAAGTTGTTCTCGAGTAGGTTTTCGAAGGTATGGATGTGACTTTGGTTCGATGTGGGTTCTCGGTTGTTCAAGGTCTCGTTCTGTATGGTGTGGTTAAGAGGTCATCCTTGTATCGGGACTCGTAATTTTATGTCCGACAGGTTTCAGTATGGTTTGGGTATCTGTTAAGTTTTGAGTGATGACCTGTGAAGTAATGTGAGGTCTCTCTTCTCTAGATCGTGGTGGGTGGTCTTGTGACTACGTCCGAAGGGATTGGTCCTTTGGAACTGTTCGGTGATCATGTGTTATTTTGAGGTGTTATTTCTCCTTGGTGTTTGAATGTCGTATGTCTTTGTGGTGGGGTACATCTTCGTTGGATCTGTTTTACTTTTCCGTCTCTTTATAAGTCGTCCATTTCTTTGTACTATTTACGGGTAGTTTGGTTTGCTTTCTCCTCCTCTATCCCTCAGATGGACTTTCTCTTAAGTCTTATTACTATCATTTCTACTAAGTTTTAGAACTTTTGTTTTACCTTAATGTCTATTTATCTGATCTCTGTTCCTAACTCTTCTACGTTTTTGACAAATTGTTCCTGAATCTTCTTTATTTTTTCATAATTGGTTATTACTTATTACGTTATTGACTCCGGTTTTAGTGAGACCTCCCTTGGTTATCATCTTATTGACTCAGTCTTCTATCCTATTCACTCCATCTTCTATCTTACCACCTTTATTTACTTCGTCTCTTATTTTTTTATTTATTTTTCCTAATTTTCTTTACTCCTGTTGGAGTCTCTGGAGACCCTATTACAATTTACGGGGTTGTAAACTTAGTATCCTCAGGGTCGTCTTCCGTTTTACTTTCCGGTACTCTTTTATCAGCTCCTCTATTATCACTTTTGAAGGGATTTTACCCCTTCCTTTATCGGTGGGTTTAAGTTCTTTGGGTCTCTCAGGGTTTGTCCTATTTGGGTTCCGTTTTGTGGGGTTCTGTATATAATTAGTTTAATTACTTCTAGTTTGTGTTTCTCGTTTATAATTTTCGTCGTTCCCTTTTCGTTGTTTATTGTGTTACCCCTAGAGGTATTCCTATTGTCGACTAGAAAGTTATCTTTGAGAAGTCCGGTCCTCCCTTACCGTCCTGTATGAATTTCACTACTTTCTCTTTTTGGATGTTGGGTCGTTCCTCGAGTAAGTTTATACTTCCTCTTTAGTTTTCGAAATGTCTGTTCGTTTTCGACTCTCTTAAGTCTTGGACCAGTCCTTTTTAGTCGACAAGTTGTTTACGGTTTCCTAGAAGAGATCTATCCTTTGTGTCTTTTTCCAAATATTTGAGCTCGGTTTTTGTTGTTTCATTTACCGTTGCCCTAGTGTAAATAGTTATTAATGGAATTTACATTTACCCAACTTACGGGGTTGGTTTTCTGTTTCTGACCGACTTACCTATGTTTTTGTTCTGGGGATACATACGACAGATGTTCTCTGGGTGGAGTTTTGTTCCCTGTGTGTGTCTGACTTTCACTTCCTGACCTTTTTTTATAAAGTGCGTTTACCTCTAGTTTTCTTTCGTCCTCACCGTTATGAGTTTAGTCTATTATATCTGAAACTTTATTTCCCGCACTTTTCTCTGTTTCTTCCTGTGATGTATTACTAGTTTCCTAGTTAGGTTCTTCTTCTATATTGGTAATGTTTATATATACGTGGGTTGTATCCTCGTGTGACGTTTATACATTCCATTTACGATTCTTCATACTTTCCCCTTTAAGTGTCATTGTGTTATTATCACCCTCTAAAATTATGGGGTGAGTGTGGATACCTATTTGGTCGAAGGGACCACCGAGTCTACCATTTCGCAGACGGACGTTACATCCTCTGGACCCAAGTTAGGGACCCAGTACTTCTAGGGGACCTTTTCCTTTACCGTTGGGTGAGGTCATGGGAACGGATCTTTTAGGGTACCTATCTCCTCGGACCATCCGGTGTCAGGTACCCCAGTGTTTCTCAACCTGTACTGACTCGCTGAAGTGAAAGTGAAATTGTTAATACCTATCTAGTTGATCCTTTGTTTGAAATTTACTACGTTACCTGGTCAATCTGGATTAACTATATATATCCTGTAAAGTGGGGTTTTGTTACTTAAAGTGGAAAAAGAGTTCACGTGTACCTTGGAAGAGGTCTTATTTAGTGTAGGACCCGGTATTTAGATCGGTACCATTCAAGTTTTTATAACTTTAGTAAAGTTCGTAGAAAAGACTAGTGTTACGTCGTTTTAATCTACAGTTGATGTCCTTTTTATAGATAATTTTATGTTTGTATACCTCCGATTTGTTGTGTGAAAACTTATTGGTTGTTTAATGTCTTCATTATTTTTTTCTTTAGTTTGATACGTATCTTTACTTACTTTTACTTTTGTGTTGTTAGGTTTTGGATACTCTAAGTCATTTTCGTCACAATTCCTCTTCCAAGTATTGTCATGTTCGAATGGAGTTCTTTGTTCTCTTTTTAGTTTCTTTATTGGATTGAAATGTGGATTTCGTTCATCTTTTTCTTCTTTACTTCTCGGGGTCCCAATCATCTTCCTTTCTTTAGTATTTTAATCCCTTCTTCATTAACTTTTTCTTTGTTTCCTCTACTATTGTTTTTAGTTGTCTTTCGACTAAGAAACTCTTCTATTTGTTTTATCTCTTTAGTAATCGGTCTGAGTAGTTCTTTTTTTCCCTCTTCTTAGTTTAGTTGTTTTAATCTTTACTTTTACCTCTTTAGTGTTGTCTGTTGTGTCTTTATGTTTCCTAGTATTCTCTGATGTAAGTCGTTGATATACGGTCATTTTACCTGTTGAACCTTCTTTACCTGTTTTGACTTGGTCCTTCTTTATCTCTTAGAATTGTCTGGGTAGTGTTCGTACCTTAAACTTTGACATTAGTTTTTAGAATGTTGTTTGTTTTCGGGTCCTGGACTACCGAAGTGTCCATTTAAGATGGGTTTTAAATCTCTTTTCGATTGTGGGTAGAATAAGTTTGAGAAAGTCTTTTAACGTCTCCTTCCATTTGACGGTTTGAGTAAGATACTCCGGTGTTAGTGGGATTATGGTTTTGGTCTATTTCTACAGTGTTTTTTTCTTTTGATGTTCGGTTATAGTGACTACCTGTATCTATGTTTTAAGGAATTTTTTTAAGGTCCTTTTTCTTAGGTTGTTGTCTAACATGTAGTACTGGTTCACCCGAAGTAGGGTTCCTACATTCCTAAGAAGTTATAAACATTTAGTTAGTTACACTATGTAGTGTAGTTGTTTAACTTTCTAATTTTTGGTATACCGATAGAGTTATATATGTCTCTTTCGGAAACTGTTTTAAGTTGTAGGTAAATACTATTTTCGGGAGGTCTTTTGCTCTTATCACCTTGTATGGTGTTGTATTATTTTCGGCATATACTATTTGGGTGTCGTTTGTAATAGGAGTTATCACTTTTTAACTTTCGTAAAGGGGATTTCAGTCCTTGTTCTGTTCCCACGGGTGAGAGTGGTGATGATAAGTTGTATCAAAACCTTCAAATTCGGTGTCCATAGTCTCGTCTTTTTCTTTATTTTCCTTAGGTCTAACCTTTTCTTCTTGATTTTGAGAGTGACAAACGTCTACATCCTACGAGATGTATCTTTTGGGATTTCTGAGGTGGTCTTTTAATGATCTCGATTAGTTACTTATATCATTTCAAAGTCCTATGTTTTAATTGTGTGTCTTTAGGGAACGTAAGGATACGTGATTGTTACTCTTTTGTCTTTCTCTTTAATTCCTTTGTTAAGGTAAGTGGTAACGTTGTTTTTCTTATTTTATGAATCCTTATTTAGATGGATTCCTTTGTTTTCTGGATATATATCTTTTGATACTTTATGACTACTTTCTTTAGTTTCTACTGTGTTTATCTACCTCTTTATATGGTACAAATACCTAACCTTCTTAGTTATATCACTTGTACTCATATAATGGGTTTCGTTAAATATCTAAGTTACGTTAGGGATACTTCGATGGTGCCATAAAAAGTCTCTTGATCTTGTTTATTAAAGTGTTAAAAGTACCTTTATATTTTTTGGAGTTTATCGTTTTCGTTAGAACTCTTTCTTCTTACCTTGACCTCCTTAGTTGGAAGGACTGAAGTCTGATATGATGTTTGGATGTCAGTAATTCTGTCATACCATGACCTTATTTCTGTCTTTATATCTACTTACCTTGTTTTATCTTTCGGGTCTCTGTTTAGGTACGTGGATATCTGTGGAATAGAAACTGTTTTCTCATTCTTATATGTTACCTCTTTTCTGTTAGAGAAATTGTTCACCACGACCCTTTTGACCAGTTGGTGAATATTTTCTTACTTTGATATTGTGAAAGATTGTTATATGTGTTTTTAGTTGAGTTTTACCTAATTTCTAGATTTATATTCTGGTCTTTGATATTTTGAGGATCTCCTTTTGTATCCGTTTTGTGAGAGACTATATTTATTGTCGTCCTAGGAGATACTGTGTGGAGGGTCTCATTACCCTTTTTTTCGTTTTTAATTGGGTACCCTGGATTAATTTGAATTTTCGAAAACGTGTTACTTCCCTTGATATTCGTTCCACTTTTCTGTCTGAAGTCTTACCCTCTTTTATTATCGTTTACTTCCTTGACTGTTTCTGAATTGGAGTTTTTATATGTTCGTCGAGTACATCGAGTTGTGGTCTTTTTATTGGTTCGGTCGGTTTTTTACCCGGTTTCTTGATTTATCTGTAAAGAGGTTTCTTCTGTATGTCTACCGATTGTTTGTGTACTTTTCTACGAGTTGTAGTGAGTAATAGTCTCTTTACGTTTAGTTTTGGTGTTACTCCATGGTAAAGTGNTATATGTTCGTCGAGTACATCGAGTTGTGGTCTTTTTATTGGTTCGGTCAGTTTTTTACCCGGTTTCTTGATTTGTCTGTAAAGAGGTTTCTTCTGTATGTCTACCGATTGTTTGTGTACTTTTCTACGAGTTGTAGTGAGTAATAGTCTCTTTACGTTTAGTTTTGGTGTTACTCCATGGTAAAGTGTGGTCAGTCTTACCGACGATGGTTTTTCAGATGTTTGTTATGTACGACTCTCCCACGTCTCTTTTCCCTTGAGAGAATGTGACAACCGTCCTTACGTTTCATCATGTCGGTGATACCTCTTGTCACACCTCTAAGGAATTTTTTGACCTTTATTTTGACGGTATACTGGGTCGTTAGGGTGACGACCCGTATGTGTGGCTCCTTCGGTCTTAACTTTCTCTGTACACTTGGGGTTACAAGTAGCGTCGTAACAAGTGTTATCGATCCTGTACCTTCGTTGGATCTACAGGTGTCGTCTGTTTACCTATTCTTTCGCCACCATACATATGTGTTACCTGATAATGAGTCGATAATTTTCCTTACGTGAACTTAGTCAAGATTACTCCGAGGTCAAGACCTCGAATAAAATGTCTCACTTCATTCAGTCTTTCTTTTTGTGGTTATGTCATATAATTGTGTATATATACCTTAAATCTTTCTACCATTGCTACTGGGATATACGCTCTGTCATTTCTCTGTGTCTACATTTCTTGTCTGCAAACCTGAGACACCCTCTTCCCCTCCCACCCCACTAAACTCTCTTATCGTAAATTTGTACAAATAATGGTATACACTTTATCTAACGGTCAGGTCCAAACTACGTACTTTCACGTGAGTCCCGACCACCGGACCCTACTGGGACTCCCTACCCTACCCCTCCCTCCACCCTCCCCCCAAGTCCTACCCCTTGTGTACATGTGGGTACCGACTAAGTACAGTCACATACCGTTTTTGGAGATGTTATAACATTTCATTAATCGGAAGTTGATTTTATTTATTTAAATAGCTTTGTTTGTTCTTCTCCTTTATTCGTCTCCACTCTTAGGTCTAATATTTTATAATGTTTAATTTTTCTGATTGTTTTAATATTTGTTTGCGGTGAGTAATTTAAAAAAAGAAAACCTTTTTTTGTGTATCGTTTATTAAGAGTAAAAATAACTAAACTCGTAATAGTGGGAATACCGTCTTTCACTTCTCCTTGATTTTTCGGAGAACTACTTTCACTTTCTCCTTTCACTTTTTCAACCGAATTTCGAGTTGGAAGTCTTTTGATTCTCGTACCATAGACCAAGGTAGTGAAGTACCGTTTATCTACCCCTTTGTCACCTTTGTCACAGTCTGAAATAAAAAAACCCGAGGTTTTAGTGACGTCAACCACTAACGTCGGTACTTTAATTTTCTGCGAATGAGGAACCTTCTTTTCAATACTGGTTGAATCTTTCGTAAAAGTTTTCGTCTCTGTAATGAAACGGTTGTTTCCAGGTAGATCAGTTCCGATACCAAAAAGATCACCAGTACATACCTACACTCTCAACCTGGCACTTCTTCCGACTCACGACTTCTTAACTACGAAAACTTGACACCACAACCCCTTCTGAGAACTCTCAGGGAATCTGACGTTCCTCTAGGTTGGTCAAGTAAGATTTCCTCTAGTCAGGACCCACAAGTAACCTTCCTCACTACGATTTCGACTTTGAGGTTATGAAACCGGTGGAGTACGTTTCTCAACTGAGTGATCTTTTCTGACTACGACCCTCCCCAACCCCCGTCCTCCTCTTCCCCTACTGTCTCCTACTCTACCGACCTACCGTAGTGGCTGAGCTACCTGTACTCAAACTCATTTGAGGTACTCAACCACTACCTATCCCTCCTGACCTCACGACACTAAGTGCCCCAACGTTTATCAACCTGTGCTAACTCGCTGACTTGACTTGACTTGACTTGATAGGAACTTACTATTCTCTATGTAGTGGACATTTACCTTTTTGACAAATGAGTGTCACATTTAGAAAAATGTAGGTTATTTAAAGAGTTTTATTGACTAGTCATGTAAGGGATTAAGATCTTTGTCATATCAATTTAGTAGAAAATATAAAAGGTCCTTAATTATTTATTTACTTTTCTTCTTTAGACCAATAACCGAAACTTACTCACCTCGATAAATTTACCTTTAGAATTTATCCTTGTTAATAGACTAGATGTTTGACGTATTTTTAGATGAGATTGTACGTGGAACTAATTATAGGTATTAATGTTCTCCTTTTACACGATTCTATAAAGAGAACGTAATCTTTACTCTTTACACTGTGTTGTAAGGAGTGTGACCACATAAACACACTGGTTAAGGATTATCTCCGTTATCAAACATAGAAGTTTATTGGCAGTGGATGGTCCCACTAGTAAAGTTAGTACGACTAACTACTCATGAGAAGTCAATGATGGAAACTTCGGAAGGAAACTTTAAGTAAATGTCACCTTACGGATATAAAAAAGTCTGACCAAAGTTAAAAACATTCGTTTGATTTCAGTTACGGTGAATCCTGGTATCAATAAAGTCATCCATCAAAGGTTGTTATAAAACTTTGAATTTTGTACATCTCTATTTTGTAAATAAATTTTTTAACCTAAAGAAGGATCAAAAGATGAAGTAGGGAAAATAATCATCCTTATTTCTAGTATATCGTCCTCATGTTTTCTATTTCTAGACCCTACGAATTTAATTCGAAATCTTCGGTCCCAATTTATCGGAACGATCCTAGTCCCGATGACCCCGCGGTCCAGGACCCAGAAAGGTACGAGACGGAGTGATCCTGAAAAATTTTATCTTTTTTTACCCACAATAAAAATGAATAAAAAAACATTTCACTAAAAGTCAAACAGTAAACTTCAAACCCCAGTAGGAAGTAGACGTAACTCATGTCATTAGTAAAATGAGACTAATTACGGTAAAACGGTCGAAGAAGAGTTTACTCAAAGGTAAGGAGAGAGGGAGTAGAGAAGGAAGAGGAGACAGACGAATGGAAACTGAGTGAATTGTAAATAACTTAGAGACGTTACATTGTTTATGTCTCTTTATATTTCGTCTCGTTTCGGAGACGAAAGTTCATCTAGTATTACATTATCTTTTATTCTGGTAAGTGGGGAACTTGTCGTCCGTATGTGATGAGGTCTCATCCTGTAAGTACAGAGAAACAGTAGGAACCCTTGATGGTACTAAGAGACACGTGTCAACGATGTTTCAGTCCTGAATGAAACTATTAATCACTAAGTTTTATCTTCTCTTTACCAAAACTTAGACCTTCTAGTGGTTCCTACCGTATTAAAACTAAGAAGATAGACGAACCCAGCTTAGTATGTTTTAACAATTTTAGACCGTAAAAATTGGATGCATTTACTGTCAAAGTATGTTGGGTTAGAGATGACGATAAGGAGTTTCGTGTGTCATTCACGTCCACAGAAACCCCGGTTGCTTCCTTTCATTATACTGAGGGCCTTATTTCACACGGGGTTCCTTTTAAGTGTTCACATGTGAAGAAGATTTCCGTACGTTTATACCACACCGGTCTTTATAATGAAAAATACCACGACGTCACCTGGGACTCCGACACAAACACAGACTATAGAACTCTTATTTGTAAGAAACTAGACTAGTCGTTGAACATTTTCCTTAATTTTGTTTGACATACGGTTATACCATACCCATTATTCAATTAAATTTTAAAAATCGAAGTTAAAGATACATAACGGAGATCATGGAATACAACTCTTTCTAAGACTTGGTACGAACACTAATGAAAAATACTGTCATTACCCATGTCCTATCTTTTCAATACGGGTTCACTCATATAATTGTAATACCAGTTAAACACGAGACTTTGTACGGTTTCTTGTGCACACTTTTAAAATAAATCAAGTAATTACTCCTTTAGTCTTTGTACTAATTAGGTAAAGTTTTCTCCGATACTTTATAACTGTGTATGTATATACATACCGTCGTGGGGGGAGTTTGTTTGTTTGTTGTGGTTTTTGTTTGTATTTTTATAACGATTTAAATTATATTTGAACCAATTTCAAGATGTCCAATTAATTTACTTAGGAAACACAATAGATGAGATGGAAATAACAAAGGACCTTTAGTTTCTAAAATTGTATTAAAAATCATATCTGACTGTAGTCATTTTTTGTCTCAATTCACTCAGTCACAAACATTCCTAATAAATGTTAATTAATATAATTTATTAAATTTTTAGGGGTCACTTCCTTAAGCCTCTTCCGTTACCGTGGGGTGAGGTCATGAGAACGGACCTTTTAGGGTACCTGTCTCCTCGGACCATCCGACGTCAGGTACCCCAGCGATTCTCAGCCTGTACTGACTTACTGAAGTGAAAGTGAAAGTACGTAACCACTTCCTTTACCGTTGGGTGAGGTCACAAGAACGGACCTCTTAAGGTCCCTACCCCTTCGGACCACCCGACGGCAGTTACTCCAGCGTGTCTCAGCCTGTGCTGACTTCGTTGAATCGTCATCGTCGTTGTCGGAGTCACTTCCTTAAACGGAAGTGACTTATTCCTGTACAATCAAACCTCCTGTCAAGTCTTATACTAACGTCTGACGTTCATCCGTCTGTGGACCCTCATTGAAAAGTTGGGGTTGCGAAACAGAACGATTGATTCTCTCGTTTATACGTTCTGAAAATTACACAGTTTATTAATCTGTCCCTATACAACTTTAGTTCTTTTCGGTTACTTTTTCATTTCTATCCCTCAACCTCTAAACATTCAATGTTCCGTAGTCGATTTCCCCAGTTTTCAAGTAAACGTTTTTACATCTACACAAACCGTATTACTTAATCGGATTTTTATTTCAAGACTGATCATTTCCGAAAGTCTTCTTTTGTGTGGGAATCTCCTATAAGAAAGCAAGGTACATTGATTGTCGACCTTATAACGACAACGACAACTGAATTTACGTGGTCATGAAAAGGTGGTTACAGAATGACAAAAACGTTTCGACAAATGCTAAAAAAGAAAGTCCAGGTGACTCCGTGCGTCTTTTTTCTTTTCGGAACACTTAATTCTACCCCTTTTGTCACGAAAAGATTTGTTTAAACAGTTTTAATCATTGTCTTGTTCTATACACCGAAGGAAAGGACGGTCGCCATTGACTAGTCACTGTTTAAGAAGTTGATGTCCTCTCTTTTGATCTACCCGAGCATACAAAGAAAGTCAAGATTTTAAGATACTTAAGTTCACCAATTTATATAATCACTATTAATGGTCTATTTTGTTTTACAGTACATAATCTTGCTCTAATACTTTGTAGTTTTAATTTTCGTTACACTACTAAAAGACCTTATTTTAGTTGTCCTTTTCTTCAAGTCTTCCTATTACGGTCGACCGTTTCCGATTTTTATTTCGCGAAATGTATAAAAGAATTATTCTCTAACTGTACGAAGGTTCACCTGTATAGTGAGAATATTACCGTGGATTTCTGGAAATATTCGTATATGTAATAAACTTGAAGAATCTTGTTTCATCCTTTTTATACAGAGAGTGTCTTACATCTTTGTTACGAGATATTTCGAAAAACCAAGTTTTCTGCAAGAGTGCATATAACTCTTTTTTCCGACCACTAGTTTTCACTTTTCTAGACTAAAGTTACCCCTCCTTGGTAGAATATTTCCCTATACTCTCCTTTCACCTTACTGTTTTACTACCAGGGATTACCGGTAAATATGTTGGACAGTAAAGAGTCGTTATAGAAATGACGTTTCTTTGACCGTTTACAGTCCACCGAAACCTTACAGTTTACGGTACCGGTCCTTGACCTGGAGACGGAGGAAACTGGAGAGAGACAGGGGAACATCTATCACTGACTCCGAGGTGACCACAGAAGGACTTGTACAGTCCTTCTGCCTTTAAATTTTAAGACAACACTGATTTCCTCTGGAAGGTCCCTACGAAAATAAATAAATAAAAAATTAATTTTTTTCACAAACCAAAAAAAAAAAACCGAGACGACCCGGAAGCAACACCACGTGTCCGAGGAACAACGACGAGATCCCGAAAGAGATCAAAGTCGTTCGTGACGATAAGAGATCGACGTCCCGAAAAAAAATACCCTCACCGAAGAGTAACGTCTCTCGTCCGAGATCCGGTACCCGAAGGTATCCACATCACGCACCCGAGTCATCAACACTGAACGTCCGAGATTTCACGACCGAGTTAGCAACACCGTGTACTTGAGTCAACTCGGTACCATACACCCTAGGATCAAAGACCTGGTCCCTAACTTGGGTACAGGAGACGTGACCTTCCGTTTAATAATTGGTGACCTGGTGGTCTCTTCGAAGATATAGAATGTCATTTAGATTCTGTAAGTCGACCTACGTAAAGTACAAATATATGACCCCTTGTTCGATAAGTTAACGGAAGAAATTTGGACCTTCGTAGGACACCTGGAACCCTTGTTAATTCTTATCCTTCTAGACACAGGTCTTTTCCCTCGAGACCTCTTGTCTTACCTTGTTAGATTTCTCGAAACACCTGAAGAAAAGAATAAAAGAGTTCAAGACTGTGAGTAATATATAATTGGGGATCTTTGGATGAAGGGTGTCTTGAAAGTTCGAACTGAAGGACAAGGTCCGTAGATTCTTTTCTATAAAGTCGAATTCAGAGATGTAGTTCTTCTGTGTCAATAGATTTGGAGAAACGTTAAACAAGTTTGTGTTATTCGCAAGAGAGTCAAAGTAAAAGTCAGTGACAAAAGGGTGAAGATAAGAAACAACTTAGAGAAAGTAAAAAAGATCTGGTACAGGAGGAGGAAGTATCAATTAAAAAAGTAAAATCACACTCGTGTAAACAGTCATCGAAGGACTCTTTCCCAAGGACCGAAAATTTAAAAAACTCGGAACCTACGGAATTTTTAGCGAAGTACTGAAAACGTAGGAAATGACTACCAAATCAACCCATATTATAACATCCAACCTCTTTTAAAAGAAAATCTAAAAACTGTCTTTTAAACGAAGTAACAGAAAATTGAAGATCATACCGATAATTCTCTAAATTTCTGAATAACTAGTTAGTAGGACTTTTATATATACGGGACAAAAGAACCCCGAAGGGACCACCGAGTCTCCAATTTCGTAGACGGACGTTACGCCCTCTGGACCCAAGCTAAGGACTCAACCCTTCTAAGGGACCTCTTCCTTTACCGTTGGGTGAGGTCATAAGAACGGACCTCTTAGGGTACCTACCTCCTCGGACCACCTGATATCAGGTACCCCACCGTTTCTCATCCTGTACTGACTCACTGAAGTAAAAGTGAAAGGACAAAAGAATAAACAAATAAAACAGAGAAACCTTTAAAGTTTATAGAATAAGTCAGGGTCAAAGAATTTTGAGTGTAACTACACGAAACGATAGCCAAATAGGGGACACGACCTATAAGAACCTCGGAAACCTCAACCTTTCGATAAAAGGATAAACCTTGTAAAATATTTAATAGAGACATGAATAAAGACTAGAGAGAGAAGACCTTATAAACTAGTTTAAAATGTAAAAATATGTATAGGGAGGTTCAAAAAAAATAAAGGAACAAAATGAGAGATCCTCGAAAGGTGTTGAAATAAAGGTTAAGAAACTTACGAAACAAAGACAATGGGAGATAAATTATAGGTTTTCAGTCAAATACAAGAGACTGTAAAGGAAATTTTTATCGTAAAAAAGGGGGTTACCGAATTATATAAGATAATAGTAAGATTCCTATAATTACTATATACATATAAACTTCAAAAGAAGAGTGATGTATAAGTAACAAAAGGGGTTCCATCAAAAAAAGGATGAATAAAGATGATAAATTCCTTCAAAAGGAATATATAGATCACTAAAATTAACAGATAAGTATAAAGTTTAGCCACCTGATAATTCATTTAACCTTAAAAATTTAGTAGTTATATAGACTTTCACTTACAATTTTCATACTCTCGATTATTCCGTAATAACATCTCCCTAGTAGTCAGAAACAGAGAAACCTCATTGGGTATTACAGTTATGGAACTCGACTAGTTCAGGACTCTTTAGACAGATTAATAAACGTCCCTCTTATTTTGGGACCTCCGGTCGGAAGGTCTCGGTTTACACCCTTCTCCATCGGTCATACAAATACTAGGAATATAACGAAACGAAAGTTTACTATCCATCGAGACGAAAGTGGACCCCAAGAAGGGGTCTAGGAGACAAAAGAACAGAGGTTATTCACTTGGAAATCAAAGGAAGACCCACCCTTAAGACACACACACACACACACACACACACACACACACACACACGCGCGTACGTGTGTGCACGTGTACGAAACAGCGAGTCAAAATAAACTGAGAAACTCCGGGGTACCTGGTATCGGACGGTCCAAGGAGACAGGTGCCTTAAAAAGTCCGTTCAAGTCCCTCAAGACTAATAAGGAATTTATCGAAAGTTGTCTATGAGGAATAAAATCTGACGCCGAGATTTGACTTAAGTCTCCTTTAATTGTACTAGTTAAAGACTCTGAAAATTCCAAAAGTGTCTTATTGAATCCAACCAGGGGTTTCAGAGTGTGTCATTGGATACTAGTCAAAAGAGTCTATGCTATATCGATCTTTGGATATACATCGACGGTTTTAATACTCCAATAACAGAGAGTAGGATAATAATAAAGGTGGGAACGAGTTAATACGGAATTTTATAGAGAAATTTACGTTAAAAGTACATCAAAATTCTCTCTTAAATTAATATACTTATACAGACCTGGTAAGATAAATAGGACAAAGTACTAAAAAGATGATGTGGTCTGACGTTTAAAAACGATTACTTCAAATTTTTCAATCTAAAGTATACGAAACAAGAAATTAGGATGATAAAAATCCGTTTTTCTTTATTTTACTCTTTTTGACTTCCGAAAGACAGTGTCTGGACGAAATGGATCGGTCCCCAAGTACTACTTAGAGGAACCAAAAGAAATTAAGTAGATAAAAACCACTTTTCATACGTCACTAAGGATAGTGGTGTCTACCGTAACATACCTATTAAACAGTCGGTATAAAAGGTACGACATAGAAAAGGGTCCATCCTCCAGTCAGTGTTTCCGTCGGACTCGAGGGTCCATGAATAGTCCACCCTCATAAATTGTCCACTCTATAAAGGAAAGAAGATTCTGGGAGAATGGTAAGAGGTTATGTCTACCGTTGTTTCGTAATTTTGAAACAGAGTCCCTTACCTCCCTGTCTCCTCTTCCCTTTGATTTCTTATGGAAAAGATAAACCAAGACTCCTATGAGATAACCCGAGGAACAGGGGTTCAGATCCCCTGTAGGGTTCAGGACTTCTTTCTTCGAATATTGAGGAAAGGGGTCTCTACGAGGTCTTTAAAGGTCCGGGAGTATAAGGGGTCGTCGACCTTTTCGTCTTCTCAACATAAAATAAAAAACCGGGAAACCGTTCCGCCACTGGATCAAGGGTCTCGTCTCTGACTTGGACGTGGGGGACATGACCTTCGTACCTCAGAATTGGTGACCTGGTGTCCCTATCAAAATAGAAATAAGAAAGGGAGACGGATCGGGGACTCCCTTCGTGATTAGTCTGTCGTAATTTACAGATTTTGGTACTTTTATCTTCGTCCCCTGATTTTATTAAGTGTTATCTCATTCAGTCAGAAGTTTGTTATTTTCTCAACTAACAGGACGGACTGTGACTGTATCAATGGA
This sequence comes from Capra ibex, assembly GCA_006410555.1. NCBI lineage: Eukaryota > Metazoa > Chordata > Mammalia > Artiodactyla > Bovidae > Capra > Capra ibex. The sequence continues at coordinate 145,515 of SJYO01045292.1, read as the reverse complement.
CGAGATAATTATGAAAGAGGAGGATTGAAGAAACTAGTCCTAACGATCTTAAAGAAAACTTTAAGTGTTCTTCAAATAAACTTTTTTAGGTATCCGGGAACAGAAGATGGGTCTTTGAATATTTTCACTGAAAGTCACTACAATCTATTGTTTTCGACTACCAGGAGGAACTTGACTACTCCTCCGACTACCGTTCAGACATCGTGGTCTGAGTGAGTACTATGAAATGTACCCGAGAGACTGGTCCTCCCTTTTCCTGTCGTCCCTTACCAACATTCGATTAGAGATTTGTCTTAAGTCCTAAGTAATGATTCCACGGAACAAAACTTTCAAGGACCAGTCCGAGAAAGGACAAGTCACATACACAAAATGACCCTACCAATGGAACCTTTACTGGAGTAGTACCGTAGTTCCATCGTTGTACCCTGACGACGACTCAAGTAGGACTTTCGTCTGTATTCCCTTGTCACCGTGTCACGATTTCATTTTTTGTTACTATTACGACACTTCCCGATTTTTTTCTGCTATACCGCCAGAAGCAATTTTTTTATTTATGTTTGTGATTTTTTTTCTTACATAAGACTGAATTTTCCTTTACATGATATATATACGTTCGTTCTACCATTTCTTTTTCTCTTGGTCGAAAACTTCTCAAATCACTTAAATCAGATAGAGAACATATAATGAATTGTTTAGAAATATATGACAAACACACGAAACAGCGAATCAGCACACGTCGAGAAACACTGTGGTACCTAAACATCGAACGATCCGAGGAGACAGGTACCTTAAGAGGTCCGTTCTTATGACCTCACCTAACGGTAAGGGAAGAGGTCCCCTAAAAAGACTGGGTCCCTGACTTGGGTCCAGAGGACGTAAAGGTCTTCTAAGAAATGTCAGACTCGATGGTCCCTTGGGGTATATGACAAATGATATTCGTTTATAAGTAAGGTAGGAGTGTCATTGAGATACTTCACCCATGATAAAAATACGAATAAAATACTTACTCTTTGAGGTCCGTTCATCGAACGAGTTCCAGTGTACCGAATGTTCACTTATTTTACCCTAAACTTACGTTTCGGTCCAAAACACAAGGTACGGAAATTGATGATACGATAGGACGACATCTCGTGTATGAGATCATGATCTTTTTCCGTAGTTATTTAGTAGTGGTAGTAGTAGTAGGGTTGTCCTTCCCGATCGTAATGGACCCATCACTAGTACGCGGTCCGTGTCTTTAGGATATTCTTTCCATGAAAAATTAAGGGTAAAAGTCAACCCGTTTGACTCCGAAGCTCTCCAATCGTTGAACAGATTCCAGTGTCCCCATGAGTTACACTCACGACCTCCGTCACGGTCCCGTTGTTTTTCCGTCTACCATTACTCACACTGACTGCTACGAATTAGAGGTATTGAAAGGGTCGTGACCGGACCTACTCTTTGTTCCTACTACTTTTCCTCTCTTGGGACGGAGACATCGTCAACCGAAGTTAGACCCGTGGTGTCTAATCAGGATTTTTATCGAGGTTTACACTGGTTCCTTCGTAAAAAAGGACACTAAATGAATAGAGAGGTTTTGCACACTGAAATTAGAAAGACAATTTTCTTCGACCCGAGTCCGTCCTGTTTACTGGGTAGACCGTCTCCGTATTCCTTCCTAATCGAGAAACTAAACCGAAACAGATAGTTCCAGATTTTAAGAAAAGGTCTGAATTAAATGTAAGATAAGAGACGTTCATTAAATCTCCGTTGGCGATCGTAAAAATAAGAGGATGAGTGCTCAGATTGAGAATCTTTCTTTTTATTTTGTGTTTTTTTTGTACAACACGGTTCCATTCCTGTCGTCTTCACGATTTGTCTCCGACACTATAACGAAACACCCAAAACTTTTTTTTATACGTCCATTGGAAAATTTTCCTTATCGGTTTACGAACGTTTATAGAAAGTTCCGACCTTCGTGTCTCTTTAGAGATGTTTAATACGAAACCTTCTGTCTACCGGATTCTTAGGAGTGTCGTAATAGTGTGTCAACTCGACCCGTTTGACCTGTTATACAGACGGTCGATCGCACCGGTGGTCGGAGTGAAAAAACTCAGTTTACGGTTAACCCGTCCTAGACCGTGAGTGTACAAACCTACAGTGACCCTAATCCCTCAACTTTTAGGTAAGTAGTAGTAAGTTGGGGACGAGAATGACATTACTATGGACTCGTACAACCTTTCAATGACCAGGTTGCCGAATCGTGGAGGATTTTGGTAAAGGTTCGTCTCGGGAGTCTTAATTAAAGGAACCGAGTATAACCAAGAGTCACGACACTGACACTACACACAAGACGATCTGGTCGATCCTCCTTTATTCACGTCTACCAAGTTATAGGGTCCCGAGTGGTTTTAAATAAACGGACTAAAGTCTTTATTAGATAATTTACGAGGGACAAATTAATAGAAAAGAGTCCGTGTTTGAAAAGACAAACGGTTGATCGACACGAAAATCCATCATGCACTTGAAACGACCGAAGAAACAGATAAAATGGGTAAAGAAAGGTAAGGACCTCAATGATATGAGATACTTACGGGAGTGTGTAATAATAAAATAGAATCCAACCTTTCACAGTACGTAAGAATTAGATAGAACTACCGTTTTTGACGAGAGAGAGACACAGAGATCAGCGAGTCAGTACAGGCTGGGGTACCTGACATCGGGTGATCCGAGGGGACAGGTACCCTAAGAGGTCCGTTCTTATGACCTCGTCCAACAGTAAAGGAAGAGAGATATTGGTATTGATATATTTTTATATTCGGGTTCTATGGTTACTATTATAGGTAATTTGCCTATACACAAGACGTCCAGTTGGAGTACTGGGTCGAGAGTACCGAAGACACGGGGGCATACATCAAGATGAACGTAAGTCAACTTGAATAATTACACCAAACATACTTTCAAGAATTATTATTTATTGTGGAGTGAAACTTAATCGTGAAAGGGAAAAAGTTTCATAAGAGTGTAGACGTTAAAGAAAAGTAGAGTGACAAGATGAACCATCCATTCTGTCGTAAAATAATAAATTGTCCTGTCTATTTAAAACTGACTCACTCTAATTTGTCAAGAAAATTCAACTGTACTAATCTATTCTTGTTTTAGGTCTAATTTTGAGGTGTAAGAATTTCTACCCAAACCTCACAAAAAAAAAAAGGGTGATTTAAATATATTCCCGACTAACTAGTAAATTTCGCTCTCCATGTGTCTCCCATCAGATAGTGTAAAGTAATCACGTGGCAGTGTAACGAGATAGTCTCCTCTGGGAAGTGTTACTTAGAGTCAGTACAAGTTGAGAAACGTTGGGGTACCTGACATCGGACGGCACGAGGAGGCAGGTGCCCTAAGAAGTCCGTTCTTATGACCTCACCCATCGACAAGGGTAGAGGTCCCCTAGAAGGACTGAGTCCCCAGCTCGGACCCAGAGGACGTAACGTCCGTTTAAAAATGGTAGACTCGGTGGTCCCTTCGGGTGACTGTCATTGTGTTTCCTTTGGTTTTACAAGATCTAGGAGGTGGTCCTGCAGTACAAGGAACCAATTCTACCTGTAACCAAAACGGGTCCTGACTCTACTACTACGTAATAATTACCGACGGATGAGAGAAGTAAGAGTGAAGAATATAATGAGATAAACACGATAGACCCTAGTGTAGAGTTTATTTGAGAAAGCTAAGAAAAGGGTCTCAGTCGAAGACCTTCTTAGATTTGTTTCTCTTCATCGTTGTACTTATTGTTCGTAAAATCCCAGGAAAAGATGTAAATTCCATCTCACAATCCACTCCTCAAACTAAAAAATGTTTGTAGGAGTAAACAGAAGAATTTTAACACGATAGGGATGAGACGTCCAGTAAAACGAAGACATTGACCTCAGGATGTCTACCGTGAACAAGTCTCTCTGTCCGGAGGATGGTAGAGATGTTACTTACTTACTTTAATAACCAGTCAGAGTCGAAAGACTGTAATTAAGTGGGAAACGGTACCGTATATAAAGTCGAAAAAACACTTCGTAATCCCATCTGTCGTGTGTCGAGTGAAGTAGACCGAAGGAACACCAGTAGTATATAAAAGGTACCTCAACTAAGGGAAACGTAAGTTAAAGGAAGGGCGAATAAACCATATTTTAGTTGATAGTCGGTTTGGGTCGAGACCGTGTGAAACCTCGGTTCACGGACACCGAAGTTCCGGAAAGATGTCGTGTCACGCTGACGATTCGACAAAGAAGATTGACTCAGTAACCGGAGGTAGGGATGGGGACGACTCTTCCCTTTTCTACATTATGACTGACGATTACGAAAAAACTCTACCCTCGCGATCTCTAGATCTCCTTTTGTCGGTAATAGACGAAACAGGGTTATCAAGAGTGTACGTTACCGTTGTATAGAACCCTTCCGTATTAGACTACTCCCTTTCTCCAAAAATTTTTCTGAACCGTCTGACCCCACCTTATGTGATGGTTAAGGGAAGGGGTGGAAAATTTTGAACGTAAACAAAAACAGAAAATAGTATATTTGTTGGTCTGACCAACAAAAGACTTGTCTCCGGTAAAGTCGACACTTACTTGGGTCAACACCGAAAGACCGATCTCAACACTAAGAATCGTCTGTGACTCCAATGACTCTCTTTTTCTGGTCCTGAGGACCTGGTCCGTAAACGGAAGGGGTTCGGGTGAAGGACGGAGGACCCTTTGTTCCTTTACGTTAGTCTTTTCCTTTAGGTTCCTTCAATGGTTCACTTGGTTGTTTGTTACCTGAGTATTACCGAGAGATCTTTTTTTTGTAAAAAAAAGTAAAGACGGTTAGAGTTTATAAAGTCTCTTCAGATACTTGTCTACTTTGTGTCTCAATTCTCCTCGAACCTTATGAGTGTCTTCGATTACAGTAAGAAGATACTGGAAGGTGTCTCCGATCTTTCAGTTATCCACCCTAAATTTCCCCTAGTATTAGTCATTTTATGATCTCACCGAAAAGTCGTCGAAAGAGTCGTATCCTTGAATTAATTCCGTACTTTTCTTGACCGAAACAGTGTGTCGAAAATAGACAGAAACAGAAAACCCTTCTTTTTGATAGAATAAACTCAACTAAAGACGAGAAAATAAAGAACATCACGACGTGTCTAGTAGGTATATTTTTATAAATTCACTTACGGTGGAATTACCACTCTGTCTAGTTATCCGGTCAGTTATAGAGGAGGTCTACTTACCAAAATTTGACTCGTAGAACTTAGAGGACCCCAAACCGTCTTCACGGAAGGCTCCTTCTATACCTCGTCTTCTCCTTTGTTCTCATCCCGTCGACAGAAGTCGTCGTTACGTACTAGGGGTTAAGTTGGTTTGTCACGAAGGAAGATGACCAACCTTTTTGGCTTTCCACAAAAATGTGTAACTGGTTACTCACTCGGTAATAATCTTCTTTGTGTGTGTTTATTTTCATACGACACAGTTACCGCTAGACTCTTGATGACGATACCTACGTTTAATGATTGAAGATTTGTCTACTGTGACGGAAAAGACTCGTTCAGGATTGTCTCCCGAGGTGCACCTCAGGTCTTATCACGTCTCTTCAGACGTGACCCTGTGTCTTTTATGTCAAGATGAGAGTTGTAACAATGAAGGAATCGACGGAGAAGATGGTGGACACTCTACCCCGATTTTCCTATTCAACGAACATCTGTTCTCTAGGACATTAAAACTCCGAAGGTCGGTCCTGAAGTCCTCACTATTGTTGATTCTGGAATCACTGTCCACTCTTTCCTACTCGGTACTCGCGTCGGAAATAAATAAATAAAAAGGAGAGTCACAAGTCGATGTGACTGGAATGGGTAGAAAGTGAAATCTAAGACAATTCCGGTAAACCTCCTTTCACAAACGGAATCAAATCCAAGAAGATTTTCATCCGAAACTCTATTCTTAAACTCACGTTATCACCGTCCATTGGATCCTTGATTGTCAATCCCCTCACCTCTTTGTTCTTCCCTTCCTTTCCGTCGATTATTTCCCTTGCAATATTTCATCCCATGTCAACAACCATTGACCCAAAGTTTGGATGAACTCTCGAAACCTCCTATGCCTCTTATGAATAAGTTGACAGGGTGTGTCACCCGTTCCTTCTCTCCATGATGAAGGACCCCCTTTGAATGAGGACCCCTGTACTTCAGGACCTGTGAACCTCCGACCGACATCAACCCGACTCTCTTTCTGGACCTCTCAACGTCTTCTACGACACCTGATTTAGCCTTGGCACTTACGGTTCCCTATACCCTACTCGTGACTACAAATGATCACAACCATAGTAGGGTAAAATATCTACTCCTTGGACTTCAAGTTGTTCTGTTCAGTTTCAGTGAATTGACCGAATTGGTATTGTGTTGTGGTCGAAGAAAAAATTTAATACCGTACAAAATGAAGAACTCCTATTTATTAGGTGTAAATATTTTTATTAGTAGTAAAACTATTGAAGATGGATCATTTCTCTTTACCACGACTCTTTTATTACTAAAAATTTTAAGATCGTCCTTTTAATTCACTATTTCATTTATCATTCTAAGGTCATATTTAGGAATATGAAATTTTATATTAATATTAAATTGAAATTATTTTTATATCTATTTTATAAATGACTCAGTCTTTACTTGTAAAGACGTGTCTTTACTGAACGGTATAAAAAAGTCCAAAGTAGTAGTTTACTCAGATTAAATAATAATTAACGTTATTCAATTTATTCGGATAATCGGTTCTGTGTCGTCGTAAGACCTTTCAGAACGGGTCACGTGACTTAGAGTGAAAGTCTGGGTATTTACCCAACTTTAATAAACCGTATTTATGATTAAGAATAAAAAAGTAATCAAGTCTGGTTGTTCTTAAGTTACCCGTTGTCAATTCTATACGTTGGAAGAATAGTAATCGTTGAAAAAATTAAGAAGGTCATTTAGAGAGTCTTATAAAAGTTTCTACTCGTTTGATCCCCCACCTTTACCAGTTTCCAAAATTACCGAAGAATTCCATAGTATTATCCACCTATTTGTCACTACTATTCAACAACTAAAGACGGGTCAAAATCACTCTGGTCGACAAAATAGACGGACCACTCATCAGAAAAAAGGTCCATCGTGTGAGTCCGACTTAAAGTCCCTTGGTGGAGAGAGGGTGAGAGTCAGGTTCATCAAATCCATAGACTGAGAAATGACCGAGATCCCCCTCAGTACACTGGTCACAAACAGGTTAACCATATGAGGTAGGGGGTCCCCAGGATCAAGTCCTCACCAGGACCCACCGACAATTCGGTACGAGACCAAAGACCCTAAAACTACCTTGATACGTATTCTCCTCAAAGATGTATGACTCTGACCACCCGGACCTCGACGACCACCGATAGAACGGTCCCCTCAGACGAGTTCTTAATATCAGTCATGTCTCTTGCAGTGACCCTCTACTTTCTACCCAGAACTCCTGTAGTAAACTCAGGGACCTATATCAATACGACGTTCAGTAATTGTGTGAACGAAAAGTGGAAATACGTGATTAATATTCGTATATACAAATATACGTGATTAAAGAAAGACACGAAGTCAAAGCCAATTGAAACAGTAAAAAGTCGATTTCCTCAAGGTGGATTATGACGTCAGCCGTTCTGAGGGTTTGCGTCACGGGTTAGATCGTGTGAGACTCACGAAGAACGACGAGTATTATTACTGTGTTATATCAAGTGAACGTCCTCAAAGAATTTTACTATACCTTTTATGTTACTCCAAAAAAGATTCACATCCACCTAAACCTTGTTTTTACGAAAGATATAGACTTGAAGATAAACGAACCAAATTTTGTTTTATCGAGACGATAATAAGTAAAACTCAAGTAGATAATTGAGTCTCATATAATTATTAAATTAACGTTGTTTCGTCCCTTCGAAAGTATACGGTGTGGACCATTTTTAAATTCCCTTTCTTGTACAATTTTTTCTTTTAATGAAACTTTGTAAACGATTATAATATTAGATGATATAATTAAGTTAACGAATTGTTTATGAATGTTTGTTGACAAAAAGTGTCTTCTTATTTTCATACTCGTTTAATTTGACAAAAGAAAACCAAACCGTCGAATTTGTCATAAACCAGAAGAAAGTGTCTGTATTGACGACTTAGATCTCCAGACATCAGACAATGGATTCCATGGTTATGTTTATAAAGTAAAAAGTATACTTAAAATGAGTGACGGAAGGAAAATTTCTTAAATTCACTAATTTTTTTAATTGTCAAATTCTTTGTAATCAGAAGTTTGAATGTAAGTACTGGCAAGTGATCTCCGTCCCCAGTAACACATCGGGATACAATTCGTATCAATCCGGAATTCATGTTTGTTGTACCATTCCTTCTTTGTAAACGACTGAACCTCAGCGTACTTAAAAAATCACCCACTAAAATTTAACATCTTTAATTAGATTGAGGGAACTCTTGTCATCGAAGACGTTGTTCTAAGGTTGAGACACGTTGGGTTTGTGTACTTGCAAACCGGAATCTGTCATGTCTTTGGAAGGTTAATAAATATTGGTCACGTATAGGTGTCTCTGGTTTTGAGGTCGCACCTTACACCTATTGTGTGACTACTATCGTCGTGTCTCGTAGTGGTTACCAGTCGAGAAGGTCCAAAAGTAAAGTACGAAGGTCCACGACACGGTAGTCAGTCGAATGTATACGAGTCAGAATCGGTAATCCGAAAATCGATGTAAATTTTAAAAAGTGAATTTATTTTTAATGGGAGATACAACTTTAATATATTTTACGTGTATTATGATTTGTAATCGTATACAGTTCAAACACACAACGGATAAACAAAGTGTGGATTGAAATCTTATGAAAGAACTACAGTCTCTCATATTCACATAAGAGTCAACCACGATCACCATTTCTTGGTTGGACGGTTACGTTCTAAGCGTCCTCTACGCCCAAGCTAGAGACCCACCCTTTTTAGGGGACCTGCTCCCGTACCGTCGGGTGAGGTCATAAGAACGGACCTCTTAGGGTACCTGTCTCCTCGGACTACCCGACGTTAGGTATCCCAGTGCTTGTCAACCTGGACTGACTTCGTTGAATCGTACGTACGAACATATAAAAAGTACATAGAATAAGGGTAGTAAAATATAGTTTATATCTGTTTATACCTTTACATAAAAAAGTCTAATTACTCTGACTCAAACCCCCAGTAAAATTAATTACGAACTTGTGTAAACTTCTTGATCCGTTTTACACTTCGTGTTGTCTTTTTTTATATTATAATTTAAAGTGATGAATAAGAGAATCCACAAATAACTAATTTTACCTTTGAATGTAATGGTATACATTTTATATGTCGGTTACCCTTAAACGACATACCGAGTCCTTTGAGTTTGTCCCCGAGACATAATTGGATCTCCCCACCCTACTCCGTCCTCTACCCTCCCTCCAAGTTTTCCCTCCTCTATATACATATTGACACCGACTAAGTACAACTCCAAACTGTCTTTTGTCGTTTTAAGACACTTCATTAGTAGGTAGTTATTTTTTAATTAATTAATTGTTTTCTATAATCGAGTAACTGACTTTTAATTTTTGACGAAAAGACTTCTCATAGAACCATACTCTAGAATTCATTCAGTAAACTAGAGTTTCTGAACCAAAGGAAGAAACGTTTTACTATTACATATAAGACTTTCAGTGTATTATTTACTTTCGACTAAAGGAACGTATAGTTAGTTACTTCGGTATATTATTTATGAAATAATTTTACATGAAACAACCTGTATATTTCCTCAAGGATTTTTATGCAATTTTCAGTTTGTAGTTTATTATACTTGACGTTTCAGTTTATTTTGAAACTTTTTCAAACCTTTTTTGTAGAGTTTCAGAACCAATGATTTTTTAACTCCAGATTAGGTTGATAAAGAATAATGATGTCTGTGTATAAAGTTTTAACAATAGGAAAACTGTTACAATGTTGTCAACGATCTTTTCGTTTTGTTAGAAGAGATTAGAAACAACAAGTGTATTTGTCTCGGTTTCGTCGTTTGTTTTACTGAACCACACTCTGTAATGTTCAAATAGAAGGATAACTTCAAAACCCTAACTCTTTACTTATGACACTTTACTTTTTATTAAATAGCAGACATAAAATCTTTTCACACAAATGAATGGTGAGACATTTCGTATGTAAAAGTAAATCTAGTTTTCTGAGAAGATAATTATATAATTTAAAAGGAAAGGATGAACCTTTTTTTTAGTGTAGTTCCGACTGTACCTCTGAGTGTTAGTTAATGGTATAATTCCACATCTTTTTTATTTCAACATCTTTTTATTTAATTTAACGATAAAATAAAGAATTTAAAATAAATAAATAAATAACCAAAACAAAACACTCTAGAATTAAGGGACTGGTCTGAAACTTGTGTTTGGGGGACGTCACCTTCGTACCTCAGAATTGGTGACCTGGTGGTCCATTCAGGGGTCTCAACGACCTAATTTATACGGACTTGATATATACAGACGTACTAATACCTTAAATATAGATCGTACCGACATTTTGCCCTGATTTGTGAGAACGTAGACGTTCTCAGATGAGAATTAAAGGTAATCTTAGTTTTAACCAAAGAGGGCCTACTGTCTCAAAATGTTGTTCGATAGTCTTACAAAAGGAAACATAGGAGATGAAACAGACTCAGTGCATACCCCCATAGTGTGGAATCTACTTCATACCTGGTAGTCGTTACACCACACTCCCCTACTTTTTTCCCGTGTCAAATCTAAGACTTCACGGAGTAACCAAAGTGTTTTCGAAAAACAAAAGGACCACAGTACCCAACAAAAATCTTCAGAACAACCTGAACAATTTTGTGACAATCAATAAAAACCACTTCAAACCTAAAGTCTTCCCTTGACAGTTCGATAGGTACTCTTTAAAGGCTCAGCAGAGAAAAAATTACTATCCCTCTTGAGGGTTGAGATACCGTAGTCCCTTCTTTCTCGTAGTCTAGACTCCTCCGACCTCCCGACCGGACCGTTGTGGTCGTACACGACAACCCGGTCAGTAAAGGAAGCTGCAGTCGTTACCATTCTTACTACGATGTTGTTTCCGGTTCACGGACTGTTTCTCTGAATCTGATCTTACTTTTATACATTTCATTATTTTGATTTTTGATTTTTAGTAGAGATTTAAGAGTTGATTATTGTACATCTTGTCTTAAGTACTATTCTATAATGAAACTATAATTACTTATGAAGGTAAAGAGTAAATCTCCTGATCAAGGTCTTTTTTACGTTATACGATTTTATTGAAAGATTAAGTGAAAATACTATTGATAAGAATAATTACTGGTATTCGAACGGTCTCGACTGACAATGAATACTTAATGAACGTATAATTATCCGTTAGATAAAGAGAAATTATTAATAAATTAAAGTGAAATAAAAGAAATGAGGAATACCTTATAACAGGTTCAACCTTTGATGGATCCTTTAAATGTCATTGTCGTCACTATTGTATGATTAACAGAGTCCCTTCCTTAAAGTTAGGTCTACTCTGAACCAGTGATCACTATTTCCCTCTTGACTACTAGGTCAAGTCTCTGTTACTCCGGTGTATCATTATGTGAACCTTTGAGGAACTTTGACTTAAAGGTGCTAGAATAAAAACGTTTAGAAAAGAGGTCTTAGTTTCTATCTTTATAGAGTTATTGAAAGTCCGTTAAATCAAGTAGATAGACTATGGTCAAAAAAGGGGAATGTTTGTGATTAAAAAAATTCGTGGCTTCCTGTTTCAAATTTTATAACAAAGTTCACCTTTTTAAGTTATCACATTCGCTCTTATTCTATTCCAAGATTACCTAACTTATAAGAGAAGTCAAAATCACTAAATCTTTATAGACACCCAGTACAGTGTCTTGATCTTTGTCTTGGTTTTCCCATTAAAAATTCTATCACTCAAAGGACAGACTTCTTTCTACGCAAGTCAGCACTCGTTTTAAATTTTGTTTTGTTTACTAATCTGTAAATTTTTTGTTACAACGTACGTGCGATTCAGTGAAGTCAACACAGACTGAGAAACGCTTGGGTATCTGACAACGGGTGGTCCAAGGAGACAGGTCCCCTAAGAGGTCCATTTTTATGGTCTCAACCGACGGTACGGAAGGAGGTCCCCTAGAAGGGTCGGGTCCCTAGCTTGGGCGTAGAGAATTCAGAGGACGTAACCGTCCACCCAAGAAGTGGTACTCGTGGTTGACCCTTCAGGGGGTTTATTACAATGTATGTGTACATATGTATTGTTGTTGTGTTTGTAGTGTATCACTACCACTACCGAAAAAACGAGTCAACACCGACTGAGAAACACTGCGGTACCTGACATCAGATGGTCCGAGGAGACAGGTACCTTAAAGGGTACGTCCTTATGACCTCGTCCAACGGTAAAGGAAGAGATCCCCTAGAAGGGTTCGGTCCCTAGTTTGGGTCGAGAGGACATCACGTCTGTCTAAGAAATGGTTTACTCGGTGGTCTATTTGTAGTGTATGGTTTGAATCCTTTTTTTTTGTTTTTGGATTTACTGGGAACTACAGGCACTGATACTTCTCACCGGGTGAGTGTCAATCTTGAGCTCGGAGTAAGACCACACCCTTTTTCACTTGACTGGAAAAAACCGCTCCGACAACAATCCAAGTATGAAGAGTTAGTTGTGAACCTGAACGAGAACGAAATTTCCACCCATTTCATAAAGTAAATCGGCCCCTAGAGCGACGAACTCCAACTATTTTAGGTAGTAGACTAGTTGACATTCCATACCAAACGAAAACCGTGGTGATTTTTGTCAATTTGTGGTCCTTTAATCGTCCAAAAAGACAGTTCAGAGTACGTACATAAACGTAAATCGTCGCGACATCTTTATTAGCGGACGGTATGGACCGTTCTCGTACGATATGACCTTAAGGATAGAACGGGATTTGTGTAACGCAACGAGGTAGTGTTGGCGGCATAGAGACACCCTACGTTTGTGAAACGTTACTGACGGTGGTTTAGGGTTACGGGAACTTGATATGGTCTATGTTTTCTTTTGGTGTCACCCCTCGTACGCAAGACACACACTTCCACACCGTGAGAGTTCCCTTGTGTCCAATACGCAACGACAAAACTAATACTACGATTTGACCAAATCAGTAGTTAAAGAGTATAAGACGAATTAGTTGGATTTCTAAATAAATAATGAGTAATGATTTTTCTTGGTTATACTAACCCGTGTAAGAGGAAAAGTAATTTTAATACGAAATCGTTCTCAGATATTGAGACGTCACAGCATACTAAGTTTGAAGGGTAAAGTTAGGACAACTGTTGGTTTCTGTTCAAGTCACCGTGTGTACAACGTCTACAAGATAGTTATTGACTACCGTTACTTGAGTCGTTTCATGACACGAACTAAAGGTATACTTTTTTTTAGAAATAAATCGGATAGTTAAAACCTAACCAGACAGTCGTACATCCAAAGTGATATAATTCCAATTTAACGATGAAGGGGTATAAACGGAACCACAAAACTAAACAAAGAATTTTTTTTTAGTAAATGTTTTTCATTACAGACATATTAAAGATTATATTTTCGTTTAAGTCGGTCCCCCACCAAAATCACTAGACTTTAAGAGTAAAGTGCCTACGTTACGTCTCTTCATACTACTGGGCAAGGGCCAAGTCGTAAGAAAGATGTTGTACTCAAATAGAGACGTTTCTGAGAACGGATGTACGGTGAGTCAAGATCGGTATCAGAAGTTTGATACGTCTCTGGGGCTCTTATAATTCTGTTACTGTGGGACGTTATTCAGTGTCGTTTAAAGTGAGTAATGTTCGTCACTAACTTGGAGTCTCCATCCTTACGCACTAACAGAGGTTGTTTACTGCGTCTTTGTGACGACAATGAGTAACATGTTTCTTAAATACTGTAGAGGGAGATGGTGAAACGATGTCGGTGTGACTCATGGTGACTCATGGTGACATTCGTCCTTGTTTACCCAATTTTACATAAGAGAATGTTAAGCCTTTTCTACAATAGTTAAAGTCCAGCTCCTGTTTCCAACAAGTCCTTTTGAGACATGTGAAGTCCTCACTTTAGAAGAACTCCATAGCTTAGTAAGACCCCTTATTTTATTCTCCCAGTCATTTACCAGAAAAAGGAGTAATAGAAAGGAGGGACAAAACAGAGAGAAAGGAGGAAGGGAGAAAGAAAAGAAAATTCTCGAGTCCCATTCGTAAGTTTTTCGTAGATACCCCGATCCTAATATCCCTGTGATCAAAAACTCCATAATTTTCGAGTAAAAGACAAAAGAGTAATATAACATTCGAATTCTCAAAAGAGGAAGACTTCCCTACAATTCCGTTAAAGATTTCATTCAATCTGGATCACTTTGTACTAGACAAGTCGTTAAAAAAAAATCCAACGAAAAGGACCACTGAAATTAGAGTAAAAATTAACACTATTTTATATGTCTTGAATTTATACAGTAAAAGGGGTGAAGTTTCACATGTCTAGTCACCGCACTTCTTGTAAGTGTAACAAATACACGACAAATCCTCTGTAAACTTACTTACATAAAAAGAAAGTTCTTGGACTTCTTTCTATAAAAGTTTTACTTTTGTATTCTAAGGTTAAAACACAGAAAAAAAAAAAAAATTTGTCACAAGAAAGAAAGAATTCATTTGACTATTCAACGTTGTGTCAAAAGTATTCATCCTGTGGTCAGTAATAAACAGTGACTAAGGAGAGTCAAGATGACAAATCTTTCGTTCAGTGACTATATTTTTGACTGAAGACACTGAATTGAAAGACAAATCACGCCGACGGTACCTTTGACCTTCGTACATAAGGTCGTAAACAATTGTCCTTCCTGTGAGAAGTACGGCGAAAAGGATAAAGCCCATACACAAATACACTAATAAAAATAAAAATTCGGGAATTTCTTTTGTAGGAAGGAAAATGGTATAAGTACAATAACATTTATATGAAAATATCTTCATAGATTTTTTATAACAGACTCTGGCGTGACGAACGATTGTCTATTCTTTTGTCGAACGGTGAACCGTTTGTCGTCCTCAGGATATAAACTCTTTACTTGTGTATTTTATTGTAAAAGAAATAATTTAACTAAATATCTCGTCCTTTTTTTTAGGCAAAACGTTTTATCGTAAAACTCTGTTAGTTTATTAAGTATAGTAAATATATATCGTTCTTCGTAATTTACCAATTCAAGTCAATGGACCTGTGATTGAAACTTTAGTACTCATGTTCCTCGGTCAAGGTTCTTCCTTTAAGGTTGTATAACAAAGTACTACAAAACGGTGAGTATTTTACCCCTTTTCGAATTGGATACTTATTCAAAGGTTTTAAGGTAAATTAAATGTTTCACTCTCTTTAGGAAAACTGACCTATTACATGTGAAAAAATTAACGGTGTGAGAGACTCAGAGAATATTCATCGAAACTTTTATCGGTTGTTACTCGTAACGATAGTATAACAGACCGACTCTCTATGTCCCTTCTCTCTAAATTTTTACTTACCTATTCTTTCGACACCATGTATATGTGTTACCTCATAATGAGTCGGCAATTTTTCTTAAGTAAACTTAGTCAAGACTACTCTACCTACTTTGACCTCGGTTAATATGTCTCACTTCATTCGGTCTTTCTTTTTGTGGTTATGTCATATGATTGTGTATATATACCTTAAATCCTTCTACCGTTACTGCTGGGACATACGTTCTGTCTTTTTTTCTGTGTCTACACATATTGCCTGAAAACCTGAGTCTCCCTCTCCCTCTCCCACCCTACTAAACCCTCTTACCGTAAGATTGTACATATGATAGTACATTCTTAACTTAGCGGTCAGATACAGACTGCGTCCTATGTCGTACGAACCCCGACCACGTACCCCTACTGGGCCTCTCTACAATACCCCTCCCCTTACCCTCCCCCCAAGTACAAACCCTTGCGTACATTCTTAATTTCTAAAATTTTAAATTTTTTATTTTTGTTTAGAGTTCCTTTATGAGTCACGGAGCAAACCGGTTGAGTTCGTAGTCCGAAATGACCTCAACTACTTGGGGTTTAAACAAGAGAATATGAGGGGTGACAAATCAATGATAAATCTCGAGTGAGTTGAAGGGAAGGAGGACTAGAGTGATTTTCGTATGTTCGTCTAAAACAGATTCCGTAGTTAGTAACAGAAGGAAAAGAATGGAAAAGAATAAAAAGAGGGAAGAACAGAATCGAATTTCGGAGAAGGAGGATGTGGTCCAAAATTAAAGGTCAGACACGATGATAGTGTGGTACGAACAGAGGACAAAGTCAAGAATCAAAAAACGAAGGTTGACATGTCAAAAGACACAATGAACGATTGGACGTCTGGCTGTGTTTGATCCTGGACACACAATGCACAATTGACGAGTCAGAGACATTGTATATCGTCCAGGTGTCATTTATAAATGATTTACTTACTTATATTAAAGACTTTTTCCACCTTCAACTATCGTTTATACGAAGGGTGTCTGTAGTCTAAGTTGATTTCGGTAAATGTTTTCTCAGGTATGTGTAGTAGAGTATTTTACTGTACGAAATGATTTTGAGATAAAAAGATAAATGATAGATTTTTAATCTTGAAGAATAATCTCCCCTGTGTAACTACTTTATTAGACTTATTTGTGTCATAATGAAAATAATGGTCAGTCTACAATCATGGATCTTTTACCTTTTACAAAGTTATGTCAAAGTAAAAAGAAAACGGGTTGAACTTACTACTCCTATGGGAAACCCCAGCCACCCACTTTTACTCCCTTTTTGTAAAACCTCTTTATTCAACTTTACTCGTACCGACTTTCGGTTTCACTTTCTTATACCTCCTCTATAACTCCCTTTTCGATACCAGTCAATTGTTAAGGAATGTAAAATTTATTCCGACCTTACACGTTTCTAGTAAGTGTAAAAAATAAAAGGACCTAGAGTACCAAACCATTTCACCTATCTTGTCTGAGTAACACGGTTCAAACTCGTCCTACTTTAGGTTCCTGCTACGAGTTCTCGTATGGTTTTGCAGTTTATGAGAAGACACTTGTGAAGAATTGGTTGGTCCATCTCTACTATGTAAGAACGAAACACACAGACGTCAGGTGGAAGTATATGGAAGAGATATCTTAGGTGATGTGTCAAAAGGACATCAACAATATAAAGACTAGTAGTTGATCTGACACACAAAAACTTATTTCACGTGATAGAATAAATTAAGGAAACACAGAGGTCTTATTACGGACCGTCTATTATATGTGGATTACTTACAAACAACTTAAGTGAGTCCTATACCGTGGTCTGGAATCTAGACAGAATACCAGGTCCTGAAGTAAATGGAGTAGTACGGAGGTTCTGTTTTGTCTAATAGTTACTAATAAACAACGGTAATGATAGTTTGAAATAACCTCCTTCCTAATTCTTCCGGTTATGTCAGACTTAGTCCGGGTAAATAAGGTCTTTGATGTTTCATAAAAGTAATTTTTACTTCAAGGAAGTTAGGATACCAACTTATGTTTCTTAGATGGAAGTCAAGTTGAACTTCCATCATGACCACCACAAATGTAAAGGTCTAAGGTTTTTGTCCAATACTTTATAGATGTACGGTTTAATTTTTATTGTTTTACTTCATTCGGTCTGTTTCTGTTTATAATATAGTAAATATACATCTTAGAATTGTTTACTATGTTTACTTGAATGTATGTTTTGTCTTTATTTGGACCTCCGTATCTTTTGTTCGAATACCAGTGGTTTCCTCTTTCCGTTCCTCCTCATTTGATCCTCGAACCCTAATTATATGTGTGTGAAGACATACGTTTTATCTATTGGTTGTTCCTGGATGACGTATCGTGTTTCTTGATATGAGTTATAAAGTACTACTCTAGATATTCCCTTTTTTTCTTAGACCTTTTTTTATGTACATGTATTTTTTCTCTCTTTCAGTACATATACGTCTATTTATTAAGAGTCTCCTATTATTCTTATTTATAAATAACTCGTGAATGATATACGATTCGTATATCAAGGTCCTCGAAATGAACTTACGAAATTGTGGAACAGTCGAAATACTCCAACCTTACCAATCACTAGGGAAAATGTCTATGTTTGTAATTCCTCTACCCTCAAATGTTTTGAACAGATACTGTAGTTCAACCACCCCCGTCCAAACGATACAAAATTTAATTCCAAAGAACTAAGGAGTTGAGTACGACATTAGGTCTTTTGATTTAAAGTACGGTCAAAGACCTACAACAAACATAAAAGAATAAATATGAGACATTATTTATTCATAAATTGTAAGTCTTCACAATAAGATTTTGTATAATTAAAGTCGTCTGAGATTACTTATTCCTCAGGTGTACGTGTAAAATAGAACGGATTATTTACTTAGTAAAAGGTCATTTAAGTCATAAAGTTGGACGAGAATTATAAAAACAAGATTTCTCTATTTTGTTTTCAATATCGGTCTCTCCTGTACTTTATTAATGTTCATTCGATGACTATTACTTGGTTTATGAATTACACCAAGATTTTACCTTAACACATAATCACTAAAATTCTAAGTGTCGACTTATTCATTGATATAAAGACTAAATGTAAGACCCATATTCCATATCCTCTTTGCGTTGTATAACGTCAATAAGACCCTCTTCAAGAAAACATTTAAAGTAAGTATGATAAGAAATGATTTTATATAGTTTAAGATATTTGGGTTTTATTAGTGAAAAAAACCCCCATCATAATGTACATATAACTATCGATATCATTTTAAATAATAAATTTTTTTATGTATCTAAATAAGGATAAAAGAAGTAATTTTCCGGTCACGATACGTTTCTAATATTACACTAAGGTTTACAGTGACTCGAAAAAAAAGTTCAATTTTTTCGGAATTTAGTTTCCCTTAAACCACGTTCATTTAATAAAAGACAAGAGTCTTTCGAACACCCTTTTCATCGTTAAAATACTTATACCTTTCCAGAGTTTCAAGAGTGACTTTATATATAAACCTAATAATTATCTTCTATCAGTAACAAAATGGAGAGAAAAATGTATGTCATGATGAAAAATTGTTAATTCCATTGAAATTGTTCGTTAACTTTATCGATTTCCTCATGGGTAATTCCTCACACAATAAAGTTACCTAGTACAACCAGTCCTATGTTCAAGTTCGTGTAATTAATAGGGATTGTTACACGTGTTTCTATTACAAATTTTTTAGTGTTGTCCTACAGGTGTCATAAAGACCATTAATAGATAAATGTCTTGTGTTAATTTGGATCAACTTGTCAAGTCAAGTCAAGTCAGTGAGTCAGCACAGACTGAGAAACACTGTGGTACCTGACGTCGTGCGTTCCGGAGGGACAGGTAGTGGTTGAGGGTCTCAAATGGGTTTGAGTATAGATAACTCAGCCACTACGGTAGGTTGGTTAGAGTAGGAAACAGTAGGGGAAGAGGAGGGTGGAAGTTGGAAAGGGTCGTAGTCCGAGGAAAGTTTACTCAAACGTGTTGGTGACCGATATACTCCGAGGGGCTATACATGACATTAATTATGTAGATGGTAAACACATTGGAAAAGAAGACACTTCACAGATTTTGTGGGGAAAAGTCATATGGAAACCATTAATCATCTATAAAAGATCTCGGTGACAAGACATCTATACTTTAATGTCGTTTCTAAGTTGTATATATCGGTCAAGGTCCTTTGTACACAAAGGAGTGAGACTTTGACTAAAACAAAAAAGACAAAAAAATTTTTTTAAAAAATTAAAAAAATTTAAAATAAAAATGAAATAAAATGAAATGTTATGACATAACCAAAACGATATGTAGCTGTACTTAGGTGGTGCCCACATATGTTCGAGGGTTAGGACTTAAGGGGAGGGTGGAGGGTGGGGTATATCTAGAAAAGTGTCGTAGATTAAGATGGTGAGGAGGTTCATCTCATATGAAATGATACTTATTACTCGAAATTTTTGAAATACCACCTCCAACTAAAAAAAAAATTTAGAGGTTAAACAAACGTCTTTTAACAGTATTGTAAACTAAATGATTTCTATTTATAGTAAAGTTAAATTTGGGTTGAGGACGATAAACTTAGAGTAAAAGGAAATTTTTTACAGAGGTCAACTGTGACAAACTTTCCCGTTTGGATATTTATTTTCTGTGTCACCTAATATTTCTGAGTTGAACATTAATAACTGACTTAAGAGTGTTAGGTTAACAAATCTTTCAACATTAAATGTCTCTTGACTAACTACCTAAACTAAAAGATAAGTCGAAGAAGATAAGGAAAAAAGGGAATCGATCTAAATATCATTGTTCAATTGTAAAAAATAGAGGAGGGGGTGGTGTTCTACAATCCAATTTAGTCCATTTTCAGTTTAATGCTCGTTGAAATCTCCTTTGTTTAAGAAACGTGGAGAAAGATTTAAGTACAAAGTACGATAAAAAGTACGAATTTATGTCACTATAAAAATGTCAATGAATTTGACCATTTGAAAAAGGTCGGAGTCCCACGGTGTGTGTCAGAAGAAAAAGACCTTGCTTAAAGAGAATAAGAGTTATCGTTTCGAGGTAAGGTAAACAAGAACCGTAAAAGGGGGTTAAATGTACACAGTCAACTTCAAAAATTAACCGTGGGGATCTCTTACACAGGAACTTAGACCCTGACCTTAAAGTAAAAAGAGTGATGGTATAAGAGTCCCTACCTCCCGGGTGTCATTCTCGAGTTCTCTATGAGGAACTCAGACTTACCTATTTCTTCTACACCTATTTTTATATCACCTTATATACACCATATATATCGCCTTATGGTAAGTAGGAATTTCTTCTTACTTTATTACGATAAACGTCGTTGTACCTATCCGAACCTCTCGCAGTACGATTCACTTTATTTTGTCTGTCTCTTTCTTATGATATACTAAAATGAATATATACCTTATATTTTATACCGTGTTTATTTAGATGGATGTTTTATCTTTGTCTAAGTCTGTGTATCTTTTGTTTAAATCCCAATGGTTTCCCTTTTCCACTCCACTCCCCCTTTACCCCCCTCCCCACCTAATCACCAAACCCTAATCGTCTACGATTGATAATATAATTATATGTCCTATTTATTTATTGTTACGAGATGAATATCGTATCCTTTTTAGATATAAGTATCACCTTAGTAAAACGACATCTCGTATTAGTTGTATGTATTTAGTTACTAAAAAGTTAATTTTTTTATTTTTTATGATGTCCAGTTTAAAATTTTTTCTTTATAAACAAGACGGTTCCTGTCCTAGAATTGACAATGTCGAAAGACCGAGGTTTCGTACTTTGTTTTCTCGTTATTATTGTTCGAACTAGTAAAAGAAAACGAATAATTTCACTACCCCTTTACAAACCCCTCGGGAAGGTATCAAGACGGGTCACAAACGTCGTAGTCGTTGAAAAAGGTGTCTGTCGTTTTTTGACTGTCGTTTGTCAGTGAGAAAAGAAAAGACAATGGATGTTTTCAGAAATTATACAAAATAAAAAAAGTTTTTATAAGAGTTATTCTTGACCGGTTACGTTGTCGAGAGCTGTGAAAAGTATTGAATAAGTGTTAAATTCTTACAAAAGAGTCGAAGTAAGTCACGTCGAAGTTACAACGGTCATACAAAGTTCTCTGAGTCTCCAAGAAGGAACCCGTATTCACAATAAAAACGAATGAACAACGAATCTATGGTCCTATTTTTATTAAACATTGTCTTTCCCCACAAAACGTATCTCCTGTTCTTTTTCCAAAATACGTGATATGGGTCAATGGGGTCTTTGTTGTCATTTAACAAAATCTTGGTCCATACATCTTTAAGTAAATTTCCTTCCGTTTAATGAAAACAATCCTCCAATTGCATATGATTCACGGAGTTCCGTTTTTTGGTTTTCGTAGAGTGTAGAAACAGGAGAGTAGATAGACAATGAATCCACGTTTCATCCGTTATAGGTTTTACAAAACTAAGACGTGGAAAGGCTCTGTTTCGAAAAATTCGTAACGGGACGTATCATGTATTTATTGTAAATAAATATTTTTACATGACGGTAAGACAAATAATTGAATAGTCAGAATTTGGATCTGAAAATTTTCCCCCTATTTTACTTTAATTATAAAATTTTAGGAGGATTAGTATTAAGAATTAGTAGTCAATTATAGAGTTCCTTTTAGTTCTTTCCTAAACAATAATTACTCGTCGAATTTAAGAACTATTACAATTATAAAAAAACGGTTATGTAAAAACCGTAATCAACCAATAAAAAATTTTTTAAATGTTTCTTGTTCCCCGAAAGAATATCTTTTATGACCCTAATGTCGTAACTTTTTCTATATATCTCTGGGTATATAACATTTATGATTGTTTATTCAGTATAAGAATTGAAATTTTTACAAACACATTATAACCCCGTACTATATAAAATCATACTAATAGGTCTCGATAATTCGTCACCATTAAAATCCTTCCGCAGTACGAGTGGGAACTTCTACCTTCTGATGTTCGGAGATTTCGACAGAGCTGAGCGAAGGCCAGACGACTCTTGTCCGCCATATACGACGCTTCCCTTTCGTCCGGTCCACTCTCTCGACGTCTACGGTCGACGTTGTGGGACGAGTGAGTTTGGAGCCGTAGGGAGTAGACGTTTCTGAATTTTATATTGTGAACGAGGTAGTCGTAGACACGAGACTTTGTATATACACACACGAAAAGTTTCAGTTTCACAGATTGTCTTTTAATTATAACTCTGTTACTACTGGGCTAATTTTTTGTAACGTAATTTTTACGAAGATCATAATTCGAAATTTTATTTATAGAATTGTCAAAACAAAGGATCGACGATGGGTGACGAGACTTTCACATGTGACGATTACAATAATAATTATTTATTGAAAATACTCGTCTTCGAGTGACCATCGACAGTTTTCAACTTCCGAAAACTGACTTATGTCCAGATCTTTACGTGTAAAAAACCAGTCACTGAAACGAAATTTTATATATTGAATTTATTACCTGTCAAATTATTAAACCTAAATACCCAAGATAACTTTGTAATCCTTTAGATAGTGGCCCTTTGATGGTCGGGGTACCCCTTAGACCATCTCGACTCAATAGGAACAGAGAAACTCTGTCTAAAGTAAGAAGTCAAAAGGAAGAACGGGGACCCGGACGAAACAGTACCTACAAGGGACGGATTGAAGACAACTGTAAACTCAAACGTTGGGAAAGAAGTTCCCATCACAGTAGAATCTTCTTTCTCCGTAGTGTCAACGGATTAAGGGTAAGGATCCGATCTAGACCCAAAGTCTCGAAGAAAATCCAAATTGTCGCGTCCAGAGGGTAGGGGAGGTGGGGGAAGGACGAAACCACAAGGAACTTTCACTACGGTGTCCCTTCCTCCTTCGGGTCCTTCGGAGACACTCCTTCCGTCGACGTGGCGGTGTGTGCCACGTACACCCCGGACCGCTGGTGTGTCGAGGTCCGAGGGGACCTGGTCTCGTCTCGGTGCCGTGTGTAAGTCCAGAGACTCCTTCGTCTTTGTCTTTTATTACCCTTGACGAGCGAGCCGAATGAAAAACTCTCCTTACGCAGGAAGACCTCACTGAACGTCGAATTCAAATCATATGGACAACCTCTTCGTCTCTTGTCACAGATTAAAAAATTTTTTTCGAAAAATAACTTCTTAGTTTACGTATCTTTTTCCGCAAAAGTACACATGTCAACCGACTTAAAAGTGGATAACAGGTTCAAAGACGTTAATCGTGGGGATAGTTCTATCTTAGGGTCCTCGGGGAGAATACGGGGAAGGTCTCGACCAGGGGGTTCTCGTTTGGTAATAGGACGGAAATTTGTAAGTCTAATTAAAACGTGAAATGTTTTATCTTAGTGTCAGAAAATATCGAAGAAAGTGAGTTATAATACAAAAGTTCTAGGTAGGTACATAAACGAAAAGTGACACTTAGAAAGCAAGAGTAACGACATACCATAAGGTAACACACTTATATTTTGACGTGAATAGAGAAAGTGACGGAGACCCGCACATCTGTTTGTCTTCCGCGTCCTCTCGAAGTCAAGCCAAGTGAAGTCAAGTCAGTGAGTCAGTACAGGCTGAGAAACGCTGGGGTACTTAATGTCGTGCGGTCCGGAGGGACAGGTAGTGGTTGAGGGCCTCAAATGAGTTTGAGTACAGGTAGCTCAGCCACTACGGTAGGTCGGTAGAGTAGGAGAAAACAGGGGAAGAGGAGGACGAGGGTTAGGGAGGGTCGTAGTCCCAGAAAAGGTTACTCAGTTGAGAAACGTACTCCACCGGTTTCATAACCTCAAAGTCGAAATCGTAGTCAGGAAGGTTTCTTGTGGGTCCTGACTGGAGGAAATCTTACTTGACCAACCTAGAGGAACGTCAGGTTCCCTGAGAGTTCTCAGAAGAGGTTGTGGTGTGAAGTTTTCGTAGTTAAGAAACCACGAGTCGAAAGAAGTGTCAGGTTGAGAGTGTAGGTATGTACTGGTGACCTTTTTGGTATCGGAACTGATCTACCTGGAAACAACTGTTTCATTACAGAGACGAAAAATTATACGAATGTTTGAGATAACTACTTATATATTGACCCTGGTGGTTGACGAGTACGTGTGTCGGTAAGGTAAGGATCCACAGCTACGTTGTCTTTACGAATGTCACACAAGGGGTTTTCCGTACGAGATCTTACTGGTATCGTCGATAAGTATCCCTCTACGGACAACCTTCACCTGTAGAGGTTATCCATACTACTCGGTTGATCGACAAAAAGATCGACATTACACGATATAGATACACAGTGAAAGGTGATTGTAAGACACACCGTGTCTTCTAAAAGGTCTTTCAGACAATCTCCTTCTTACCATTCTTCTGTTAACTTTGTTGTTGTTTTTTCGTCTTATTTCCCTCCTCCTCTCCCCTTCCGTACATCCTTCCCAGGACTTCCACTGTTTCATTACTCTACTCTCCTACTGTGCTTTCTGGTAAACTCATTTGGGTACTCCAGGACCAATTGACGTTTTCTTTAAGTACCTTCTCATCCTTTCGTTACACCTGACCTCAGAAACCAAACCTTACTACCCATACAGAATGTCTTCTCCCTTCTGTCTTTCAATAATTTATTTTTATCTCCTGGTGGATCATTACAAAGGTAAACACCAAAACTAAAGTTCCGAAAGGTTGGAGAACCTGTAGGTCACAGGTTCGACTAGTGTTGGTCGAAAGGATGAACGAGTAGACCGTCTTTAGTAATAAAAGGAACCAGTTTATTTAAAGTCTTTCTGATACATTAAGTTCTCACTGATCCATGAGGAGACTAAACGAAAAAAAAAGGGAAAAGTAAGACGAAAAAGGAAATGTAAGAAAAAGAGGAAAGAATGATTGTCAACGATACTAACAAATCTTCGTGTCCTTAGACCTGTAGTCGAATGACTAAATTCAACGTAGATAGTCTCTAGAATCTGAGACCTTTTAAGTCAGGGTATACAACAAGCAAGAGAAGGAGTCTAATTATTAACTATGTTACGTCCGTCTACTTCCCGACTTCTGAGAGACTCTACTTATTAAAAACTAAGACCCGTATCAACGGTCCTAAATCTTCGTAGAGGAATGACGCACAGTTTCCGTAACTGTAAGTCCGTTCGAGTCACATTGTGTCTACATCTCGAGTCTCCTTTCTCGTTAGAAATGACCTTCATAAGGTTAAGGTTCGTCACTTGGATAGTCAAGAGATTGTTCAGGGTCTCCCTTTAAATACAAATAGTTACACTCTTCGGTCACGTCGTATTTGTTTTCTGAGTGTTTCCTCTTTCCTTTGACTGAGTCTACTTCGTTGTGGGAAACGTTATTTTAATCTCGATGAATGCGGAAAAGGTCTTTACGCAGGGACCTGTACAAAACCCGGTCGTCCAAACAACGGTTTGACTTTTGGAGTAAACAGGTAAGGACTTTTTACACTTAGTGTGAAAGTAGTCGAATTTATGACACGTCAGTAATCTGTATACAAAAATCGCTCCGATGATCCTTCTGTTTAATCAAGTTAAACATACGGATTCCCAAAAAAGGGAAAAAAAAGGAGACAATTTTACTTTATTAATTTAAATTTAGTGACTTACTGATAAGAAAAGGATTCCTTTACAAGAAATAGGTACTTGTTTTAAAATAGACGAAAAATTTTATGGATGTCTATTCTCTTGACCATATAACGGAAATTATTGGTTCATACAGAGTGAGGAAAACAACGTAATATTTGTGTATCTCTTAAAATTTTATATCAGTTAATATAAAGGCTGTGTCGAAGGGTCCACCGCAGTCATCATTTGTTCGGTGGACGGATACGTCTAAACTAGGGACCCAACCCTTCTAGGGGACCTCCTCCTTTACCGAGGGGTGAGGTCATGAGGACGGACCTCTTAGGGTACCTGTCTCTTCGGACCGTCCGATGTCAGGCATGTCATCGTTTCTCAGCCTATACTTACTTCGCTGAATCGTGTATACACACAAAAGTTGTGTAGACGTTTATTCTAGAAGGATAAAATGATGAGTTCAGTTTTGTCGATGTGGTCCCTTAGAAATTTACAATTAATACAAGATCTTCAGAGAGTTACTCGACGTCAGGGTCACAGTGTGTTATGAGTCATGGCAAGGGAGGGGAGTCGAGACAGGTAAGGAATGACGACGGGATTAGGGTTGGGGACGGAGTGTGGTAGGTGGAGACTAAAGAGAACCGTAGGTTTTTTTTTTTTTGACGTTTTATTGTTTACTACTAAACCTTGTGAGTTGTAAGACCCGACCTTTTTTTCAGAGATTCTCTTCTACTCTATTCTCGATTCATTACATTAGTAGACTACAACATCAACTGAACCGAGGGAGAAGTTGCAAGTTGTCGAAAAGGTAGATTAAAACAATGAAGATGATATCGAAAATAACAATAAAACACAAAACGGAGGACCAAATACTATTATACGTTTATTATACGGTAGTACATTATGTCTTTATTAACTCCATTTTGAACCCCATGGTTCACTACCCCCTCCCTTTCCCTGTGAGATTCGTCTCAAAACACACAAAATAAAATTTTATAACTCAAACAAATCTTTTTAGTCGTGTTATATTTGACGGTGTGTTTATCAATAGTTACTGTCTACGAGGATAGGTAAGTTTATATCTATACATTGAGGAATCTAATTTCTAGAAAGTAAAAGAACTCTCAGGGAACCTGACGTTCCTCTAGGTTGGTCAGTTAGGATTTCCTTTAGTCAGGACTTATAAGTAAACTTCCTGACTACGACTTCGACTTTGAGGTTATGAACCCGATGTACTACGTTTCTTGACTGGGTAACCTTTTCTGGGACTACGACCTTTTCTAACTTCCACCCTCATCTTCCCCTACTGTCTCCTACTCTACCAACCTACTGTAGTGACTTAGTTACCTGTACTCAAACTCATTTGAGGTCCTCAACCACTACCTGTCCCTTCGGACCACACGACGTCAGGTACCCCAGCGTTTCTCAGCCTGTGTTGACTCGCTGACTTGAATTGACTTGACTTAAAAGGAACTGGTATTCCTTTCGACTCGTGGTTTCTTAACTACGAAAAGTTAACACCACAACCTCTTCTGAGAACTCTCCGGGAACCTGACATTCCTCTAGGTTGGTCAGGTAGGATTTCCTCTAGTCAGGACTTATAAATAACCTTCCTGACTACGACTTAGACTTCGAGACTAAGTCTATGAAACCGAGGTCCTATACTTCTTTATTGACTGACCTTTTCTTGACTGACGTCGCACCACACGACGTCAGGTTCTCAACCAATACTGACTAGTTGACTTGACTTGACTTAAAAGGGACTTCTGAATATTTAAGACCCCAATATATTTTAATTCGTTTTTTGTAAGTGTAATTCGTGTCTGTTTAAAACGTGTTTATTCACATTAGTTCGGTGAATTTAATAGTGGACTTTATGGAACCTGAAGTTTCTTTTTAGAGTCTATTGTTGTGATATACAAGACATTTTTCTAAGTGTAATAAGACACCCAATATTGAATGACCGTCTTAAATCACTCTTACCCCCCATCGGATTTTACTTAACCTTTTTTCTTCCCTTCAACATTGTCTTTTCATCTCAACCCTTTTTTATTTAATTTTTTCTGTTCTTTTCATCTCAGACCCCTGAAGACACCACCAGGCGACCAATTCTGAGGTACGAGTTAATACCCCCGAGTCAATACTTCGACAGTGTCAGGTCCACTCTTCATGACCGTGAGATGTGTAACAACCACCTCCCGAACCCCTTCTGTCCTGTCTTCTCGACAGTCACTTCATTTGAACTACCTGTGTCTCCTTTTGAAACCTTATTGATAATTATCGAAATTTTATTTTACAGGAGTCTAATCTAATAAAATTTGATTCTTATTATTGATGACCGTGACTAAAAGTTTTATACAAAGACAATATTATGAATTATAAAAAGTCCAATCCCGAGTTTGACATCTGAAAAGGTTGAGGTTCCGTTGGAACTCACACACACACACAAAATCAACGAGTCAGTACAGACTGAGAAACGTTGGGGTACCTGACATCGGACGGTTAAGGAGACAAGTACCTTAATAGGTCCGTTCTTATGATCTCATCCAACGGTACCTGAAGAGGTCCCCTATAAGGGTGTGTCCTTAGTTTGGGTCCAGAGGGTGTGACGTCCGTCTAAGAAAAAGTGGTAGACTTGGTGGTCCCTTCAGGTACCGTTGGAATACGTAACTATTTTCATAAATATTAACTCCCGTCACATGGTAAAACATATAAATGACCCCCGGTTAACGTGTGGTCTTTATCCATGTCACTTCTATGATACTTCTTGATCCCTCTCAACTTTCGATACTGGAGATAAGGTAAGTCAAGTTGTCTTTATATTACCCTCCACGTGTTTATTAAATTTTAAAGGTCATCGGTGACAAAATTTTCCATCTTTATTTGTCCACTTTATTTAACTTATTATTTAAAATAAATTGGGTTATAAAGTTTGTATAATAAACGGTATATTAGTTGTATTCTAATGACCCGATAAAAGAAAAGAAGAATACGTGAACTAGAAACTTTACTCCACACGTAAGAGGTGAATGTCGGGTAACATTAAACGTGACCGTTGGAAAGTTCCCAAGTTGTCGGTGTGTATCAACCCTCAACGCCGACGTAATAACCAGTCCTGTACAGAAGATCTAGGAAACGAGAAAGATACCCAAGAAATATTTCGGCCAACTTCCTGACGTAGTAGTGGTGTAAGTGACTTGTCGGTGTCGAGTAAGTCTTTCATTCCGTATCGAATAAAGTAGTGTAAGAATCTTACACTCGTAGATTTAAAGGTTCATACCTTAAGGATCTGAGGTGACTAAAGGACATCGGAAAACTCCATGCGTCTTCTAGACTAGGTCGGACTTAGTTTCTGAGTTCCAGAGTTCGTCACTGGTTCTGTTGAAATCTTTGTTGTGTTAGGAACCGATACATGACCACAATCAAGTATAATATACCTCGATTTTGTCGTACCATACAACATGAGGTACCTCAGTGTTTCTCACCCTGTACTGAATTGTTGACGTGTTGTTTTTTTCTCGTACACAAATCAAACCCGAGGGGTTTGGGACTCTGTCCTAAATCCTCTTTACCCAAATAATACTTCACAAGAACCCGTTGTTATAGTCCTTCACTCGTCCTGACCCTTCCCTTCTTCGTCTTACCATTTCATGGTTCTTTTGAGACGTCTACCATTAAAACCATATTAAGAAGGGACACGTCTGGTGATATTTTGAACTTGAAAGACTACTCGTCTTTCCCTCGACCTCAAACTTCTAGGGACACGGATTGGGAGAACCTCCCGTGTTTGTTTTAAAACACGTGTGGTTCTGGCTCCTCTTTCCTCGTCACTGGTGTGTTCTCTGGCTGGGTCTGAAGAGACACTTACAGGTTTTCAGAGACCACCTCCGTACCCAGTCACCACCGGGCGACGTCCCAGTCCTCGTGACTCACGTCGTCACGGACCCTGGAAAACTTCCTCCAGTGGTAATAGAAGTAATGGTGATGGTATCAAATCGGAGTCCAGTTTAATGTCCCTCACTTGCGTCGGGGTGGGTAGTTGTCTTTCAACCTAATGTCTAGATGACTCGTACCGGGGTGGGTAGTTTTGTTGTGGGTCAAAGGGGGAGTCAGTCAGAGAGGGTAGTCCTACTAAAGTATACGAAGAATAGGAAGAGGTAGTCTCCCGTCTTTCTGACTTTTGGTGTTAGTGTCTTTTGATTGACTAGACTAGTGTACCTGGTGTCGGGACAGATTGAGTTACTTTCATACTCGGTACGGTATATCCCGGTAGGTTCTGTCTACCCAGTACCACCTTACAAGATTGTTTTGCACCAGGTGACCTCTTCCCCTACCGTTTAATGAAGTCATAAGAACGGAACTCTTGGGGTACTTGTAGTACTTTTCCTTACGATGACCTCTTCTTACCTCTTTATTGTGGTCTTTCTTACTTCTGTACCTCGGTTTCGTTTCGTTATCGGTCAACACCTACACTGACCACTACCTTCGTTCCAGACTACGACATTTCTCGTTATAACGTATCCTTGGACCTTACAATCCAGATACTTAGTTCCGTTTAACCTTCACCAGTTTGTCCTCTACCGTTCTCACTTGTAACTGTAAAATCCTTAGTCACTTGATTTTACCTGATCTTACCCACTTAAATTGAGTCTACTGTAAATATATATGATGACACCCGTTTTTAGGGACTCTTCTTTACCACATCGGTAGTATCAGTTGTTCTCAGGTTTTACGTTATGAACCTACGTTACAGTTTTTGTTGTCTTACTAGAGACAAGTAAAAGTTCCGTTTGTTAAGTCATAGTGTCATTAGGTTCAGATATGGGACTGGTCATTATGACTTCTTCGACTTCGACTTGTCAAGATACTTCTGGATGTTCTGGATGGTCTGATTATGGGTTTTTTCTACAGGAAAAGTAGTATCCCCTTACCTTACGTTTCATCCTTCAGTTCTTTATGATCTCATTGTACGTTTAAACCGGAACCTCATGTCTTTCTTCGTCCCGTTTCCGATTATCTCAAAGCGGTTCTCTTGTGTGACCAGTATCGTTTGTGGGAGAAGGTTGTTGTGTTGTTTTCTGTTGGTACCTGTAATGGTGTACCAGTTGTGGTTTTAGTCTAACTAATATAAGAAACGTCGGTTTCTACCTCTTCGAGATATGTCAGTCGTTTTTGTTCTGGTCTCCGACTGACACCGAGTCTAGTACTCGGTTTAAATCTGATTTTAATTCCTTTCATCCCTTTTGATTATCTGGTCAGTCCATACTGGATTTAGTTTAGGGAATACTAATATGTCATCTCCACTGTTTATCTAAGTTCCCTTATCTAGACTATGTGTCTCACGGATTTCTTGTTACTTACGTCCAAACACTGTAACATGTTCTCCATCATTAGTTCTGGTAGAGGTCCTTTTTCTTTGTGTTTTTCCGTTTTACCGACAGACTTCTCCGGAATGTTTATCGACTTTTTTCTTCTCTTCACTTTCCGTTTCCTCTTTTCCTTTCTATATGGGTAAACTTACGTCTCAAGGTTTCTTATCGTTCCTCTCTATTCTTTCGGAAGAAGTCACTAGTTACGTTTCTGTATCTTCTTTGTTGTCTTACCCTTTCTGGTCTCTAGAGAATTTCTTTTAATCTCTATGGTTCCCTTGTAAAGTACGTTTCTACCCGAGTTATTTCCTGTCTTTACCATACCTGGATTGTCTTCGTCTTCTACAATTCTTCTCTACCGTTCTTATGTGTCTTCTCGATATGTTTTTCTATAAGTGTTGGGTCTATTAGTGCTACCACACTAGTGAGTGGATTTCGGTCTGTAGGACCTTACACTTCAGTTCACCCGGAATCCTTCTTAGTGACACTTGTTTCGATGACCTCCACTACCTTAAGGGTAACTCGATAAAGTTTAGAATTTTCTACTACGACACTTTCACGACGTGAGTCATACGGTCGTTCAAACCTTTTGAGTCGTCACCGGTGTCCTGACCTTTTCCAGTCAAAAGTAAGGTTAGGGTTTCTTTCCGTTACGGTTTCTTACGAGTTCAAGTCAAGTTAGTGAGTCAACACAGGCTGAGATACGCTGGGGTACTTAGCGTCGTGAGGTCCGGAGGGACAGGTAGTGGAAGTGAGTCTGAGTGTACGTAACTCAGTCACTACGGTAGGTCGGTAGAGTAGGAGACAGCAGGGGAAGAGGACCGGGGATAGGGAGGGTCCTAGTCTCAGAAAAGGTTACTCAGTTATAAAACGTACTCCACCGGTTTCATGACCTCAAAGTCGAAATCGTAGTAAAGAAGGTTTCTTTAGGGTCCCGACTAGAAGAAATCTTACCTGACCAACCTAGAGGGACGTCAGGTTCCCTGAGAGTTCTCAGAAGAGGTTGTGGTATCAAGTTTTCGTAGTTAAGAAGTCGCGAGTCGAAAGAAGTATCAGATTGCGAGTGTAGGTATGTACTGGTGACCTTTTTGGTATCGGAACTGATCTGCCTGGAAGCAGTCGTTTCATTACAGAGACGAAAACTTATACGATAGATCCAACCAGTATTGAAAGGAAGGTTCCTCATTCGTAGAAAATTAAAGTACCGACGTCAGTGACAGACGTCACTAAAACCTTGGGTCTTTTTATTTCAGACTGTGACAAAGGTGACAAGGGGGTAGATAAAGGGTACTTCACTACCCTGGTCTACGGTACTAGAAGCAAAAGACTTACAACTCGAAATTCGGTTGAAAAAGTGAGAGGTGAAAGTGAAAGTAGTTCTCCGAAAAAGCAAGAAGAAGTGAAAGACGGTATTCCAACCACAGTAGACGTATACACTCCAATAACTATAAAGAGGGCCGTTAGAACTAAGGTCGAACACGAAGAAGGTCAGGTCGCAAAGAGTACGACATGAGACGTATATTCAATTTATTCGTCCCACTGTTATATGTCGGAACTGCATGAGGAAAAGGATAAACCTTGGTCAGACAACAAGGTACAGATCAAGATTGACAACGAAGGACTGGNGGTTGAAAAAGTGAGAGGTGAAAGTGAAAGTAGTTCTCCGAAAAAGTAAGAAGAAGTGAAAGACGGTATTCCAACCACAGTAGACGTATATACTCCAATAACTATAAAGAGGGCCGTTAGAACTAAGGTCGAACACGAAGAAGGTCAGGTCGCAAAGAGTACGACATGAGACGTATATTCAATTTATTCGTCCCACTGTTATATGTCGGAACTGCATGAGGAAAAGGATAAACCTTGGTCAGACAACAAGGTACAGATCAAGATTGACAACGAAGGACTGGACGTATGTCTAAAGGGTTCATTCTACCATCCATAATGTTCTCCCGTAGTCTCCCGTCTGTGTGACTTTGGCATGAGTGCCTTTTGAACAGTCAGATTAGTGTGATCCTGGTGTCGGAACAGATTGAGTTACTTTGGTTCGGTACGGGCGCCCCGTTGTGTTCTGCCCGTCCAGTACCACCTCTCCAGACTGTCTTACACCAGGTGACCTTTCCCTTACCGTTTGGTGAAGTCATGAGAACGGCACTCTTGGGGTACTTGTCATCCTTTTCCGTTGTACTATCCTGTGACTTTCTCCTTGAGGGGTCCAGTCATCCACGGGTTATACGATGACCTCTAGTCACCTCTTTATTGAGGTCTTTCTTACTTACCTACCTCGGTTTCGTTTTTATTATGGGTCGACACCTACACTGACCACTATCTTCGTTCCAGGTTACGACATTTCTCGTTATGACGTATCCTTGGACCTTACAGTCCAGGTACTTAGTTCCGTTTAACCTTCACCAGTTTGTTCTCTACCGTTCCCACTTACGACTGTAAGATCCTTAGTCGCTCGATTTTACCTGACCTTACCCACTTAAATTGAGTCTACTGGTAATATAGATGATGACATCCGTCCTTAGGGAGTCTTCTTTACCTCATCAGTAGTACCAGTTGTTTTCTCAGGCTTTACGTCATGAACCTACGTTAGAGTTTTTACTGTCTTACTAGAGACAAGCAGAGGTTCCGTTTGGTAAGTCATAGTGTCATTAGGTTCAGATACGGGGTTGGTCATTACGACTTCTTCGACTTCAACTTGCCAAGATACTTCTGGATGTTTTGGAAAATCTTGATTGTGGGTTTTTTCTACAGGAAAAGTAATATCCCCTGACCTTACGTTTTTATCCTTCAGTTCTTTGTGGACCTCATTGTCCGTTTAAACCGAAACCTTACGCCTTACTTCGTCCCGTTCTGATTATCTCAAAACGGTTCTTTTACGTGACCAGTATCGTTTGTGGGATAAGGTTGTTGTGTTGTCTTCTGAGATGTGTACCTGTAGTGGTCTACCAGTTGTGACTTTAGTCCAACCAATATAAGAAACGTCGGTTTCTACCTCTTCGAGATATATCAGTTGTTTTTGTTCTGGTCCTCGACTGACACCGAGTCTAGCACTTGAGGAATAACGATTTAAGTCTGAGTTTAACTTCTTTCATCCCTTTTGGTGATCTGGTACGTCCATACTGGATTTAGTTTAGGGAAGACTAATATGTCACCTTCACTCTTTATCTAAATTCCCTGATCTCGACTATTTATCTCACGGACTAATTGATACCTACCTCCAAGCACTGTAACATGTCCTCTGTCCCTACTTCTGGTAGGGGTACCTTTTATTTACGTTTTCTCGTTTTACCGACAGACCCTTCCGGAATGTTTATCGACACTTTTCCTCTCTCCGTTTTTCGTTTCCTCTTTTCCTTTCTATATTCGTAGACTTACGTCTCAAGGTTGCTTATCCTTCTTCTCTATTCTTTCGGAAGAAGTCTCTAGTTACGTTTCTTTATCTCCTTTTGTTGTCTTACCCTTTCTGATCTCTAGAGCAGTTCTTTTAATCTCCATGGTTCCCTTGTAAAGTACGTTTCTACCCGAGTTATTTCCTGTCTTTACCATACCTGAATTGTCTTCGTCTTCTATAATTCTTCTCAACCGTTCTTATGTGTCTTCTTGACATGTTTTTTCTAGAAGTGCTGGGTCTATTAGTGCTACCACACTATAAGTAGATCTCGGTCTGTAGGACCTTACACTTCAGTAACCCGAAATCTTTCATAGTGATACTTGTTTCGATCACCTCCACTTCCGTAAGGTCAATTCGACAAAGTTTAGGACTTTCTACTACGACACTTTCACGACGTGAGTTATACGGTCGTTTAAACCTTTTGAGTCGTCACCGGTGTCCTGACCTTTTCCAGTCAAAAGAAAGGTTAAGGTTTCTTTCCGTACGGTTTCTTACGAGTTTGATGGCGTGTTAACGTGAGTAGAGTGTACGAACATTTCATTACGAGTTTTAAGAGGTTCGGTCCGAAGTCATTATGCACTTGACACTTGAAGCTCTACAAGTTCGACCAAAATCTTTTCCGTCTCCTTGGTCTCTAGTTTAACGGTTGTACGCGACCTAGTAACTTTTTCGTTCTCTTAAGGGCTTTTTGTAGATAAAGACGAAATGACTGATACGGTTTCTTACGAGTTTGATGGCGTGTTAACGTGAGTAGAGTTCGATCGTTTCATTACGAGTTTTAAGAGGTTCGGTCCGAAGTTCTTATACACTTGGTGCTTGAAGGTCTACAAGTCCGACCTACATCTTTTCCGACTCCTTGGTCGTTTAACAGTTGTAGGTGACCTAGTGGTTTTCTCGTTCTCTCGAGGTCTTTTTGTAGATTAAGACGAAATAACTGATACGGTTTCGGAAACTGACACACCTAGTGTTGTTTGACACCTTTTAACAATTTCTCTACCCTTATGGTCTGGTGAACAGGACGGAGGACTCTTTAGATATACGTCCAGTCCTTCGTTTTTAATCTTGACCTGTACCTTGTTGTCTGACCAAGAGTTAACCCTTCCCTCATACAGTTCCGACATATAACAGTAGGACGAATAAAATGAATATACGTCTCATGTAGTACTCTTTGAGACCCGACTTACTTTGTGTTCGACCTTAGTTCTAACGACCCTCATTATAGTTATTGGAGTCAAAACGTCTGCTGTGGTGGGAATACCGTCTTTCACTTCTTCTTGATTTATCGGAAAACTACTTTCACTTTCTCCTCTCACTTTTTCAACCGAATTTTGAGTTGTAAGTCTTTTGATTTTAGTACCGTAGAACAGGGTAGTGAAGTACCGTTTATCTATCCCTCTGTTATCTTTGTCACTGTCTGAAGCAAAAACACCCCGAGGTTTAGTGTACGTCTACAATTGACATCGGTACTTTAATCTGTGAACGAAGAACCTTCTTTGCGATACTGGTTGCATTTGTCGTATAAATTTTTAGTCTCTATAATGAAACATTCGTTTCCAGTTAGATCAATTTCGATACTAAAAAGGTCATCGGTACATACCTACACTCACAACCTGATATTTCTTTCGACACACGGTTTCTTAACTACGAAAACTTGACACCACAACGTCTTCTGGGAACTCTCAGGGAACCTGAGACATTCCCACTCACTAGGTTGGTTCCACTAGGTTGGTCAGGTAGGATTTCCTTTAGTCAGGACTTATAAGTAAGTTTCCTGACTACGACTTCGACTTCGAGGTTATGAAACCGGTGGACTACCCTTCTTGACTGAGTAACCTTTTCTGACTACGACCCTTTCTAACTTCCGTCTTCCTCTTCCCCTGCTGTCTCCTACTCCACCAACCTACCGTAGTTGCTGAACTACTACCTGTACTCAAACTCGTTCGAGGTCCTCAACCACTACCTGTCCCTCCGGACCGTACGACGTCAGGAACCCCAGCGTTTCAGTCTGTGTTGACTCGCTGACTTGACTTGACTTGACACGGACAGTCAGAACCCAGTCCCGACGACTTCCCCTACCGTCAGGGGTCCGGAAAGGACGAAAGGAAGTATCGTTTCCCCCAAGACGATAGGTCTCCCGTGTCGGTTGTTTCTCTGTACCACGTCCAATAACTTTCAAATTCGGTCAGGGGTGTCTCCACAACACACACTTAGCCACTTTGCC
This sequence comes from Capra ibex, assembly GCA_006410555.1. NCBI lineage: Eukaryota > Metazoa > Chordata > Mammalia > Artiodactyla > Bovidae > Capra > Capra ibex. The sequence goes on along the minus strand of SJYO01045292.1, from coordinate 108,326 downwards.
AACCTCCCCTAGACCTGTCTCGTGACGATACCCGTCGTCGTCCTATTGTTTAAGGTCCTCCAAACAAACACATGGCCTTCATTGATGTGACACAATTCACCCTCTACCCATTGGTGTCCTAGCCTCTTGACCAAGTGTGTCCAAGACCTTGGTCGGAAGAGTCTGAAGGTACACGTGTGTCTAGTGAATTTGTTACTAAGCACAACACATCTATCTACGCCTGCGCCTACGACCCCTGACCTCCTTCTCTTAGGAATAGGGTCCCCTCCCGGTACGACCTTTGTCCTCCTAAATGTCGGGACTGGTCTTTGAACTATCTTTACAACCTGAAATTCGAGGTGTGGTTTAGTAGACTGACTTTGAGACGTAAAAGGGTTCTTTGGACATATATAAAGTACGTACAATTCCAAATTCGTAAGAAGACCCGGTCCCCGTCGTGAAACTCCTCGTTGGACGAGGTCCTGAACTGAATCCTTCGTAATCGGATTAGAAACAGATGAACGAAGGGTTCGTTTCTTCCTTTAATAAAACCGACAATCGAAATCTTCTTGGGTTTTCGGGAAGGTCGACATAATTCTTGTTACACCGATTCTTCACACCCGTTTCGTCGAATCTCGTCGGAACCGAATAGTACTCTAATACTGTATCAGAAACGAAGTCCCATCTACCTAGATAGATGCGACTGTCACAGAGTATTTAGGTCACGACCCGGGATCAATCATATCGAAACCTTCCTACCGAAGAATAAATTAGACCTCCTAAACATAAAGTTGAAAGTTTCCGTTTCAAGACTACTAATGGTGATTCGACCCAAGTCGGGGACGACAGATTTAGGACTTCGAGAAATTCAAAAGACGGAATCCTAGTTAGAGAAAAGGACTACTCCTGATGTCTCCGGACTTGATCTCTTTTGTCTAGATTTTTAGTGGACAGTACCTTAAAGAAGACCTCGAATTTACGTACATAAGACATTCTACTGAAGACGTCAAGGGAGTGGGGTCTCAGCAATGACTCTAGGGTCAGAACTGTAATAATTTAAAAGGTTTGGACAGTGTTTCAACAACAAGTCAGCTAGTCAGTGCAGGCTGAGAAACGGTGTGTCTGACGTCACATGGTCTGAGGAGACAGGAGGTGACAGAGGGCCTCAAACGAGTCTAAGGACAGGTAGCTTAGTCACTACGATAGACTGGTAGAGTAGGAGACGACGGGGAAAGAGGAAAACGGAAGTCAGAGAGATTCGTAGTCCCAGAAAAGGTCACTCAACATCAGTACGAAGGATTCCGGTGACCTGAAGTGTGAGACCCTACAGAACGAGATCCACCTACCGGTGTAGTAACAGTAGACCTGGTAATTCTGGAAAAGATGTAGTAAGACACATAAGAACGGTAGAGAGAAATTACAGAAGACTCAGACAATCGAGGAATGACAAAGATAGGAAATAGCACGGGTAGTAACGTACTTTATAAAGGAACTATAGAGGTCAAAAGAACTTCCCTAAAAATGAGAAAGAGAAAAATGACAAAGGGAGACAAAGAAACGTCACGAGTGAATTCTTCCGAGAGAATAGAGAGGAACGAAAAGAAACCTTGAGACGTAAGCCAAACCATGTGGAAAGGGTAAAAAGCAACGGGAAACGAAGTGTTTCAATGATACGAAAATAAAGATTTCAATAAAGTCAAGACAGTAAGAACGGTGTCCTAAATACACAAACAAATTGTAATGATTGTTAACAAAGTGTTACAAGTCAATGAGAAATAATTAGGAAAGAAAACAACTACCTGTGTGTGCCAAATAAACGTGTTTGGTTGAAGGACGACGGAGTGCGGTGTAGATCTCCAAAGAGAACCCATTGATGATAGCACTAGAAAAGAGACCTACGCCGTAGAAGTCGTCATGGTCTACGGCGACGAACGAGTGGTTTCGTCATTCCTGGAAGATACAAGGAAAACCGTTACATCCTCTCGAACATAAAAGGATGTAAAATTTTTTGTGAACGATAATAGTCGGAAAGTCTTTTACAAACGTTTAGACTATCTGCGTTACACCCTGGAACCCAACCGGACTTAAGAGTAGTGACTAAATGGACAGACCAACCGAAACAAATTAAGGACAGTCCCGACAAGGTGAAATAGAAAAGACGTTTAAGGGACAATTGTAAGTAAAAAGAAAACCAATAGACACGAATAACAGAAATTTTTCTCCTTTCAAAACAAACAAACTCCGAACACGAGTTTGTGTCTCACTATCAGAGTCAGAATGACTGTTTTTGTCTCTGTGTAGAACATTTATGGTGGATGCTAGCACAGTACGGTCCAAGGGTCAAATACCGAGGACTATGGTTCGTCGACCTCAATGTTTCTTTTCCGTCTCACACTTGAGACAGGAGTCTTCGTACATAAACAAGACACTCTAGAAACCCCTTTATTTTTGTAAGCTTTTCCTTATGAGTTAGTTAGAGAGACATATATAACTTATATTGCTTAATGCTCGGTTACCAATGGGATTACTTTATTTTCCTGAGTGTTTACTATTAGATTTTCGTTCATAAAAGTTTCATGGAATAAACCTTTGCAGTTAGATAAAAAATTTTATTTTCTAAGAACCTTATTTACTATTAAATTTCACCTTATAAAATTATAAACACTCTATATACTTTCAGGATTGTTAAAATTATCGAAAGGCAATAAAAAATCAAACAACCGTTTGAGGATAACGGTATTAACTATTACTACAGTAAAGGTAATGGAGACGAGTAGTCGTCCGTCGTCCAACCCTAAACTCATTCTTTCTTGTTACGTACCGAGTAAGTCCCAACGTAACGGACCGAGTCGTACAAAGAGAATGGACGACCGTCCGTAGTCTTAAGTAGAACGGTACGTAAACAGAATTACCGTGTCATTTCTTACAAAAGTAGTACTTTCTACCATATACTCGACGTTTCTGAAAGTAATTTTCGTCTTTTCTGACAGACTCATCATCGGTTCAAATACCCAGATGTAACTCATAAATCTTAAAACCGTTTTAAAGACTATGTCAAGGGGACAAAATCCACCGTCACTACTAGAATATAGAATGTAAGTTTTACAAATGGACTATGTTTATATTAATGGTTTTGTTTTGTTTTTGGTTCCTCGTATATATTGTTGGGTTATAATAGTCTCAACCCTGTGATCTTTTTAGTATAATGAGTTTACTGTATTATAGTTCCTTTCCACGTATCACTAAAAGTCTGGTACACTAAGTTTATAGAAATCAGATATCAACGGTTTTGGTGTCGAGTTTAATCGGATCCTTTATACTCTTAAACGGTTCCTGTGACCTAGCAAGGACATTGACCTCCTTTGTAGTCTGTTTGACGTCGTTTTTTAACACATAAATATTCCAGTGTTCCTTGGTCCCCGGACTTACCGTCTTTCTGAAAGAAGTAACGAAAAAGTGAAGAGAGAGAAGGACTATAGTAATGAAAGAAGGACTAACTTGTCGAAGAAGAGTTATCAGTGGTTGACGTGGTTCTTAACAGTGTATACCGAGGAGAGTAGTGATCTCTCAGACTGACTAAAGGATGAAGGTCATACTTTTTAGGACCCCTTCCAGAGACGGACCAAGGAGATGGAGATCTTGTTAGGTAAACCTACAGGTACTCTTAGTCTAGTAACCCGGACCTACTCTCGTCACTCATCTTCGTACTTCTCATATCCTTTGTGACGTATATCGGCAAGTGCCCTCATATACTTTTTCGTCCACCCTTTTTCCTATACCCATAAGGGTGTTGGACACGCCCTAGAGTATCGAGACATTGGTAAGAAAAAGATAGGGTTCTTTATCTATACGTGAACTACTGGACTCAACTGACGTACTCACTTACTTACACATTTACTTTCCCCAATGTAGGTACGATATATTAAATACGAAACACTTTAATTAAAAATACAGAGGGAACGATATTCATAATTTGGTGGTACCAAACGAGACCACAAAACCTATTATCGAAGTGCGTAAAGGATAACATTAAACTCGACACGACGACGACGACGACGATTCAGTGAAGTCAGCACAGGCTGAGACACGCTGGGGTATCTACCGTCAGGTAGTCCGAGGGGATAGGGACCCTAAGAGGTCCGTTCTTGTGACCTCACCCAACGGTAAAGGAAGAGGTTACCTACTTTCACTTTTCACTTTCACTTCAACGAGTCAGTACAAGTTGAGAATCGCTGGGGTACCTGACACGATCTTATCCAATATTCTTGACTCAGGACACACATCGCTAAAGATTAATTATTTCATGTCTTCGAAATCAAAATCCCGAATCTCGTAGACGTAACCGAAGTATCTATACGAAATACGAAACAAGACAAACCCCGACGAAAGACTTCTGAACAACGAGTTAATAAAAAGGGACCTATTCACTTCGTGCGACATTATTTACCATGGGACTACCAGATTCCTTCTCAAGTCACAAGTTCACGTCACAAGTTCTATACCTATGTTCTTAGGTGTGAAACTCTCGATTATCAGATCATATAAGGATTAGGACGAGAATATGGAAAACTGTAAGAGGACTCGTTACCCTTTTCGAATTACACCATTGTCGTTTAACTTTTTTTAGAATTCTCTTAAGAAGTTTCCCCCCTTTTCTCGTTGTATGAACGATGTCTCACCTTTTTCTCTTTTTACAAACCAAACCAATACAAAGTACTACTCTCCAAAAGTCAACATGGTGACACTCAGAGTACGTAAAAACTCGTAATCGACTCCTCTGTAGGTGGAGAGAGAGGTCGATCAAGGACTCAGTAACAAATAAACATATTGACTCTTTTACAGGTAGTTTACGGAGTCTACTTTAAAGGTTTCGAGACAAAGGTACCGCAAGTACAGTGAGGTGGTATAAGAACTTCACCAAGACAGGTTTTGCGAGTAGAGTGAAAATGTCTTTGTAAACGATAATACTTGGGATTCGGATCGTCATAGGTACGTTTAATGATGAGACTAACGTAAATGGTTCCATAATACATAACATCTGTTATTTTTGCATACATTGGTCCAAGACTTTAATATTAACTATGATATAAAAAATTCGTTCAGATGAACTCCTCTAGTTTACTTTTTTTAAATTTTCTTTTTTTGTTGACGATTAAAGAAATCATTCTACGTATAGTTCCGACCTTTTTCTCCTCGTTAGTGTTAAAGAACCCTCAATTCACCACGACGAAAAGTAATTTACCTTAAACAAACTGTTTTAGTTTTGACGTAAGGTACTTTGACTAATCATTGATGTGTGTCCATGAACGAGTAATTTTGAATCATGTGTATTAAAATTTTATATTAAAAGAGTTAACCTTTAGTTAAACAAAATTTATTTGAATTAATACGGGTGGAGGTGCAAATAAAATTTTGAAAAAAGTTCGGTCTAAGAAGAAAAAAATTACTTCCTCATAAACCGGGAACCATTAACTGAGGTGGACAATCAGGAAAGAGAGACTATTGATCAGAAGCAGGAACCAAGACTACCGGAGTGAGTGAAAACCAGTTAAGAGTGACGGATACTTCCGATTCCTTCCCACTCAGAATTTGTGTTAGACACGAACAGAAAACTAAATTTAAATGTGATGACTATGGACAAATAAATTACGAAGAGTAACTGAGTATAACAAATACGAAAATGATCAAATGAATTTGTATATAAAGTAACCTAAAGTCTTGGGATGAGACGGTGACAGATCGACACCTTAGGGGACGACTCTCGATGGATTAAAGGTAAAAGAGGAAGACAGGACTCACTTTGGACTGTAATAAGTCCGGTCTTTTATATTGACTTTTTAGATAAAAAAGGGTTACAGAGGTCGTCACTTTCACCGTTCCACTGTGTACCACTCAGAGTACGGTAGTCCTCAGATGACTCTCCGAGACCCTTTCACACCAAGGACTCCATCCCCAGGACAGCAGAACGACGACCCCTGTGTTTATCGACCTCACCGTCTCCGTAAGGAAGAATTTAAAACACCCTAAAGAAAGTATAAATATTTATTATATAAACGTCACGAAAAAAAATTAACTGACCAAAATCTTGAATTGATAACTAAAAGTGAGACCAACTACTCCAAAAGAATTAAATAAATTAACCTCCCATTAATGAAATGGTGCGACACTACTAAAAAGGTACGTAGTCCTACTTAGTCGCCATCGATACGCACAGAGGAGGTGGGACTTCGGAGGAGGGAGGGGTGGGGTAGGGGATGTGACAGTGCCTCGTGTCCGAGGGCTCCGTGACGAAGTGCGTAGTCTGAGGGTGACCGGTCAATACAGTGCAGATCATTACCTATATAAGTCTCATCCGTTACCGTTGGGCGAGGTCACAAGAGCGGACCTCTTAGCGTCCCTGCCCCCTCGGACCACCCGACGGCAGATACCCCAACGTGTCTCAGCCTGTGCTGACTTCACTGAATCGTCCTTACATATATAGAGTTACGATAAGAGCGGGAGAGGAAGAGAGTGACTCGGGTTTTCAGACAGGAAATGTAGATGCAGAGGAGACGACGGGACATACGCCCTAGTGACCATAGTGGAAAGATCTAAGGTATATATACACAAGTATATGTCATAAACAGAAAGAGAGAAACTGAATGTGTGAGACGTGACTACTCCGACTACTCCCAAATTTAGACGATGGTATAGAGGGTAGAGGGGAAAGAGGAAGGAGGACTATCTTAAGAATAGTGATCAGAAGAAAAAGGGGTAGTGATATTGAAGTTCGTTGTATGAGTTTGGTGAAGCATTAGGTGTCAATTTCTATCATAGTAAACCGAAGAGACAAACACTTTCCTCCTGTAAATGGACGTTTAGAAAAGTGGAGACTAAGAACAAATTTAAATGAAAGATTGAACAGTTTCGACTTTATGCAAACAGAATATGTCATAGGTATTAACTGAAATTATAAAACGTATATCTAACTAAGATTTTCAAATTTTGATTATTTTTATTTTTAAATGTACTGACATATTTTTCATTTATATGAAAAGACAACCCGGTATATAATCTGAAAATAATAAAATGAACGACATCAATATTGTGGTACTTGATGTACTGAAAGTTTTCTCTTGTAAGAATTATGGTTCTCTTATACCTAGAAAAAACTGACGAGGAAGATAACAACTTTTAGGACTATAAGAGTCGTACCGAACTCAAATTTATTACGTAAAGAATATGTAAATAGAGAAAAAGTTGGAATTAAAAGAAAATCCCTCTTCTATGAATTCGGTAAACGTAAATAGAATATAGAAGATCGACGACGACGACAACGACGATTCAGCGAAGTCAGCACAGGCTGAGACACGTTGGGTTCTCTGCCGTCGGATGGTCCGAGGGGGTAGGGACCCTAAGAGGTCCGTTCTTGTGACCTCAGCCAAAGGTAAAGGAAGAGGTTACGTACTTTCACCTTTCACTTTCACTTCAGCGAGTCAACACAGGTTGAGAATCGCTGGGGTAACTGACTTCGGGTGGTCCGAGGAGGCAGGTACCCGTTCTCATGACCTCACCCCACGGTAACGGAAGAGGTCATAGAAGATCGAAGGATGAGTATAAAAGACTTGGATAAGGTTAGGATGTGAAAGATACAGTCGGAGTTCTTATGTGGAAGGAAATCGAGATTGAATAAAAGAACATAATACAAAAAGTATAAAAGGAGAGAAGCCGAAAGAGAGAAGTAACCGATGGTGGGATCGACCTGACTGACATGGACATAAGGAATATAAAAGTGAAAAGAATGGGAAAAAAAAATTAGAAAGTGAAAGATCAACAAACAAACGACGGAAGTAACAACAAAACGAACCAAGGTGTAAGCCTCTCTAAAGGAAATGGAGGAGAAAGTCATCAAGTCCTCTTAAAAGTAATAACAAGGTAATAGAATATAAAATAAAGATTCTCTTTACAGAATATAAACAATGGGTAAAAAGTATCGTAGAACAAGAAAAGAATTCCCATTTTATATAAGAGAGACTTCTATGAAGGGTCAAAAAAAATTTGACAAATGAATGTATATGATTACCCCGAAAGGGCCATGGAGTCTGCCATTTCACAGACGGATGTTACACCCTCTGGACCCAAGTTAGGGACCCAGTCCTTCTAGGGGACCTCTTCCTTTACCGTTGGGTGAGGTCGTGAGAACGGACCTTTTAGAGTACCTGACTCCTTGGACCACCCGATTTCAGGTACCCCAGCGTTTCTCAACCTGTACTCACTCGTTGAAGTGAAGTAATAATGAAGATAAAAGACAAGTAGAAACGTAGGGAATAGTTAGTCATAACATCGAAAAAAGTTATCGAACACCTCTTAAACAATCAAGGGTAGAATCTACCCCGTTGTCTTCACGACCGACCCTCGGGACTCGTACCCTCACCCCAACTGGTCGATCGTCTGAAGAAAAGGTCACTCGTACACCCAAGGTCGGTGGTACCACACCATAGGTGTTTACAATCTTACTCTTCTTGAAATGAGACCTAGGACTTGAAGCCACGGTGGGTGTTACTATGAAAAGTTAGTAAATAAGTTAAAGTATCTTCTGTGTGGTGAGTTTAAAAACTACGTCTTTCATTGACCAATAACTAATAAGATATACTCCTAGTCCTCATCCCTTACTTTCGGACAAAAAAAGTGAGGGTGTAGAATGAGGTACAAGACGACCCGACCATCTTGAGTTCGGACCTCGTAGAGAACTAACAAAGACTCGTCCAGTCCCCGAAAGAGTAGACAATGAGAGATATATTGGGTCTGACACCAAAAGAGATGATACTGTAGAGAAGTAAAAGTGGGGGGACCGTTTGAATCACTTTATACAGTACAGTCCTGGATAGAACAGGAGAAGTAGTAACACATAAATACAAGGAAATAGTAATAAAAGTGTCATGGAGTTCTCTCTATTCTACAGTATGAACGCGAACAAAACGACAAAACCCGATTATGATATAATTTTAAACACAGGTTTTGGTTTAAAGACTAGAAGGGTCTATCCTAACAGACCAAGAAGTGAAGTCATTTAATTTAATTTTCTTGGAGACTCTAGTAGGAATCGAGAGAGGGAGTACAGTACATAGACCAAGTAAGTCATTTAGAAAACCGAAGTGTAAGTTTTACATAGTCCTTGGATTGGTAAAGAGTGGTGGAGATAAGGTCCGGGAGACGAGACGGATAGAGACAAAGATATGGACATGAATGTCGAAAAGTTGTCTCCTTGATCTTGTTAGGACAGTTTTATACAGTCGGGTTTAGGTAGTGAACGAGTTTTGTTACATTATGAACACAGTGACTCTCATTTTAGTAAGAGTGTCACCGGTGGATGGCGATTAACCCAGTGAACGACTGTGTGGGTCCGAGAGGGCGACGAAAGAGGGACGAGTAGTGAGGGAGGTGGTCACACGGTCCAGTGTGGACGGAGTCGTGGTGAGAGGGGACACTACTGGGGAACTGTGTGAGGTGGTAGGCGTTCCAGAGGGAGTATCAGGTGGTACAGAATCACACTGACATAGACTGGTTGACTAAATTTTAACCTTATACATAGGGGGGTTTACGAAGGATAGAGGTAAGAGACGAAATAAGGAAGGATCGAGGATAATGGTAGAATAAATAAAACAAATAGTAGTGGGAAGGGGGTGGTAATTCATTCGAAGTACTTCTGTTAGTAAAAAGAGACAAATAAAATAGGGGTCGTAAGTTTTGACACCGACCATGGCTCATCCGTTACTTCATAGACAATTCACTTACTCACTTACTAATAATAATATATCGGTTATGTAATTATATATTGATTTTTTTAAAATAAGGATTCCCGTCGAATAAGGAACCCTCGTAAAACTACGTAACCTTTGTATTGTTGACTATAATTCCGTCATCTACTTTGTCTAGTTGGACGGTGAAAGTTTCCCACAGTCTATAAAAAGGTGTTATTAATTCGTACCTTCGGTTTAAAAGAATCTAAAGAAGAAGGAAAGGTTTTTAATATCGAAAAATTTTTCATAAAAACACGGAAGAAATTCCGATCTATGTGTCCGTTATGTTAATCCCGAAAAAGTCGAAGGTCTCTCCGTCTCCTTACTCCTTCGTCGAATAAAGACACAATAACCCACTGACCTTTCTTTCCCTTCTACGACGACGAATTAGTCAAAGATTTAAAAAGGACCCCTTTTCGTCTGAACGTGCGTCATCGGGTGTCAGACTTTAGTACTAATAAAGACTCAGAACCTTATATATAGGAGGGAATTCAACCCGTAACTAAAGAGAAACACCGTGGGAACTTGGGACGGACCGAGTTTTCTTCGAGAGGAAATTCCTTAGTCCTTTCGGTGAACCCCTTCCACCCATCCATACTAAAGACGGTGTCAGTTGTCCTATCGTTAACCAACAAGAATAGACCTACATTCTTCTCTAATTAAAGACTTGACGGAGAAAAAGAGGGAGGAAAAAATTTTACTTAAAAAAACCCCCCTCCTCCACTGAAAATTTGGAAATATACACACAAGGTTTGTCCACTGTAAAAGTGTTAAATCTTCAAATTTTATATATAGGAAATAGACGGGGTATTAGTAGGTTTTAAGTTCACGTCTTACACCCCACCTAGAGTAAAAGGTTTTTTCTTGTGGGTACTGATAGTTTGGGATTGTGATTGTCTCGTTATATACCTGGACCATTCTTGGACCTGGAATAAATACTGTCCTACCTCCTGATAGGACTCTACTGTATCCATACAGAATAATTATACTCTTCCACTCTTACGGTCATTTACTTCTAGAATACTTTATGTTATTGGGTCTCCCGATTGAAAAGTGTACACATCTTTTGTTATATATAAGTTATGTCATTATAAAAACCGTACATATAAGATGGAGGTTCCTCTAGTCGTGTCAAAAGGTAATACAAGGTTTCATATAACGACTTTTCTTATATACCGTGGAATAAGAGAAAAAGAAGCAGTAAAAAACAAATTTTTCAGTTTGAATATCGGTGACGAGTAGGTGGTATTCAACCACGATTTAAGTTTTTCTTTCACTCTATCTGAATTAACACATGTTTTTTTAGACAATCACAAACTTTTAAGATAGAGTTGTATATACAGGGGTCTTATTTTTCTTTATATACTTGAAGGACAGAGAACTCCAATAAAAATTTATAGATATGATAATTAAACCTCCCTTCAGATTCTTTTCACCTTTCAAAAACTCCTTAGTTCAAGAGATAGTCCTACCAGTCTCCTGACTCCGTCCTGGTAAGTGATCAGGGAGAAAGAGAAAAGATAAAGTAAATCATCGGATATTAAAGAAAAAGAATTTTTGGCGGGGAAAACACCGTGTTAGAGAATAAGGAAAGGGACTTGGTAGAGTTGAATAAACCGGTCAACTTCTATAAAAAGGAAAAGAAGTCTTTTTACACCATTGACTACCCGTCTCTTCCTCCCCCTGTTATTGTCACTGAGACTCAACACGAACCTTCCTGCTTCTTCCACCTTCGGTGACCCGTAGGACCGTCTGGAACCTTTTCCGGGAACAAGTCTCGTTCTTTAGACCTTGTTGATCAAGTCCCCGGAGTTATAAAAGTTGAGTTTTTATTCCCCTAATCTCGTGTACTACAAGTTTCAGAGACCTCGAGATATTATAAGGTACTCGAGAATTGACAAAAGTTCCTGGGTATTCGAAAAGAGAAGGAAAGAACCAGGAAGGTAAGGACTTGAGAGGACAAAGGGAAAGAAGAAAGGAAAAAATTTGTGGGAGGAGACGGGGACGTCTTCTGTGTAAATAACCCATGGATAATAGTCAACTCTGATTCTATCTAGAACCCTTGTGTTTACTGATTTGATATAAAAGAGTGACTCTTCGAGTGTTTAGGTCCTATCCCACAGTCTGTATCACTGTCTATTAATATCACATTATTTACGTTATCTTTTATCCGGACCTACTAGTTTCCTTTCCTTCTTTGACAGTCAATGAGTACCTTTAGTACCCTGTCTCCCCTCTGTCCACTCAACATGCGTACCACTCAGGGATTTCCTCCAAACCTTTAAGACGACTGCCTGTCTCACATCTTTCCTGTAGTCCTCTCGTACAGTCAGACTTACGTGAGTCCAATACTTCCGTCCTCCTTAGCGTTCACCAATCCTTAACGACTCCACCTTACCACGACCCCAGGTCTACCACTAAGTCTTCGAGGATTCCCGTGTCCGATACAAACAAAAGTGGTGACCATTGAGGGATCACGAACCGTGAATGATCCGGAAGTTTCTTATAAATGAGTGATTTACTTACTGTTAATTTATCTGTCTTTTGAAGTAAAACATCCATTATTACGGTGTCTTTACTAAACTTCAGACTAGTCCAAACTCCGAAAAATTCCTAGTGACGATCGTCTATCTGTGTGTCTCAACCTCTTTTTCCTCTCTTAAGATCTTTTCCTCCATCTTCCATCAATGTCTCTTCTGGACAGTACCTAAACTTGTTCTACCCTCTCCCATCGTCCTACTCCTTTCTCTCCACCCTCGATTAATCCTTTAAGTCTCTCGAACGTTGTATAAACCTGTCTCCCATTTGTCACCTTTGTCACAGTCTGAAATAAAAAAACCCGAGGTTTTAATGACGTCTACCACTGACGTCGGTACTTTAATTTTCGGAGAACGAGGAACCTTCTTTTCAATACTGGTTGGATCTATCGTGTAACTTTTCGTCTCTGTAATGAAACGGTTGTTTCCAGGTAGATCAGTTCCGATACCAAAAAGGTCACCAGTACATGCTACACTCTCAACCTGACACTTCTTTCGGCTCGTGGTTTCTTAACTACGAAAACTTGACACCACAACCTCTTCTGAGAACTCTTAGGGAACCTGAAGTTCCTTTAGGTTTGTCAGGTAAGACTTCCTCTAGTCGGGACCCACAAGAAACCTTCCTTACTACGATTTCGACTTTGAGGTCATGAAACCGGTGGAGTACACTTCTCAACTGAGTAACCTTTTCTGAGACTACGACCCTCCCTAACCCCCGTCCTCCTTTTCCCCTACTATCTCCTACTCTACCGACCTACCGTAGTTGCTGAACTACCTGCACTCAGACTCACTTGAGGTCCTCAACCACTACTTGTCCATCCGAACCGCACGACGCTAAGTACCCCAACGTTTCTCAGCCTATGTTGACTCGCTGACTTGACTTGACTTGGCTTGGTTGGTCACACCTACTTCAATTCCGTTCGAAGGTCTACTGTGAAGGGTTTACTGACTTGATCTGAGAGATACTATAAGTATGGACGACTTCATTGTCTACAATGGGGGTTTAAGATTTTATATGGAACTTCCGACTACAGTCATATATTTTGTAAAAAAACCTGTCGAGTAAATAAAACACTGTCGATGAAGTTATCGATTGTTAAATTGTCTCTAGGAGATAATTTGAAAAAATAAAAAACGTGCTCCCTCAATTGTAAATTTTTTGACTGAGTTTGTCAAACCTTTTAACCGTTATAGGTAGATTCGAAACCCGAAGGGACCACCGAGTCTACCATTTCTTAGACGGACATTACGTCCTCTGGGTCCAAACTAGTGACCCAACTCTTTTTAGGGGACCTCTTCCCTTACCAATGGGTGAGGTCATAAGTACGGTTTCGACTTTGGACAGAGAACCCCACTACCCGATAGAGCGATAATATTACGTGACTTGTTCCTAGAGTCTATCCTTTACCCGTCCGCCTACTCGCAGGTCCCTGGGTCGGTACCTTTCCCTGGACTTGGGTCTCCTTCTGTACGTCTTTTATTAAAATCTAAAGAATTAGGTTTATCCCTTCCGAAGTGAAGACGACGGAAACGTGTGTCTCTAAGAAGAAGTGATTAATACTCTGTCTAAGGTAAAGAATAACTTTAAAAAACTACTTCTCTCCAAAGGGTGACTTAGGAACTCTGGACTATCATTTGTGGTTGTATAACGTTAGGACACTTAGGACGGGGACCAAGTCTCGTTAGACAAAAGGTTTGGTGTGTTACCACAAGTCCGACGTACTGGCGTCCTTCTTCATCGTCTTAATCTACGGAGACACAGTGGAGGGTGGAGTTTCCTTTCGTCTTATAATCTTTCTCCGTGATTGTGACCCGTCCTTCTTCTCTTAATAAAATAGAAGTCTGAGAAACTGGTTACCTTTTTAAACGTACCTAGACTATTTACTAATTGAACAAGTGTACTATATCTAAAACCCAACTACATTTACTAGACAGAAAACGTCAGGTACAATTGGAATAGTCATTCTAGAAAAAATATATATTAAAAGAAAGTTAATAAATAAAACCGACGTGACCCAGAAGTAACGTCGTGGACCGAAGAGATCAACGACACGTGTCCGAGTCATCAACACTGGGCACCCGAATCAATGAGACGTCCTACACTCTAGAATCAAAAGACTGGTACCTAAGTTGGGTCTAGGGGACGTGAGCTTCGTACCTCAGAATTGGTGACCTGGTGATCGTTTCAGGAGTGGTCGGTCGAGAAATTTCTTTAAGTGGTTGACCACGTCTTTTTCAGAACTCCTAAATTTTCAATGAATCCTTTGAATGAATACGAATCGATGACTGAAGATAGGGGAAGCAGTGGCTCTTTTGTCTCCGTTGGTCTTTTGGAGATAGTAAGGGAGATGCTGTACCTGGTGGATGGTCGTAGAGATGACTACCTGAGGTGAAAAGGAGGAGAATAGTCAATGAATGACTAGGAACGAGGACAGACTCGGGTCAGGGAGATAAACACTTGATTCTAAGGTGTTAAAAAAAAAATTGTTTCCTGGTCTCTCATTTATAAAATCCGAAACATGAGATATACCAAATACAGTATTACTGAGTTGATACAGATCTCTTTCGTCGGTATCTGTTATACATTTATTTACCCAAACAACGCAAAGTCATTTTAATATATTTTTGTTCACTATCCAGTCCGAACTGGAGTCCGATATGAAAGGACTTAGGATATGATCTAGGGCGGTACGAACGGATGAATTCCTGTACGAGGTCGTCAAGAGGTCGAGAGAATATAAGAAATGGGAGGTGTCCTAGTAACGGTGGTCGTATGTACGTACAACACCAAAGAGGGTAGAATTTTGATAGAGAACTAGAACGAAGGGAGAAGGTCGTTAGAAGAGTAGAAAAGGGACGGAAAATGTAGTTTTGAAGCGTGTTCTTGTTAGAGAAAACAGAAGAAGTAAAGAGAGGTGACTAAGGACTCGACGACGACGAAGACGGTTCAGCGAAGTCAGTACAGGCTGAGACACGCTGGGGTATCTACCGTCGGGTGGTCCGAGGAGACAGGTGCCCTAAGAGATCCGTTCTTATGACCTCACCCAACGGTAAAGGAAGACGTATCGGGTGAGGTTATCTGAAAACCAAGGTAATAAGGTGGTTCAACGAGATTAGTTCCAGTGGTCACTGGAGGTATGGGAACTTAGGCTGTCAATCAACAGTCGGAAGTAGAATGAACTGCACTTTCGTTGTCGACCGGGACAACTAGTGAGAGAAGAACTTTACGACAGAAGGGGACTAAAGGTTTGAGTGTCTGAACGGAGTGACGGTCCGGTGACTGGTGAGGAACAATCTGACGAAGAAGAGTAAGGGAGAATAGGGGAGTTAGAAAAGTTCAACCTCATAGTCACTGAGTCCGGAACTTTTAAAAGAGGTAGATGTCAACGAAGGACCTACTAGAGTAGGACCGAGTAATTTATGATAGATATTAGACTACTGAAGGTTTAACTACGTAAGTTACGGTCCGAGTATATAAATTGACGGATGAGTTGTATAGACGAACCCATAGATTATTATTAGAGTTTGGTTTGTGTTAGTTTCGACTTGGGAACGACATGTGGTGGTTTACACGAGATGAAATTTAAGAGGGATGCCTCATGTACCATGAAGGTAGGAAAGACAGACAACCCAGTTTTCAGATTGTAGTAAGAACTAAGAAGAGGAAGAGAATGTACGTTGTATGTTAGTGTTGCCAGGTGCGAGAGTTACTATGTGAATTCATCTACGTCTATATCTATTAGTCTAATAGATGTTCGATAATAGAATAATAGATAATAGAATAGAGATGTTCGAGGGAAAAGGAAGTTCTGTGATTGTTAGATTAATTTTATAAAGCTATCGAAGAATTGACTAGAAGGACGAAGGTAATAACGGAGAAGGGAAGTCAGTTAGTGACTGACTTCTCAGCAGTCTAGTACAGATAGTGGACGAGGTTTGGGAGGTCCCCGAAGATATAGGGAATTTTATTTTAGGTCTCAGGAAGTTTTCGAATTTGGTGTTATTCTTTAGTTGAAGATAACGGAAACGATCAAAGGAAACGACCATGGAGGTTGAAACGGTCCTCAGGACATAATTACGGACACACACCTCACACACCTCCTGACAACCCTCAATTGTCACCTCCCATTTCCCTTCCTACTACTATGGGACGTCGAGAGACGTCGAGACTCCTCCTTAGTCCCGTAGGGTCTCTCCCCACGACTTCCGTCCCTGTTGTTTGTGCCTACACGAGTAACCAGGAGCTCCGTCATCCTCTACGTCCTTCTTCACACTCTGAGTCGCCTGTCTACACTTTGTTTGGGGGATAAAAGGTCCAGATAATTTCCCTCCATAGGGAACTCCCTCGTCTCTCTAGACTAGGAATCCTGTGTGTCCCATCCGTTTAACAACCGTTGGGTGAGGTCATAAGAACGGACCTCTTAGGGTACCTGTCTCCTCGGACCACCCGATGTCAGGTGCCCCAGCGTTTCTCAGCCTGTGCTGACTCACTGAAGTGAAAGTGAATAGTTCTCCTTATGACAACAAATTGATGTTTTCTATGGTGAAAACATCAGGTTGGTATCTCCCTTTTTAACTTTCTGTGTCAAAAGAGGGGTTAGGTAGAAACTTTCCTCAGTGAACAGATTTTCTTATTTATTTTTTAAGTTAGAGTTCACTAAATACATTCTTTCTTTCGTACTTTTAGACCTGTTTATATAAATCCTTTCAACTTCAGGACCAAGACTGTTTTTTTAATTAATTGACTTGTCTAAAGAGTCTTTAACTACTGTGACAAAGGTAACTCGTTGAAGGAAGTCTAAAAACGGAAGAGACTCGTGAGATAGTTCTTTACTAGGGGAAGGAGGTGGTAGTGTGTGAGAAGCAGACGAAATAGGGGTGTGTGTCCGGAGGTAGACTGGGTGTTAGTCAGTCTAAGTAGTAGTACTAAAGAGATAAAAGATGTCTTACGACACAGGGACTGTGACCGCGTCTCTTCCGTGGACGTTTGCACACGACTTACTTACTTACTCAGGCTTAGGGAAACAGTTGTTAAAGAAGACCTCTGTAGACTGAAAACCTCTTCGAGTCCAAGGACAACCCGTAAGATGTGTTACTCCATTTGACAGAGGAAGTCACACCGGTGATGTGTTCCATGATACATACAACCGAGGGTCCTGATATATCTTCCACACTACAATACTCTGTCATGACTGTTAATCTTCCCACCTTTAATTCAAAAGGCTCGTGTACCACAAACGTTTAGATTTGGAAGACCTACTCGTTAAAGTTACTCCCTTTTTATGGGATGTCTTATAGTGTCAGTCCCTTCCGTTTTGTATAAGACATCGAAGTAATTAATATGGTCCGTTCATCGACGACCTTTTTACAGATATCTACGTCAAGACTGTCCCTTATGATGTCCCGAACGATTAGTGTTAGAGATTTCCTTTAATTACTCGTCTTCTGGTGTCTCTCCTCTTTTACTTTTACAAATCTTGTATTCGCGTGTTTCCAAATAACACTGTATTTTATACGTCTAACCAAACATTATACTATAGATATAAGTGAGTATCATTTTCGGAGGGACATTCAATGAGAGTAAATCATTTAGGAAGACTAACTCTCAATTACTTATAATATTCAACCATTAAAATGATTCTTGACTTATACTAACATAAGATCGTCACTATAAAATTTTAATGACATCTTTATAAATCACAAATAAATAGATACAAGTAAGTGGGTAGGTTAGTATGTATGAATATGACTCTTCACTTCACATATGTGAGTTGTCTAATGGTCGACCATGGCCTTATTCTTACTGACGTTTCGTTCATGTTACACCGGTGTGTCTGTCACAAAGTGACTTGACTTCGTAGAGATTCGTGTTTAATATGGTATCTGCATTTGCCCACTGAATCAAGAACTTCTATATTTTATCTAACTCAAAAATTTTGTCGGAATTTTTTATCGAAGAGTTCTGAAGTCTCATAGTTTCGATCTATCGTAAAATAAGTAAGGTAACATTCTTAACTTCAACGATAATACGTTGAAAACCTTTATTTGGAGATGGTATTAGTGATTAACTACGAAATCTCGACACCACAACCTTCTCTGAGAACTCTTAGGGAACATGACGTTCCGCTAGTTTGGTTAGTTTGGATTTCCTTTAGTTGAGACTTATAAGTAACCTTCCTGACTATAACTTTGACTTCGAGGTTATGAACCCGGTGGACTACGCTTCTCGACTGAGTAATCTTTTCTGGGACTACGACTCTTTCTAACTTCCGTCTCTTCTTCTCCTACTGTTCCTACTCTACCAACCTACCGTAGTGGTTGAGTCACCTGTAATCGGACTCGTTTGAGACCCTCTACCACTTCCTGTCCCTTCGGACCGTACGACGTCAGGTGCCCCAACTCCAACGTTTCTCATCCTGTACTGACTCACTGACTTGTTGTTGTTTATTAGTGATTATTTAATCTCCAGTCCTGTATAATAAACCACATACATCGAGTCTTTTTACGGTCTCGTGACTTCCAGTTTTTTAATATCTAGCATTACGAGTCTGTTACTTGTGACCGGACTGTACTGGGGTATCAACAGTAGGTACTACACTCTTCGATATATTCCGGTGTCTATACTGTACGTCTGAAGTTGAAAATGAATCTAAGTATATGAAAAAAACGGTGAAATAAATAAAATATTAACTTCCTATTAACGAAACGTCTCAAAACAACAAAAGACAGTTTGTAGTTGTTATTAGTCGGTATCAATGTCGGTACAGGGGAGAACTTTCTTTGACATACTCCCAGTCCTAGTTGTGACTTTCACTTTCAGCGAGTCAGTACAGGTTGAGAAACACTGGGGTACCTGATATATACCAGGTACCTTAAGAGGTCCGGTCTTATGACCTCACCCATCGGAAAGGGAAGAGGCCCCCTAGAAGGGTTGGGTCCCTGACTTGGGTCCACAGGACGTAACGTCCACCTAAGAAATAGTCGACTCGGTGTTTCCTTCGGGTTCTTATGACCTCACCTATCGGATACGGAAGGGTCACCTAGAAGGGTTGGGTCCTTAGTTAAACCCCAGAGGACATAACGTCCGTCTAAAAAATGGTCGACTTTCTGGGTCCTGATACTAATCATAGAATGTTTGATATTAGTACCTTTTTCTTTGGAAGGGAAAGCTATACAAGTAAAGTTCGAGAAAATTACCGTTAACTTGTCAAAATCTCTTTCGTAGTTTAATGAACTCAGGTTCAACGGGTCTTCAAGTATCGAAGAATAAACTATATAGGACGGAAAGAAGACTAATAAAGACATAAGCAGATTTTCCGGGTGATAGAATCATTTAATCGTTGAGAAATTACTTCTTAGGAATAGATTAAGTAGAAAGATCATGTACCGACTTATTTATAAAAAATAATAAATTCTAAAAATAAATTTAAAAATTCTTAAAAAGTAGAAAGAATATAATTAACTCGTCAATACATATATTAGTATCTAATCCACGACAGGTAACATTTTCTTTAACTTATCCATAACTTTTACAGACGGAAACTCCTCTGTCTACCTTTCTTCTACCATTCCGATTCTCTTTTACTCAACCCTATTCTACAAATCTACTTTACCTTACACCAAAGTAGACATAAAAGAAAACTTTTCTTTACTATAGTTTACGAATTAAAGATTCCTTTTTTAGGTATTAAAATTCAATTGTGGTACTAAACTTTCGTAAACTTAGTGTGAAGATTAACCGTTGCTCAACTAAAAATCTACCTTAAAATTGTGTTCTATTTATACAACTTTTGAGTTTCAGAAAGTTTCCTTAGTCCTATTATATTATACTTAAGTCTGACTCCACTAGTCGAAGTTTCTAAAGTCAGGTGGTATGGAACCGGTGAAGAAGAACCTTTCGGTGCTCCAAGTTCACCCTCTACAAGTGATTCAGTCCGGGTATGTGATGACAATAGTACGCTACAAGGTCCGCGGGTTACAAGGGGTGTAGGTCTTCAAGTGCATTAAATCCCAGGACCTATTATTTGTTTCTAACTTTTTTAATCAGTCGATCTCTAGGGTTGTACCGTCGTATTAAAGTTTTCTTAATCTCGATCTTACGGGGTTTTGTTTCAAAGGAAAATAAGAAACTAAAAAAAATTTAAAATTTTAAAAAATAACTTCATATCAACTAACTGTTACAACACAATCAAAGTCCACATATCATTTCACTAAACCGTATATATATATATGTATANGCGGGTTACAAGGGGTGTAGGTCTTCAAGTGCATTAAATCCCAGGACCTATTATTTGTTTCTAACTTTTTTAATCAGTCGATCTCTAGGGTTGTTCCGTCGTATTAAAGTTTTCTTAATCTTAAGTTTTCTCAATCTTACGGGGTTTTGTTTCAAAGGAAAATAAGAAACTAAAAAAAATTAAAATTTTAAAAATAACTTCATATCAACTAACTGTTACAACACAATCAAAGTCCACATATCATTTCACTAAACCGTATATATATATATATATGTGTATATATACACATATATATTTCGAAGGGACCACCGAGTCTGTCATTTCTTAGACGGACGTTACGTCTTCTGGGTCCAAGTAAGGGGCCCAGTCCTTCTAGGGAAGTTCTTCCTTTACCGATGGGTGAGGTCATAAGAACGGACCTCTTAAGGTACCTGTTTCCTCGGACGACCCGATGTCAGGTACCCAACGTTTGTCAGTCTATACTGACCCGCTGATTGTGAAAGTGAATAGTATACATATATAAGAAAAGGTCTAAAAAAAGGAGAGTATCTAATAATGTCTTATAGATCACACA
Organism: Capra ibex; assembly: GCA_006410555.1. Classification (NCBI taxonomy): domain Eukaryota; kingdom Metazoa; phylum Chordata; class Mammalia; order Artiodactyla; family Bovidae; genus Capra; species Capra ibex. Next base: position 87,220 of record SJYO01045292.1, on the reverse strand, counting down.
TATACAATTAGGGTTTGAGGGTTAAATAGGAAGGAGGGAGGAAAGAAGAAACCATTGGTCCAAACAAAAGATACTGACATAACATTTATTCAAGTAAACATAGTATAAAAATCTAAGGTGTATATTCGTCATAGTATACTATAAACAGAAAGAGACACACCGAAGTGAATCTTACTATTAGAGTCCTGTTTCAACGGAAAATAAGAATTGTCTTTAACCATACTGAACTTCAGAGAGTGGGGTCTTTTCAGGTCTCTCCACTTTATCGAACGGGTTTCTAAAACCTCTTTCCTAAAGACCTAGTTCTAAATACTAGGAGTACCATAGTACCATTCACTTTCTTCAGTCTTTCTCTTTCCGTTTATGGCGTACTATAGTGAATGGACATTAAATTTTCAAGACTTTAGTACCATTGTCTCTGATATCTCACCATCAATGGTCCTTGACCTCCTACCCTTTGTTACCCTTCTACAACCAGTTTCCCATGTTTAAAGGTCTATATTCCACACTTGTAGATAACAGGTCGTACACTAATATCAATTATAACTATTACGACATAATGTATGAACTTTTTATCCTCCCCTCATCTAGAATTTACGAGAATGGTCTTCTTTTCTTCACTATTAATACACTCCACTACCTCCACAATCGATTGTGAGACGACCATTGGTAAAACGTTATATATTCACATTGTTTGGTTGTACGACACGTGGATTCGAAGGTGTTCCAATACAGTCAATATAGAGTTATCTTGACCTTCTTTCTGCAGACGTCAATTCTAGTATGACAGTAAATCATTGTGTAGATAAAGGAGGTTAGTTGGGTACTTAACTTTACGTTTTTAGAGTAGGGAGAGGAGTACTTGTGTAAAATGTACTTTTTCCACCAAGACCGTCCTAGTCTCGTGTCGTGACGGTAGACCCCCCCGTCCTTCGATCGACTCCCGCGTCGCGCCCGACGGAGGTCGTAAGTCGTTACCACTTTCGCTCCGACGCTTGTGTCCGCTAATAACGACAAGTCGACGAGTCGGAACGGACTGAAAAACACTGGGGTACCTGACGTCGTGCGGTCCGAAGGGACAGGAAGGGGTAGAGGACCTCGAACGAGTTTGAGTACAGGTAACTCAACCACTATGGTCTGTTGGTAGAGCAGGAGACAATAGAGGAAGAGGAGGACGGAAGGTAGAAAGGGTCGTAGTCCCAGAAAAGTTTACTCAGTCAAGAAGCGTAGTCCACTGGTTACATAACCTCGAAGTCGAAGTCGTAGTCAGGAAGGTTACTTATAAGTCCTGACTAAAGGACATCCTACCTGACCAAACTATAGGAACGTCAGGTTCCCTGAAAGATCACAGAAGAGGTTGTGGTGTCAAGTTTTCGTGGTTAAGAAGCCAAGAGTCCGATGAAATACCAGGTTGAGAGTGAAGGTATTCGGCATCAAAACTGATCTACCTAGAAACAACCGCTTCACTACAGAGACGAAAAATCGTGAGAGAAATCCAAACAGTGTCGAAAGGAAGGTTCCTCGTTCGCAGAAAACTAAAGTACCGACGTCAGTGGTAGACGTCACTATAACCTCGGGTTTTGTATCAGACAGTGACAAAGGTAACAAAGGGGTAGATAAACGGTACTTCACTACCCTGACCTACGGTACCAGAATCAAAAGACTTACAACTCAAAATTCGGTCGAAAAAGTGAGAAGAGAAAGTGAAAGTAGTTCTCCGAGAAATCAAGGAGAAACGAAAGACAGTATTCCCATCATAGTAGACGTATAGACTCTAATCACTATAAAGGGGACCGTTAGAGCTAAGGTCGAACATGTATAGATCGGGTCGTAAAACGTACTACATGAGACTTATATATAATTTATTCGTCCCACTGTTATGTGTCGGAACTGTATGAGGAAAGTATATATGAAAGTATATATGAAAGTATATATGAGGAAAGTTATATGAGGAACTGTATGAGGATAAACCTTGGTCAGACAACAAGGTACAGGTCAAGATTGACAACGAAGTACTGTACGTATGTCCAAAGAGTCCTCCGTCCACTCCACCAGACCATAAGGGTTGAGAAATTCTTAAAAAGTGTCGAACAACACTAGGTACATCAGTTTCCGAAATCATATATCAGTCAATTCGTCTTCATCTACAAAAAAGACCTTAAGAGAACGAAGAAACTACTAGGTTGCCTACAACGGTTAAACCAGAGACCAAGGAGACGAAAAAGATTTAGGTCGAGTTTGTTGAGCTGTAAGAACTGAATGTATGACAACTTCGAATCGAACCTCTTAAAACTCGTAATGAAACGATCGTGCACTCTACTTACATTAACACGTCGTCAAACTTGTAAGAAACCGTAACGGGAAGAAACCTCAACTTTACTTTGGACTGTAAAAGATCAGGACACCGGGGACGACTCAAAAGGTTTAAACGACCGTATGACTCATGTCGTCAAATTATCATAGTAGAAAATCCTAAACTTTATCGAGTCGACCTTAAAGTAGTGGAGGTGACCGAAACAAGAATCACTACGAAGGATTCCAGGTGAACTGAAGCGTGAGATCCTACAGACCGAGATCCACTCACTAGTCTGGTAGCACCAATATAACCAGTAATTCTAGAAAAGACATATCAAGAAGACACATAAGAACAGTGAGGAAGATTTGTAGAAGACGAAGACAATCCAGGTATAGTAAAGACAGGAAATAACACGGGTAGAAACGTACTTTACAAGGGAACCATAGAGATAAGATCGGAGTGTTTATGACCCTAAACCTCTATCTCTTTAAGACGTCAGAAACGTCTCGTCTACGAGAAATCCTGTAGTCTTCGTACATAAAAAACCTCTGGATCTGGACGACCCTTTTCCTTCAAAGGTTTCAAAGACTTAAGTAGTATTTTAGATGGTATTCCGAGATAACCAAACCGACTTAAATAAAAGGCAAGTATTCTGTCCAGGACTTCTTTTACTCTCCCAGTACGTCTTTTAATCGGAGTTTACTTAGTGAATCGTTTAAACGTCGGTCGAAGACTCGTTCCTTATTGAGTGTAAGAATAAATAAATCGATGTACGACCTGGTTGTGTCGAATTACTGAATCCGACCAATAAGACTAGAGGGAGGACTCCAAAAATATGTGTCCGGGAACATTTCTTTATCTCTTGATCTTTTTGTTTGTTTGTTTTTTCTTCTTTCGCTATAGAAAGGTCGACTCAATAAAATAAACCACTCTAATTAAAAGGGAAATGAATTATTTGAAAGAGGAGACAAACCGACGTACTTCTCCTCGGGAAAGTCCATTCAATTCTTCTCTCTTTTAGGGTAAAGTTTCGACGTGAGGTATATTGTCTTTGAAGTTGAACTGACTGTGCAACTATTAAAATAGTTCTTGTAGTCCAGAGATACTTTCTAGTTTACGATAGTGTTTTCGTATTAAACGTACTGGATCTTTTCCTTTCCTTATGTCATTTTTTTTTTATGATTTGTTTTGTTAGTATCGTTTTTCCCTTTAAAAATTAGTAAAATGGTAATTACTTTCTAATTCCTTTTTACAAGTCTTTCTTACTTGAAAAAGACTTCCAACTAATTTCTTACTATGGTCGACAAGACACTTTGTTAATTGACGTAGGGTCCAAAACTTGTGGTGACTCCGTTCCAAGTCTGTCTTTCGTGTAACTAGTCGTGAATTTAAAAAAACACATATGAACTTCTTTTAATATTAGGAGTCTTTGGTGGACTTTGAACATTAATATTTAGAGATCACAATTTAGTCACTAACATCTCAAGTAACTATAGGAATAAAGATGTAACTTACCCTGTTAAACCCCTTTACTTTCCCGAGACTGAAACATGCCAACGAAGGAAGGTCACTTTCGGTGCAATAGGTAGGAGACCGAGAAAGGAGAGAGTTCATAAAAGAGGAGGAAGATATGTGAAAGGTCGGACTAAGTGTACAGGTAATTTTTATGAAAACGGGTGAATAATTTAGTTCTCAACTTAAAACTAATTTAGTTAGTTATCTACTAACTAAGTACATTAAGTAGTCTTAAAGGGAACTCTTTGTCCGTTCATCTTTCGTAGGTCTCTTACACGGGTCTTATCTTTTATTAAGACCTTTTTCAGAAGATCTTAACGGTGAGAGGGATTGTTATGACAATCCATGTCTTAATATTCTTTCTACTGAGACACCTTAAAGGTAGTCAAAAGGGTGATCACTGACAAGTGTATATAAAATTTTTTCATAACCAAAATACATTGATTACTTCATAAATCTTCACTATAGATCCTAATACTCCTATTACGTCCGACCGTTTACTGTCACTACTAACTTATACTCCCCATCAATAAACTCCTAAATAATAATATAGAGATGCATAGACTCTACTTTCACTTTCAGTGTGTCAGTACATACTGAAAAACGTTGGGGTACCTGATATGTCAGGTACCTTAAGAGGTCCGGTCTTAAGACCTCACCCATCGGTAAGGGAAGAGGTCCCCTAGAAGGGTTGGGTCCCTATCTTGGGTCCAGAGGACATAACGTCCGCATAAGAAATGATCGACTTGGTGATCCCTTCGGTCAATTGTTAATATGTTATTTAATTTCTTTCTAATGACTCGTACTGTACCTCTTCGTTCTGTAAAACCTCGATAAAAAAGTTCCCTTTGGTGTGATTAAATCTCAATGCAGTAAGACTTTCATTTGTCTCTTTAGTAAATTTATATATTCTTCGTTGAAAGAAAGATTATGGGGAAGAACCACTACCTAGTCTTAAAAACTTGACATAGAAAGAAAAGGTAGGAATTAGTAAAATAAAGAGAAATTTTACCTGGGAAAAGAAGTAAATAAAGTAAAAATAGTTGTGGTTTGAAGCAATATAATCTTTATGGAAGGAATTCTGTACTGAAGTGAAAAGAAAAGGGGATTTGAGTTTCAAAAGAGTAAAACTTGTGTTGTCGGGTTAGACTGCACCACCGAAGTTCGGAGTAAGAAGTAAGGATTCGTCTAACTATACACTTCCCATAAGAGCTTTTTCTATAAATAGAAAAGTTCATGGTTTTCAACGGGAGATAATAAAAGGCGTCTCCTTTAGGATCCTCTTATCCGTTTTCTCCCTTTAATAGATCTTCTTATTTCTCGTTTCGTGGGTCACAAGCGCCTTTGAACATTCACCTTCCCTAACTTTCGTTTGTACAGATCCCCCAAGGGACCGTCAGGCCACCGATCTTCACCACAAAAGTGACGGGTCGGTCAAAGTCAGGGACCAGACCCTTGTTTCTAGGTGTATCGTGTCGGTTGTTTGTTTATTTTTGTTTGTTTTTTATTTTATTCGTACAGAATTGACACCAATAGAGACCCCCTGACAAAGAGTCTAGACCCCTGTACTCACCGACGTAAAGTTTTCGTTTGTTTTATTTTGATACGACATTGTCATTGTTTTTAGATGTCTGTTAAACGTATTTTGGGGAGGGGTTTTGGATAAGATGATTCCTTTAAAAATAGAACGAAGAGTAACCACCTTAGAGGACTGGTCAAAAGTCTTTTCCTAAATGGATGTACCCAATGATGCTCTAAGTCTGTATAAAGAACCAAGGACTTTACCATTTGTAAGAAACTTTAAAAGTGTTTCTTTTTTTTGTTCGATAGAGGTGTTGAGATATTTTTATAATTTAAAGAGACAACGTCTCGGACTTTCTCATATCGAGTCTTTTTTTAGTCCACTCCACTTGAACCTTAAAGATCAAAGTCCTTAGACAGTGAGTCCGGATGAGAGGGGTCTCTTGTCGGGGGTACACAGAGGTGTCGACCTTAATCGGTCTGGTTGTTTCTGAGGACCGTCAATTCGCATGAAAATTTCAATTCATGACCTAGTAGAGACAACGGTGTTTTCAATATTTTATCTCTGGATGGTTTATTTGAGTAAAAGAGAGTTAGTAGTCCTAAGTACTAATTTAATGAAGTCAAGATGACGTTTCTTTCGATTTAGCGAGTCTAATTACTAAGGGTAAAGGTCCATTTTCCGTTGACTTTTTCAGTTCTGATCAGATGTGGACTCTATGACACACAATGATATTAATATAGTAAGTTGTACCAACTTTAATTATTTTCTCTCGTAGTGTTCGATTTCCTACTAAAAATTTTCTCAAAGTTACAAGTAAGAAACTAAATATACTGAAAATTTCTTTTTGATAAACATCAAGTCTATAAGTGTTTTATTTTTCAGAAAAGTTATGGAAATCTAAAGTAAAACTGTGTTCTTTTGTGAGAACCACGTCTTTTGCATGGAGTGAGTAAAAAATGGGGGTATTTTATGTAGAACTGACCTACAATCCGAATACCTCCGTTAAACGTATAATCCGATTAAAGTAAGGATAGTGAATTATGTCCCAAAAGTTGGACTTAATGTCAATTTACCTACATTGAAATTAGGTAGTAAATGAATTTTCGGTCCACACATTTTCAGATAA
>SJYO01045292.1:0-78422 GCA_006410555.1 Capra ibex | reverse complement strand
GGAATACTGGGTCGTTAGGGTGAAGACCCGTATGTGTGGTTCCTTTGGTCTTAACTTTCTCTGTGTATATGGGGTTACAAGTAGCGTCGTGACAAATATTATCGGTCCTGTACCTTTGTTGGATCTACAGGTAGTCATCTACTTACCAATTCTTTCGACACCATGTATATGTGTTACCTCATAATGAGTCGGTAATTTTTCTTATGTAAACTTAGTCAAGATTACTCTACCTACTTTGACCTCGGCTAATATGTCTCTCTTCATTCGGTCTTTCTTTTTGTGGTTATGTCATATGATTGTGTATATACACCTTAAATCCTTCTACCGTTACTACTGGGACATACGCTCTGTCGTTTTCTCTGTGTCTACACATCTCACCTGAAAACCTGAAACTTTCTCTCCCTCTCCCACCCTACTAAACCCTCTTACCGTAACTTTGTACATATGATAGTACATTCTTTGCTTAGCGGTCAGATACAGGTTGCGTCCTATGTCCTACGAACCCCGACCACGTACCCCTACTGGGTCTCTCTACAATATCCCTCCCTCAACCCTCCCCCCACGTACAAACCCTTACGTACATGTGGACACCACCTAAGTACAGTTACATACCGTTTTGGTTATGTCATAACATTTCATTTTATTTCATTTTTATTTTTAAATTTTTTTTTATTTTATTTTTTAATACATTAGTACTTGAATGTTTGGGAATCCGATATGACTTATCCTAAACTAGTAAGGAACTACTAAGATAAACTATCATTGTAGCACTCATTGATACTAAAACATTCCATGTGACTTGGTAATGTAGTATAGTTGCAGTATCAACATCTAAGATTCCTTTTCCCTTTAAAAAACAAATATAAGTCGTCTTTTTTTTGATGATTGTTAGAAAGTGTTTAATTAATTAAAACCAAATATTTCAAGATTTAATCTTTTTGATACGAAGGGTATTATTCTCATAATAGTTTTGCATAACACAGGAGTTATTCACATATAGTCTAAGTACTTATTTGTCGTCTTACCAACTTACTTACGGATGACTACTTAAAGAAATGTTTTCATGCACAAATCACTTTCATCTAAAGGTCGTAACTGATGGAGATTTCAGAAAAATAAAAAACTCTTTGCACAATTTTAAGTCTTTAATAATAAATATCAATATTGACTTGTACCTTATTATTATATCTGAGTAAACGATAGTATAATGAATTCTTCTAAATAAATTTATAATGAAAGAGTCGTATAAAAACTTGACGTCACAACTTCGGTCTAAAGGACTCAAACTTGAGACCCAGACAACCAATGGACGACACACCCGAACCCGTTGAATGAGTCGGAAAGACACGAGGCAAAGAAGGATACATCTCCTGGATTACATAATGGATAGAGGGTCTTATAAACACCCCTAATTTTACGGTAATTCTGTATATTTCACTTCAACGTATCCTACAGGAGTCTTCCGATTATAGTACCAATAATTTTGACCCGAAAAAAGAATATTCTTGAATTCCTTATGAAGGGTCTATCCAAAATAACGACATTTTGTATCAAGAATAACTTTTATTATTGACGTTCTTTAGGACCATATGACCAAGGGAAGTGTATTACGTTCATTATAATACAAAAAGGAAAAGAAACTGGATTTAATTTACGAAATAATTATAATATTTACATAAAACAAACAGGAAATTACAATGAGAAGAAATAACAAAATTAGGAAAATATTTTTATAATGAATGGTTATGTTTACGTTTCTAAAATATATTTTTTGTTTCAAATTCATAAACATAAAAATTCATAAATTATAATCGGACTTTTCTTAGTAAACAAAAAAATCCGGACATTTCTATTTTAGATTACTTTTATTGTTCCATATCACCTTTTCAATTGATATTTTTTATAAAAGGATCATTTTTTATGAAACATTTTCCTTATCATCGTTTTATATTTTAGAACGAAACAACATCTCTGTATATGAAACTGTTGAATTAAATCTTTGTGTAACTATTTCAATAGGAAAACTATTTCTTTTAGACAGGAAAATTTTTCACAGACAAAAACGAAATTACTTCTCTATAAATAGTGGAAACATGTTAATCATACAAGATATTTATAAAATTCCTGTAATACTTTATCATAATAAATACATACCCACTTTCTTGTTTAATTAAGACACCTACTGGAATTACTGAATTGAGTCAGTAGACTTTGTCGAAGGCTCCTACCACTCAACGAAATGATACTCTTAAGGTACAACGATGAACTTGTTGAACTGTGTTCCACATGTCCATCCTGACGTCACATTTACATTTATGTTACGGACAAACAGATACCACATCATCGTTATGTACATGTGGAACAGATCATGACGAGATCTCGGTCCCTATACAATGTCGCGACACGTAGAGTCTTCATCCAAGACATAATTTTCTTGTACTTGCACTCACATATGAGACGCGGTGTCCGGATACTAGTAAGAGTGAGTGACATGGAAGACAACTGAGAAGAAAGGACACGGAAGTGGGTTCCAGTCTAATCGTGGTGAAAGGAAGACCTTATTGACTTTATTAGAGTCTTGAAGAAAGGGACGGTAAGATGGAGGTTCTTCGAGTCAGGTGTGTCGTTGATGTTAATAATAGATAAAAATTTTCAAGTCTAGAAAAGTACAATGGGGAAACGAATTTCGGGTTGACAACGAAGAGAAACGAAGTACCAATTTCCAATGTTAACAGATCGAAGCAGAACAAAATAAAAAATGGGAAGAAAGGTGTACTTAAAATCGTAGTGGTATAGTCAAAGGATTTTACAGACGACCAGAACACAAAAGTAAAAGTAAGTCAAGTTTTATAAAACATTAAGAAGAAAAGTAATGGAGAAACTAGGTTCCCAATAAATCTAGACACACTAAATCAAAGGTTTATAACTCTCAAAAAGTCTCTAGGAAGACACGAGAACGAAGAATACTAAACAATCCACGTAGGTCTTCCTGGGACCCCGATCCCGACTAATAAAGGACGGAACCTTCGTTCTGGAACGACTGGTGGGACAAGTAAGACGACCATGGATCCTCAAAAAGGTCGGACCGAGTACTCTTATCTATCTTAAGGACCCTGACTCACTCGTGGTTAGTGTCCAAGGACATCAGAAAAGTCCACCAAAGAGGGACCAGAGTCCACCAAAGAGGGTCTACCCGCGACAAGCAAGGAGACGACTTACGGTTCGCCGAGGAGGAGTCTAGAGGTCCCAGGAAAAGGAGAGACAGGGTGAGAGAGGAGAGACGCCAAGACTAGACACTAGAGACGGGTGAAACCAAAGTGGTCTGACAGTCGAAGTAGTGGAGGACAGTCCCTCAGACCAACTGAGTCGAAGGTAAGGAAGAGAGGCACAGCCCCGGACCTTTAAGACAGGTCCGTCACTCGACCCCGCAAGGAATCCGATTGGAGGACACAAAGGTCCTAGTAACAGAAAGTAAGGAATTTCAGGAAACAGTACTTTTAGTAGCAAATTACACAAAAAAACCGTAGCAAAAACGAACGGGGTGAGTCCTTCCATTTAGTCATCGACAAGTGAGACAGAACCAATTTTTGTCAACCGTCAACCTCTGACACGTGTCCCAACAAGGAGGATGAGATGAATGATAAAGGACGTGTAGGAAGTAAAGAGTTACACTGTTGAGAAGGGGTCCCTTTAGAAAGGACGTGGGTTAGATACAGTTCAAGACAATACACTAATATCTTGAGAGAAAAGAATCTCATGGGAGACTCAAGTATTAATAAAATAAATAGAAAGACAAGATGATATGAAGTTCGATTTGTTCTCGGTCCCCTCAGACAAAATTAACGGCTCGAATCTTATTACAGAAGGTGTAACATCTGTGAATTATAAAAAAGTTACGGACCTACGCACTTACACTTTCCGTGTCAGGTAATATGAGTTTTTAATGAGTGTATTAAAAAAACAAACAAAAATAGAAAAAAAGAAATAATACGTCTAAGACAATCGAACAACTTTTAGACCCTATGCTAAGAACTCATACTTTCTAAGTGAAGTCAAGTCGAGTCAGCGAGTGAGCACAGGCTAAGAAACGCTGGGGTACTCAGCGTCGTGTGGTCCGGAGGGACAGGTAGTGGTTGAGGACCTCAAGTGAGTCTAAGTACAAGTAACTCAGTCACTACGGTAGGTCGGTAGAGTAGGAGACAGAAGGGGAAGAGGAGGACGGGGGTTAGGGAGGGTCGTAGTTTCAGAAAAGGTTTCTCAGTTGAGAAACTTACTCCACCGGTTTCATGACCTCAAAGTCGAAATCGTAGTAAGGAAGATTTCTTTAGGGTCCCGACTAGAGGAAGTCTTACCTGACCAACCTAGAGGAACGTCAGTCTCCCTGAGAGTTCTCAGAAGAGGTTGTGGTGTCAAGTTTTCGTAGTCAAGAAGTCACGAGTCGGAAGAAGTGTCAGGTTGAGAGTGTAGGTATGTACTGATGACCTTTTTGGTATTCACTTCATTCACTTCAGCGAGTCAGCACAGGCTGAGAAACGTTGGGGTACCTGACATCGAATGATCCGAGGAGACAGGTACCCTAAAAGGTCCGTTATCATGACCTCACCTAACGGTAAAGGAAGAGATCGCCTAGAAGGGGTGAGTCCCTAACTTGGGCCCAGAGGACATAACATCTGTCTGTGAAATGGCAGACTCGGTGGTCCCTTCAGGACCTTTTTGGTATCGGAACTGATCTACCTGGAAGCAGTCGTTTCATTACAGAGACGAAAACTTATACGATAGATCCAACCAGTATTGAAAAGAAGGTTCCTCATTCACAGAAAATTAAAGTACCGACGTCAGTGGTAGACGTCACTAAAACCTCGGGTTTTTTATTTCAGACTGTGACAAAGGTGACAAAGGGGTAGATAAAGGGTACTTCACTACCCTGACCTACGGTACTAGAAACAAAAAACTTACAACTCGAAATTCGGTTGAAAAAGTGAGAGGAGAAAGTGAAAGTAGTTCTCCGAAAAATCAAGGAGAAGTGAAAGACGGTATTCCCACCACAGTAGACGTATAGAGTCGAATAACTATAAAGAGGGCCGTTAGAACTAAGGTCGAACACAAAGAAGGTCAGGTCGTAAAGAGTACTACAAGAGACGTATATTCAATTTATTCATCCCACTGTTATATGTCGGAACCGCATGAGGAAAAGGATAAACCTTGGTCAGACAACAAGGTACAGGTCAAGATTGACAACGAAGGACTGGACGTATGTCTAAAGAGTTCTCTGTCCATTCCACCAGACCATAAGGGTAGAGAAAGTCTTAGAAGGTGTCAAATAACACTAGGTGTGTCAGTTTTCGAAACCGTATCAGTTATTTCGTCTTTATCTACATAAAGACCTTGAGAGAACGAAAAAACTACTAAGTCACCTACAACCGTTAAACTTGAGACCAAGGAGACGGAAAAGATTTTGGTCGAACTTGGAGTCCTTCAAGTGCCAAGTGTATAACGACTTCGGACCGAACCTCTTAAAACTCATAATGAAATGATCGTACACTTTAGTCACGTTAACACGCCATCAAACTCATTGGATCTATCGTATAACTTTTCGTCTCTGTAATGAAACGGTTATTTCCAGACAGATCAGTTCCGAAACCAAAAAGGCCACCAGTACATACCTACACTCTCAACCTGACACTCCTTTCGACTCGCGGCTTCTTAACTACGAAAACTTGACACCAAAACCTCTTCTGAGAACTTTCAGGGAACCTGACCTTGCTCTAGGTTGGTCAGGTAAGACTTCCTCTAGTCTAGACCTACAAGAAACCTTCCTTACTACGATTTCGACTTGAGGTCAAGAAACCGGTGGAGTACACTTCTCAACTGAGGGACCTTTTCTGATTACGACCCTCCCTAACTCCCGTCCTCCTCTTCCCCTACTCCCTCCTACTCTACCGACCTACCGTAGTGGCTGAGCTACCTGCACTCAGACTCACTTGAGGGCCTCAAACACTACCTGTCCCTTGGGACCGCACGACTTTAAGTACCCTAGCGTTTCTCAGTCTGTGCTGGCTCTCTGACTTGACTAGACTTATAACTTGTCCTGGAATTTGCCGGTTTTTCTTAGACTGTTTCTACTTGTGTCGACCTCCGTAGAAGGAGAAGCTGAAGTTTCATGTAGTTCCTCGACATCATTGGTAGGGTCACTCCTTGACCGTCCTTGTATCTGTGTACCTGAGGTCCTTTCTTATCTCGGGTCCCTACTTCGGTGTACATACACCAGTCAAGTACTTTTAGTTTGGTCCTCGCTCGCTTCTCCTTTACCGTCAGAAGAATTCTTTGTCACTGTCCTTTTGACCGGTGGATGTACCTTCTTGTAGTCACTTCTAGTAGGAGATCTAGTAGATTGTCTTTAGTTTCACTTTTGGGCAGTAAAACGTGTACATACTTTCTAATCACCCTGAATTTTTTCTCGCTGACACTTGACGAATCACCTGTTTAATTTTTTCACCTTACATTCCAAACACCCGATGTCTTTCTCGACAGTCTTTGGTTTCTTCACTTCAGTGTCAATCTTGTAGTCTTTCACCTCACCCTTGTTCTCGAGCCGTCGAACTCCATGACATGTAGAGCGAAAATTTCTTTATAAACTTGATAACAAAGGAAATTATGACGTCTCTACATCTGTACAATATTCCTGATCGAATAGGAGATCCTAAAATGTCTCCTCTTTCACCATGATCATAACACCTCACACTTTAAGAACCTTTATATCGTCCAAGAATTGTCACTTACGAAGATTATTGAATTACATATAAAAAGGATTAGTAGTAAAAGTACTGGTATTTCTTCAGGAGGTATTACCTTTGGAATAATTAATAAATCGTGTAACTGAAAACCAACAAAAAGTGAAAGACATAATATAAATTATGATGTTCTTTACAAAAAAAGATATTTAAGTAAAGATGGAAAGATTAATAAAACTTATGTAAAAGAAATTATTATAACATAATAAACCAGTTTCATACTCTTGAATCTTTTCCAGACACTAGATATAAAGATTTGATAAGAAATTCTTCAAATATAATGAAATGTAAGGGTACGTGTCTACATATGTCATCAGTAAAAAGAGTTCTGTCTTTTTTTATTGCCTACCTCAAAATAAGAATTGGGAGACATACTTTTGACACTCTTAATAATTCACAAAAAGTAATATAAAAGGGGGTAAAATGATAAAATTTGTAATACATTTCCCTTACTTTCAATAATATCGTTACTTATTAGAGTACTAAAAGATTCTTTTCGACATATTTAAAACGTCCAAGTCGAATTTCGTTCTTCTCGTCTCTTCTTTACGACTATACAACATACTTTTTTAATCCCTCGTCACGACCCTAAGTACCCCAGCGGTACGGGGCAGTAGGTCCTCGGGCTCGGGACTGCCGGGACTCCTCTGTTTCGAGGGCGGTCGACCAGTGGCTCGGGTCAGACTTCCGTTTCGCAGGACGGGGGCGCCCAGTCTCCCCCAAACCGCGGGGGGACGCCCGGCGGTCTCTTCTCGTCCGTCGCGGCACGAGTGTCTGGAGTCTCCCGAGTGGGTCTTCGTCGAGACGGCACTCGTGAGTCTGACCTCCTGGTTTTACTTTACCTCGTCTTATCGAGGTACTGGGAGGAGTTTTGTACCGATTCCTTGTTAGTCTCGGACATACCTTACGTCGGTATTTTTCCTTGTATAGACTCAGGCAAGATTACTTCCCCTACTTGGATCTCGTATAATTTGTCCCTTCAGTCAGTCTTTCTCTTTTTGTACCTTAGATCTTCCTACCCAGACTGCTTAGACAAGTGTATCGTTGTTGCCTCTACGTCTGTATCTCTTGTCTGAATGCCTGTTCCCACCCCTTGTTCTCCCTCTCCCACTCTACTTACCTCTCTCGTCGTACCTATGTACATGTGACTGTAAACATTTATCTGTTGGTCACCCTTAAACGATATACTGAGTCCCTTGAGTTTGATACCTCTTGTCACACCTCTAAGGAATTTTTTGACCTTTATCTTGACGGAATACTGGGTCGTTAGGGTGACGACCCGTATGTGTGGCTCCTTTGGTCTTAACTTTCTCTGTACACATGGAATCACAAGTAGTGTCGCGACAAATATTATCGGTCCTCGACCTTTGTTGGATCTACAGGTAGTCGTCTACTTACCTATTCTTTCGACACCATGTTTATGTGTTGCCTCATAATGAGTCGGTAATTTTTCTTATGTAAACTTAGTCAAGATTACTCCACCGACTTTGACCTCGGCTAATATGTCTCACTTCATTCGGTCTTTCTTTTTGTGGTTATGTCATATGATTGTATATATATACCTTAAATCTTTCTACCATTGTTATTGGGTGATACGTTCTGTCGTTTTCTTTATGTCTACATATCCTGTCAGACGACCTGAGCCACCCTCTCCCTCTCCCACCCTACTAAGCCCTCTTACCGTAACCCCAGTGTTTCTCAACGTGTCCTGACTCGTTGACTTGACTTTACTTCTCCTTCTGGTTATATCATTTCTTCAACTTTACTTTGTCACTGAACTTGAGTGAGAGTCTCGTGATCTTTACCTTGACTTTTGACACTCTTTACTAGACTTAGTCCATCTCGTTAGAAACCACTTTAAAAGTTTAAAGACTGTGATACAGTTATAATACATATCATAGGGAAATTAAATTATACATAAAAATCCAAATCTTGTTTTAACAATAGACTTCTTACTTGACACTGTAAATCTCGAATTCAATAATTAAAGAACGGTAAGAACCGAAGAGTATCTACCAGACACATACAAAAGACTCACCTCCTTACCTGTATTTAGTTCGAATTAGTAATTGTATTACCAACCGTAAAAACTATTTAATCTGTTTCATCATAAGAATTAAGGTTAGGTACATAATTAAAACCGAAAAAATACAATTTTATGTTCGATTGAACGCAACTGTGACACTTCTTTGATCAATTCACGAAACATTTCTTTAAAAGGAAGTGTTATGATACAGACGGATACAAAAACGAGACACTATTTAAATTGTCCGTAAATTTAATTCTAGACTCAATAAGTAGACCCTTAGGAACACGAATTTTCCGATGAAGGAAATTTCTCAAAAAAAAAGAAAAAAGTAAAATCTAAGAAGAGGATTCGAAAATTGAAAAAAAAAATTACATATCCGGGTTTTGAAGTATATTACAGAGAGGTCCAATATCTTCTCGTTTTACTGTGAGTCTTCGTCGAAAGAACTCTTACCTTACGGTCTTACAATGTCCTACCTTAAGACCGATTAGTGGAACGGTTTTTACTTTTTTCTATATCTTTACCGATTATTCCTTTACTTGACTTCATAAAAGATATCAGTAAAAGTTTATACACATATACAGAGACACATACATATATAAAATCTTTGGTTGTGATGTGTAGTATCTTTCACATCTCCTAAAACTTCCGGATATATAGATATAAAACTCCTCCCTTTGTAAAAGGTAGACAACCTAATTCATTATAAACATTAAGTTTAGGTAAACAGACGACGTCTATCCATCACTGTGTGTTACCGGAGTAGGTTCCTCTCCGGAAATTATAAAAGGTATCCTTAACTAGAGTTTCAAAAACGTTGATAGAACCTTCTAGGTCGTGGGACTAACACCAAATCCGTTCCTTCTGGCACACACCAGGTGGTAACTGACACGATGGGTTGGTTCAGGGAGACGGAGCCTCACTTGGACAGCCAGAGAGGTACGTGCCGTAGTAGAAGTCACAGATTTAGTCTCAGGCAAGAACCGAAGTGACAGTAAAGAAATTGGTCATGGGATAGTTACTGGAAAAGTGTAGTAAATGTCCAAAAGTTAAGCATTTTTGACACGGTAGTCAACAATTTTGTGAAAACTTGTGGAATTTTTCAACAAAGATATCTTGTTTGAATACTTTCAGGGGGGAGGGGGAGATTTCTTTTGTTTAAAACGATGACTGTCATCTATAAGACCAACAACCATCACTACAGTAAAGGAGCTTTCTAGTGATCCAATCAAATAGTGAAGGGACTACCACTCCTCCTTAGATATCCGTCAAGACTCTGGTGTAAAACCTACAGTAAGAAGATGAACACTCTTCTACTCGTGAGACGAGACACACAGGACAAAGTGATGTCCCTTAAAACTTTTGTCACTATCTATACGGTATTATATACAATCTCTACTAATAACACAAAAAGTAACATAAAGGGGGTACAATGATAAAATTTGTAATACTTCTCTATTACTTTCAATAACGACATCGTTTATTAGAGTACTAAAAAATTCTTCTTGAGAGATGTAAAATGAAATAAATGGTAATCACACACATGGTACTCACTTTATTCTCCGAATGAAACATACAAACATGATTTCTTCATTGATACCAAACTACATTCTCCTGCTGATCTCAGTCTTCTGGACCGCTTTTCGGACGTCGAATAAATATAAAAATTGAAGAAGGAAAGGTCTTAATATCGATTACTCAATTAACTACAAACATCTTCACGAATCATGTCAATAGTTTTCCCTATTAAGAAGATTAACTGACATTTTTACAATCTTTCTATCGTAGCAGAGTCTTTTCAAAAAAATACTTTAAATCAGATAAATTTATATATCTCTCGATTCGACAATGACACTCCATCGACACATCCAATCCATAGTCTACGTCACAAAAATTTCGACCGTTGATCACGACAAGTAACTTAATATCAACTAAATGTCATAACACAACAAAGTCCATAAGTCGTGTCACCAAGTCGATATATATATATACACACACATATATATATGTGTGTGTATATATATCCCGAAGGTACGACCGAGTATGACATTTCTTAGACGGAAGTTATGTCCTCTGGACCCAAACTAGGAACCCAACCCTTCCAGGAGACCTCTTCCTTTACTGATGGGTGAGGTCATAAGAACGGACCTCTTAAGGTACCCGTCTCCTAAAAAGAACATCTTATAATTCACATCAAGGAATACAACTAGGAACAACCAATAAAATATATAGTCAAGTCAAAGTCAACTCAGCACAGACTGAGACTCTGGGGTACCTGACGTCGTGTGATCCGGAGGGACAGGTAGTGGTTGAGGGTCTCAACTGAGTTTGGTACAGGTGACTCAACCACTATGGTAAGGTTAGTAGAGTAGGAGACAGTAGGGGAAGAGGAGGGTGGAAGTCAGAAAGGGTCGAAGTCCCAAAAAAGTTTACTCAGTCAAGAAGGGTAGTCCACCGGTTTCATAACCTCAAAGTCGAAATGGTAGTCAGGAAGGTTACTTGTAAGTCTTGACTAAAGGAAATTCTACCTGAACAACCTAGAGGAACGTCAGGTTCCCCGAGAGTTCTCAGAAGAGGTTGTGATGTCAAGTTTTCATTGTTAAGTATATAAAGTATATATGACCACACATACACAATTAGGGTTGTAGGATTAAAGAGGGAAGGGTATGGAGGGAAAGTGGATACCACTGGCATTCAAACAAAAGCCACAGACACTTCTAGAAAAACAAAACATTTATTCAAGTAAAAATCTAAGGTGTACATTCGTCATACTATATTATGAACAGAAACAGACTGAATGAAGTGAATCACACTATTACAGCTCCAGGTTGTAAAGACAACGATGTTTATCGTAAAGTAAAAATATACCGTATCATCATAAGGTAACATGTTTATTTGGTATCGTCTACGTTAAAAATTCACATCAGTCTAGATATGTAGAAAAAAAATTCGGAAGGGTTCAAGTAACATTAAGTTTCTTTTCGGAAAGGTCAAGACTCGAAGAACTTTTCAGAGAACCCCAAAGAAAAAATGAAAGTACCTAAGTAACAGAATTTAATTTAAAAACTTGAAAATCCATAAACACGTATATATTTCGGACTCAAACTTGGAATAAAAAAGGTTAACCTCTGTGTGAAGCACATCAGAAAAGTAACATATTTGTATCTCCAATCAAAAAGTAAACTCTCCTTTAGTACTTTACAGTGAAAGTCAAGTCAAGTCAACGAGTCAGCACAGGCTGAGAACCGCTGGGGTACTTAGGGTCGTACGGTCCGGAGGGACAGGTAGTGGTTGAGTGCCTCAAGTGAGTCTGAGCGTAGGTAACTCAGTCACTACGGTAGGTCGGTAGAGTAGGAACCAGCAGGGGACGAGGAGGACGGGGGTTAGGGAGGGTCGTAGTTTCAGAAAAGGTTACTCAGTTGGGAAGCCTACTCCACCTGTTTCTAGACCTCAAAGTCGAAATCGTAGTTAATAAGCCGTGAGTCAGAAGAAGTGTCAGGTTGAGACTGTAGGTATGTACTGGTGTCCTTTTTGGTATCGGAACTGATCTGCCTGGAAGTAGCCGTTTCATTACAGAGACGAAAACTTATACGATAGATCCAACCAGTATTGAAAAGAAGGTTCCTCACTCGTAGATAATTAAAGTACCGACGTCAGTGGTAGACGTCACTAAAACCTCGGGGGGTTTTATTTCAGACTATGACAAAGGTAACAAAGGGGTAGATAAAGGGTACTTCACTACCCTGGTCTACGGTACTAGAAACAAAAGACTTACAACTCGAAATTCGGTTGGAAAAGTGAGAGGAGAAAGTGAAAGTAGTTCTCCGAAAAATCAAGGAGAAGTGAAAGACGGTATTCTCACCACAGTAGACGTATAGACTCCAATAACTATAAAGAGGGTCGTTAGAACTAAGGTCGAACACAAAGAAGGTCAGGTCACAAAGAGTACTACATGAGACGTATCTTCAATTTATTCGTCCCACTGTTATATGTCGGAACTGCATGAGGAAAAGGATAAACCTTAGTCAGACAACAAGGTACAGGTCAAGATCGACAACGAAGGACTGGACGTATGTCTAAAGAGTTCTCCGTCCATTCCACCAGACCATAAGGGTAGAGAAAGTCTTAAAAGGTACCAAATAACACTAGGTGTGTCAGTTTTCGAAACCGTATCAGTTATTTCGTCTTTATCTACAAAAAGACCTTGAGAGAACGAAAAAACTACTAGGTCACTTACAACCGTTAAACTGGAGACCAAGGAGACGGAAAAGATTTTGGTCGAACTTGTAGTCCTTCAAGTGCCAAGTACATAACGACTTCGGACCGAACCTCTTAAAACTCATAATGAAATGATCGTACACTCTACTCACGTTAACACACCATCAAACTCGTAAGAAACCGTAACGGAAAGAAACCTTAACCTTACTTTTGACTGGAAAAGGTCAGGAAACCGGTGACGACTCAAAAGGTCTGAACGACTGTATAACTCACGTCGTGAAACTGTCGTAGTAGAAAGTCCTAAACTTTATCGAGGTGACCTTAAGGTAGTGAAAAAATAACTCATGATTAATTTCAGAGGAAACAAAGTGAATCCAAAGACTATCAACACTTCTTCGGTTTCTGGACAACACGTTCTTGGTGTATGACGTCCTACTTTAACGGTACGATTCTGACCTCTATCTACGTCACTTTGTAGTCGTGGTCCTTTTCCTTTTCTTTATAAAACTACTGTAACTTTAACATTTTCCTTTCTTACTACTAGAAGTTTTCCGTTATTTTGACTTACTCCTTTACAGTTGTTTCTGATATAGGGTCATATAATTCAGTCGAATTGCGAGGTTGTCGACTCTTATGTTACGATTTGAGATTCGACCTCTTACTTTTTCTTTCGTTTACTTCTGACCTTTACTTTCACCTTAGGATGGTAAGATCTGACCGACGATGGAGTGTGCTAGTACTAGTTACAGTCTGTAGTCTTTCTCTGGACCTTGAACGGAAGGTCTCTCGTTCTCTACTCACCAATGTGAACGTCCTGTTTTACTTCTGACTCCACCGATTGGACTTTCTATTGTTACTCTGCGAAAGGGTCGTTGAAAGATCTCGCCTTTTCATTCAAGTTATTGGATCTTTAATTCGACGTAGTGTGCTCTCTAAAAGAGTCTCCTTTCTAAAACTACAATCTTGCACAGGTCTCTCTGGATTCGGTTTGTCTCACAGTTTTCGTCCTTTAACTTGTGTACATAGTCTTACTGTTCCGTTTCACTTACTTATGGAACCTTTCGTCCTTAGGAATCTCCTCTCTAATAGAACTGAGGTCTCACTTTTGTACAACGAGACTGTCGTTGACCTACTACTTGTTTTGTCTCGACTGTCATTTCTGTTTTGCTAGTAATCGTAGGTTCTGGTCAAAGTCGTCTAGCACTCTTTTGAAGTCCGGTTTGCACTCTTTGTTCAAGACTACGATCTCCTTTCTTTGTTCCTCAATTAGTTCCTCACATTAGTAAATTTTCTCTCTTACACAGTCATGCTTTTACTCTTTCGTCTTTCTCTTCATTCATGGGTCTTCTTCTTTAAGAGTATGAAGGACTTTCTTTCAAGTGTCACTAAGAACTAAGACCGATTTACAACTTAGATCAACTTGTATTTTTTATGTATCTGACACTTAGACACCAGAGATTTGGTCGAATTTTCATGTGGAACATAGGTCGTTTATTTTTAATCTGGGTTCTTTACGAAATGAAACTCATCTCGTAGCATAACGAATACTTTACAATTCTCTAAGTCAAGATTTAATAATTATATCTATCACAATCATTAAATGAGAAAATGATAATCCTATTCTTAAAATTAGAAATACAATGGTGTAAAGTCATAGTACTACTTCGTCTCTTCACTTTACGAGTTTGGATTTTACTTATAAAGTTTTAATTAAAAGTCAATGTACCTAATGGAACTGTCAGTTAAGGTCCAAAGGGTCTACGACATAAAATAAAATAAAATAAAAAAATTGAAAATTAAAAATGAAATAAAATGAAATATTATGACATAACCAAAACGGTATGTAACTGTACTTAGGTGGTGCCCACATGTACCAAGTACATAAAATATATAACATGAAACCGGAGTCATCGAACAGTATGGAAAAACAGTATAAACAACCATATTAAAATTAAAATAAATATAGTTAAACTTAATTAAACCCTTTTAAAGTCGGAACTTAGTAAAAAAGAATACTGGAGAGTCACGAAATTTCCGTAGATAAACAGTAACTTAGTATTAAACCCTGAGCTCACCACTCGAAATCGGTTTCGTAATGACTAAATTAGAAGGGCGACGATAAATACAATAAATGTATCTCGTAAAAATGTTTGTTAAACGAGCATTAAGAGCAAAATTCCTAGTTAATCATAGTAGACTTATGTTCAAACAGGTGATTTTTACTTCCTACTGTCCTAAGCACTCGTCGTCCTTATCTCACTCAGTCCCTCTTCCAGCATCCCCGACGTCAGACCTCCGTCCACCTCCGGTCCTATAGCTCCAAGGAACTTCCGGTACCTCGTTGGAGTAAAAATTTTAAAGTAAAAAGAAAATATAACCTTATACCAACTAAATGTTAAAACACAATCAAAGTCTACATGTCCTTTAACTAAGTCAATAAGGATGTGTATATAGGTAATAAAAAGTCAAGGAAAAGGGTCCATCCACTGATGTCTTATAACTCATCTCAAGGGACACGAGAGGTCATCCAGGAATACCAATCGGTTCCCGTTTCCACCCCTCCTCCCTATTTAATCCTCAAACCCTAATTATATCTGTATGATGATCTATATTTTATCTATTCGTTGTTCCTTTACCTGAGTAAAAAGACGACTCCATCCTTAGATAACCTTTCTAGACTCGTGACCAACCTTATACACTTCTAGAGACTCAATTACTTTCGAAGATTATTTTTTTCCTTTCCTTTTACAAAGGTGTCACACCTTAAAAGGTAGTGAAAAGGGTGGATGTGTGAGTAAAGAAAGACCTACACTCCACCACTTCGAGACGTGTAAATAACCCTCCCCGTCCCGTACCTGTCACCCCGGTGTAGGAAACAGACTCATTGAATTATAGTCCTTCCGACCTCCCACCGGGGAAGACATCAACATTGGTTTGAGTCACTCCTCCTTTTTCTTTCACTCAACGACAGACACCACTATTAAAAGTTTCATGGATACAACCTCAATAGATAATAATTGTATTATATTATCATTTCACTAAACTATTTGAGTCACTGTCTCGTAGAATAATCCGTCAACACTCTGTTGAAGTTGTTCTTGACCGACTATGGGAGCTTTTCGTCAGATACAGTACCCGCAGTGACCTCCAACAGTACAATAGCACGGTTGAATCTTCAACTCCGTGTCCTAAATTTCTTCAATACAGTTGAGTGTTCAGCCCATACATACTTTCACTTATACAACTGACAAATATACATCCTATTTCACAAAATCCTGTGAGCAAAAGTACCTGTCGAAAGAAAACATAAAAGTAACGTTCATTATATGATGTTAAAATAATGGAAAAATTACGTGAGTAAAGATTTTGAACTGAAAGTAAGACGGTAGACGTAATATATAAAAAAAGAATGTAATAAATGGGAATCTTTTCAATTCTTAACACGTCGTAAGAAGTGTCTTCAACTCTCTGATAAAGAAACTTTGTTATGTAAAAAAACACACACTATGGACATAACGGTACTATTCCGTCAGTCAGTCAGTCAAGTCAAGTCAACTGAGTAACCTTTTCTACCATTCCGTTCGGTCTATTTTAGTCTCCTACAAATTACCTTACAAAGTCTTTTAATAGAAAAGAGTAGAAGTGAATACAGTTACTGATATCTCAATATATATATATAAATAAAGTATCTAAAGTCTTATTAAACACGTCTTTCCATAATATGTTTGATCAACTTCTAAAATCTATATTTTCGGACCTCCATGAGTCTACCAAATATCATACATGTAGGTTTTATCTCTTATTCTTCTAATACATCTGGGACGATAACCTAAAAATTTTTTTCGATAACTTTATATTAAGTACATAGTATATTAAGTGGGTGACTTTTACACATCAAGTGATAGAGAATCACATCTTTCCACAGTGGACACTGGTTAAAATCTCGGAAAGGTAGTGGGGCTTTTCCTTTGGGACGTAGGGAATCGGCGGGGAGTACCCGGGGGTAGAGGGAGTCGGGGTCCGTTTGTGGTCATATCATAGACAGAACCCGAAAGTATATTTACCTTAATGTGTCACACACGAGGAAACACTACTCGAAAAGAGTAAACTACAGTACAAAAATTAAAAGTAGGTATAATATCTTGCAATAGTAAAGAAGATAAAGACAGTTGACAGTTTGTTATTTGTCATACACCGATTCGGCAAATAGGTAAGTGGTCAACTACTTCGAAACCCAACAAAGGTGAAACTCAGATAATTATTACGACGACACTTGTGACTAAATGTTCACAGACACACCTGTGCGAAAAGAAAAGGACACCAACCTAAAATAGGAGTCTCCATTGACCGACTGAAGTGGAAAAGAACCGGAAACGAGTCTGACAGGAAAGTCACAAGTGTCAAAACAAAAGAGAACCCATCAGGAGGTAAATAAGTATGGACCACGGGTCAGAGAAGAGTAGGCACCTCGAAAGGACTGACAGGTCAAGAGTAACTCGGAAAAGAGAAGTCGGAAAGAGTAGATCAGACACTTCTTATAAAATCGGGAATTAAAATATAACAACAGGAAAAAAAAAGTACTCCCTCTTAGAACAGATTCATATGTAACCAAATTGTCCCTTATAAGGCCGGAATCCGACGTACGTGAAGGGGCCAGGTTCGGCGAGTCCAAACCGCGAGTCCGTCGGGAGTCTCCGTGTCTGAGCCGACCCTGACGCGAAACACGGGAAGGGTCCAGGCTCATCGAGTCCTCAAACCGCTCGTGCTAGCGGCGCCGAACAGTGGAAAAGGCGGCGACGGCGAGTCGAGAGACCCACCTGGCGACCGCGTGGGGCACTCCGTCTACCACTGACAGGTCGTGGGGGTCTTCAGAATCGTTTCCTCGGACGAACGTCAATCCATGCATTTCAGAGAGGCCCAGACGTTAACGGGGAAAGGTCAGGAATGCCGAGACCGACGGACAGGGGCCGCCCCTTACCAGACGTCGGCCGAAAAAGGCAAGGCAGGAAACAAGACACGAGTCAGGACCGCCACAGAATACAAGCTCAAAAAACGCACCATCAATAGGGTGTCAGACCAAACGATCGGGTTCAATCTAACAAGACCAACGTGCACCCCGCAAGGACGGGTTAAGAATGTTTCGAGACGTCGGGCGCGGAGGGCGCGCAGGGACGGGACGGGGGAGAAGGGTTACCGCCTACGTCCTCAGACACGACGAAAAGGCGACCCCCTCAATGACAACCCGAACATTAGACAACCAAAATTAATAAATAGATAAAAAGGAAGGACAATACAACGGGAGACACAAAGGTTCCGAGCGGTGTCTGAGTCGTCCCTCTCACAAAGGACCACAAACCTTTGGAGAGAAGAATTTTAAGGGAAGGGCCCTGCCCGAAGGGAAGGACCCTGCCTCGAGGGAGGGGTGGAGGAAACAGAGGAAAAAGCAGAAAATATAAAAAGGGATGGACAAAAACTTCTGTTACCGGACGAAAAGACCAACGGACTACAGGAGACGGTCGGATGTCTTCAACAAAACACCTCAAACGAGCCGCAACTTTACAAGAAAACTCCTTAAACACTCCCTCTTTCACTAAAAGGGCAGGATAAGGAGGCGGTAGAAAGGGAGAGGGAGACAAGAGAAATAATTCTTACTTATGATACAGACATATCTTGGTAAAAAGACTTGCTTACATAAAAAGTAAACAACCTAAAAAAAAATTCTCTACCCCCAACGTACCCTTAAAAAGAAAAAAGAAAAAGAAAAAAAAATCAAAAAATAAAAAATTTAAAATTTTAGAAATTAAGAATGTACGCAAGGGTTTGTACTTGGGGGGAGGGTGAAGGGAGGGGTATTGTAGAGAGACCCAGTAGGGGTACATGGTCGGGGTTCGTACGACATAGGACGCAGTCTGTATCTGACCGCTAAGTTAAGAATGTACTATCATATGTATAATCTTACGGTAAGAGGGTTTAGTAGGGTGGGAGAGGGAGAGGGAGACTCAGGTTTTCAGGCAATATGTGTCGACACAGAAAAAAGTACAGAACGTATGTCCCAGCAGTAACGGTAGAAGGATTTAAGGTATATATACGCAATCATATGACATAACCACAAAAGAAAAGACCGAATGAAGTGAGACATATTAGCGGAGGTCAAAGTAGGTAGAGTAGTCTTGACTAAGTTTACTTAAGAAAAAATACCGACTCATTATGAGGTAACACATATACATGGTGTCGAAAGAATAGGTAAGTAGACGACTACCTGTAGATCCAACAAAGGTACAGGACCGATAATATTTGTCACGACGCTACTCGTAACCCCATGTACACAGAGAAAGTTAAGACCAAAGGAGCCACACATACGGGTCGTCACCCTAACGACCCAGTATTCCATCAAGATAAACGTTAAAAAATTCCTTAGAGGTGTGACAAGAGGTATCACCGACATGATCAAACGTAAGGGTGGTTGTCACATCCTCCAAGGGAAAAGAGGTGTGGGAGAGGTCGTAAATAACGAACGTCTAAAAACCTAGCGTCTGTAAGAGTGACCACACTTCACGTACCCTTAAAAAGTTTCTAATAAAATCATTCCACACTGAATTGTTTTGGACCTTATAGAACTTGGTAACTACTTTTACTAAAATCTCGTAGAGATCTTTCATTTTACATTTATATCCGTTAGAAATTTTTTTTGAAAGTAAATGTAAATCATAAAATACACATTTTCAAAGATAAAAATTGTTTATTTACAACCGTTAAATTTAAGGTCTTTTTACTACTTTACTTTTTAGTAAAATTCAACAAAATTCTTTTCAGTAGTAAAACTTTAGACAATAACCGTAGTTTAGTCCAAATTTTTGACACAAATGATATTTAAGTACAATTGAACACTTGGGTACTCTTTATTATAAGAATTCTTTCTTATTCAGAGAGGTCCACAAATTTTTATTAAAAGAATATAACAAAAAAAAGATTCAGACTCCTATTTTTCCTTGTTAATTTATGTAACTTAATTTTGTTAGAGACCTTTTATCGAACCTGGTTCTTTTCTTCTTTTTGTCACTCAATCTTTTTCTCTAATGACCCATTCTAAAATTATAAAGACTATTGAGTTGATAATTATTTTCATATTAAAATAAAATAAATTTTGGAATCTGTGTTTAAGTAAAAGTACACATAAAAGTATTATTTTGTGTAATAGGATAAAGTTTCAAATGACACCTTTCAGTCGTGTTAGACTTTACCAAAACTCACTTCGTCACAACATGAATAGACATTACTAAAGATTTTGTCATTGTTAGCACTGAGACGTATATCATTACAGTGAGAGAAAGAATAGTAGATACGACTTAAAAATGAAGACGTTTCATAGAAGCAAGAAAAACCATTAGGACGGAAGAAAATTGACACAAAGAAGGGAAGTAGTAAGTTCATTAAATAATAGATTTTTGGATGGACACAATAACAACTTGTTGTCATTTTTCATATAACTAGATCGGATATAAAAGAAAAACGGGGGCTTAAAATCAATATTTTACATGTATGTTTTTAGATACACATTGGATTTCTTATTATTTTAATCACTGGTACAAAACTAGTCATTCTATTTTTTGACGAAGAAAAAAAAAAAAAAATACGACTCATGTCAATTGGGAGTAGTAGATGTCTAAGTCGGTTGGGTTCTGGTTTTCATAAGTCCCTTTTTTTCAACTGTTCAAGGTTTTTCGTTTTGAACCTAACCAGAGTTCGACCGTTGATAAAGGTATCACAAATGTGACATAAATATTGATAAATGTTCACAAATGTAATATAATCTATTACATTCACTAGATCCCTACTGACTTTCATATCCCTTCTACACGAATCCCTCTGAACTCGTAGGTACCTAAAACATAGGTGCCTCACAACCCCCTAAAAACTTGGTTAGGAGACACCTACGGTTCACTACTAATATGTTTCCCAAGAAGAGACTAAGAATATTTATAAAAAGAGAAATTAAAAGAGATGTAACGGAACGTAAAACAATTGTTACACGACCCGTTCTAAAGATGTAGAGAATTTTGTCAGAACTTCTCTGTCCATGTGAGAGAGAGAGAGAAGACTAAAGGAAAGAAGATTTTGAGAGTCGGACCCAAAAAAGAGCGAATTGAGTCCGTGGTTTCTAAAAAGAAAAAAAAGTTAAAATTCACTCTTAGAACAAAAACAAAAAAAAAAATTAGATAAAAGAAAAACATCTCGGACACCAGTCATCCTTGTTTGCACAGAACACAGAAAAGTTTTTTGTAAGTATATAGTATAGAGAAGTAGAAATCGAACTTATGACTGGAGACCAAATATTGATTATAAATTATTATTTATTTATAAAGTATGATCGTACGATTTTTAACTGAAATTGAATATATATTCTTGAGTATATAATGTATATAGTGTGCGTCAGATAAATTTACACTATTTTAAACAAAAGTATTATAAATGGATTCTAATCTTAAATCAATAATACGAAAGTTCCTTACAATTTAAACTTGTAACTGTTTCCTAAGATTGAATATCTAAACAAACAAAATAGACTATCTTGTATATAAACAAATTAGTAATTTATAGACGAGAATTTCTTGAATAAGATATGTAAGGTAGCGGAAGAGGTGACGTCTAAATTCTTTGAGAATTTTTACTGTTCTTCCTTCAATTTACTTATACTTTTACCTCTCGAATCAAAGGTGACTCTAAATTTTTGGTCAGTTTGACTTTACCTATAAGTTTAATTATACATTTTGTATTCCATTAAAAATTAGTCAAAATCTTGGGGGTTTAGTGAATTAAACCCTTTTATATTTAGTAAGGTACGAAACTCGTCACTTTGTGTCTAACCAGATAATTAAAAAATCCAACCTGTGGTCATTTTTTCTGTCGAAAAGGTATATGGTAAAAATCTGTTTTTCCCGTGTGAGAACTGAGAGAGACAGAACTTGGGACCGACCACTAGACTTCGACTCGTCGTATCGTAATTACTGGGGTTTCGTAGGTAACAAAAACCACTGTCCAAACAACTTTAGATTACTTGTATGGTACGTCAATTAAGTAAATTTGACATGTCAAGTCATTGAAATAACACAAATTTCTCAATATGTCCGTAATGGTGCAATCTTGTAAAAGTAGTGGGAGGTTTCTTTAGTTGGGACACGGTCAAAAGGGAAGGACCAGAAGGGTCGGTCTCCCTTGGTACTGAGGTGAGAGGTCTGACACCTCTACAGGGAAAAGACCTGTAAAGCACAGTCACCTTAGTGTGTTATACCCTAGGAAACACTGACGGGAGAAAGTAAATCGTATTATAAAAGTTCCATGTAGATTGTACATAGTCATAAAGGAACGAAAAAAACAAGTTTTTATAAGATAACATACCTGCATGGTGTAAAATAAATAGGTAAGTAGTAGACTACCTGGAAACCCCAACAAAGATGAAAAACCGATTACAGTCATTACAACGACACTTGTAAATACAGATTCAAAACCACACTTGTATAAAAAAGGAAAGAAAACCTTATGTCAATACTTATCTTAACGACATAATGTGTCGTTGAGACAAATTGGAAAACTCCTGGACGGTATGACAAAAGGTCGTACCGACGTAGTAAAATATAAAAATAGGTTTCATACATTTTGTAAGGGTAAAGATATGTAAGGACAGTTGTGATCAGTAATGGACAGAGACACTCATATCGGTAGGATCGTTCATACTTTACCGTAGAGCACCACAAAATAAAGAGAGAGACTCCTGTCCTGTTACTTCTAACTCAAGATCTAATCATTGATGAATTTCGATGGGTAGAGAAAATCTTAAAGTCATTTAACTCTACTCCAGTTTTCAGACTAAAACCATCAATAAAGATCAATAAAGAATATCAAGTTTAGTATCCAGAGTAACGAATGATTAGAAGTAACAAAAGTTTGAACTCGTCTTTAAGATTTCTCAGTGTGGACGGATAAACATTCTTTAACATTAACTTCCCGTGGAACTTTTTTTGAAGAAGGACTTATCAAGAATTCAGAAAGAAGATCAATAAACGAAGAAGAGTAGTTGTAACAGTAATTTTTAAAGTGGGAAATAATATAAGGTGAAATATCCTCTAGTCAAAGATGGACGTAAATTCAATACGAAAATAAAAGAAAAAGTTTTTAGGTAAAAAGACAAAAAAGGATTAGTCGAAACTCAAATCACCGAAGTTATTTGTTGTAACCAAAGCAAGTTTTAGATATGAATCCTTTTCCACCGGTCCTACCGACCGAAGAGCAGGAGAGCTGAAGTCCACCCAGTCGAGCTCCCGACCCCCGACCTTAGCCCACTTCCACACAAGTAAGGGTACGAACTATCAACCATAGACACCAACCGACCTGAAACCACTACCGTCTGCTCACTTTGTGGATGGGATTTGTGGATCCGAGAGAAACGTCGGACCCGAATGAGCGTTGTACCTCGGACCAAGGGTCCAACTCTCGGTCCGTCTTCGAGACGGTGGAACAGATTGGAACGAAACGTCAAGTGTGTCGTAGTGAAAGTAGTAGAAGACAAGTTATCCTCGTTCAGTCAATATGAACCGGATATAAGATGGAAAAAATGCCTTATTTCTAAAATTTTGATTACCCATGTAAATTTTTGATCGTGTCAATGAGTGACCGGTGTTAAAAAAGTATAAGGAAGGTTACCTTTTATGGGAAAAGGGATGAGTAAGGGAGTGTTCAGAGTCAACAATTCACAGTCCGGGTCCGAGTTCAGCTCCAGAATGGTAGAAGTAGTCCATGTCTACCGTGTACCCCTACCCACACTAAAGACCCACACTAAAGATCTCAAACTGGGACACTCGTGTTGGGAGAGTCATGATTCTGAACTCTTGATTTCCCCGTTCAATAGACGGTGGGTGTGGGGGTGGTAAGACGACTTACTGATCTGAGAGGGTAGGTCTTTACCCTTTGCCCTCCGTGGTATCAGGTACCGTGGAGCTCCAGGTCAAACCACGACGGTCGAGAAACTACTCCTGAACCAGGACGGGTATCCTCACGAAGAGGAAACGAGATGGGAGACTCGAGACACACGACAGGAAAAGTTTTCTTTACTGGAGACAGACATCGACTCAGTACAAAGAATTCGGTCGAAGGAGAAATAACTTGAAGATTCTTTTAGGGTTTCCGGACAAGAGTAAACATACAGAACCAGAGACAATCCGGTTCGTGGCAAAAAACGACTGTTCAAATAGAAATTTCGAAAATCACAGGACACTTAACCTAACCCGAAGTGCAGTAACCTCTCCGATGGGAGTGTTTAGAAAAAACTCTCTTCGAGACGTGGAACCCGAAGAACACTTCGAAACATCCTACTACGGAAATTTTAAGAATACGGGAATTCTAGAAATTTCCTTAAACTCTGTGTTGGAATTCAGAAAGGTTCTAGAATTACTTCCGAAAATGTCAGATGTCCGAAGTGGAAATCTGGTACAAAAAGACCGTCGTGGGATCTAAACTAGAATCGGGTCTTCGACAAAGAGAGAAAATCGTAGTACACTGGTGACCTGTACACCTCTACGACATTTCCTCTATTGTCTATAACTTGGGTTTATATTAACCCGGACCAAGGAAATATAAATTATCAGGGAAGGGGAAAAAAACTATCGAAGAGGGAGAGTAACTACAATGAAAGTCGACCAAGCATCGTTCCCAGAGGAAAGGCGACACAAAGTCACAGTAAAAGAAGAGAACGGATCTTCGACAGTGGTCGTCTGGGAAATTGCCCGTAGTCCTAAGTCAAATGTTACAGTACTTCGGGAAACCCAAAAGTAAAGAAAGAAACGTAGGTAAGTCTGGAGTGGATGGAGGTCCAACTTTCCGTAAGAGTGTAGAAAATCAAGAAAAGATACTTCTTTCGACTCGCGACTTCTTAAATACGAAAACTTGACACCACAACCTCTTCTGAGAACTCTCAGGGAACCTTATGTTCCTCTAGGTTGGTCAGGTAGGATTTCCTCTAGTCGGGGCCCACAAGAAACCTTCTTTACTACGATTTCGATTTTGAGGTCATGAAACCGGTGGAGTATGCTTCTCAAATGAGTAACCTTTTCTGAGACTACGACCCTCCCCAACCCCCGTCCTCCTCTTCCCCTGCTGTCTCCTACTCTACCGACCTACCGTAGTGGCTGAGCTACCCACACTCAAACTCACTTGAGGCCCTCAACCACTACCTGTCCCTCCGGACCCCACGACGTCAAGTACCCCAGCGTTTCTCAACCTGTACTGACTCACTGACTTGACTTGACTTGACTTACCGTAAAAATTATTGTCATAGACACGGTCCATAAATAACGGTCGTTTAACATATTATTTGGTGCAGTTTCGGATCACCGAGTTCCGTCGTAAATGAAACAAGTGTTAAAACACAAAGAAAAGGTCAGCCGTAGTCGACCCTACAGCACTTCCACCCCTGGTCTCAGTAGACTTCTAATCAAGTACGTGTACAGACCGTCAACCTCGCCCGAAAACCTACACTGTAATCAACCCCCCCCCCAGTCACCCCCGTGACTGTTCCACGAGTCATACACCAGACCCGAAGAAGCGTCGTATCACTGATTACGATTCCCATCCGAAAGGGTGTCTCGTTTTCAGTCAAAGGGGTCTGAGACAGGCCATCTTTAGTCAATGACTCCGGTCGTGTATAAATTCCCCTCCCTTAAAGTCTCTTTTCACAGTTTCTTAAACATCTGTCAAAGTTATGGTGGTGGAGGTGAGTGGAGCTGAATGGCTCATTAGTAAGACAGATTTCCTTTTAAGAAACGTTGAACCACAGTGACTTTAAGGGGCGTTTTAAACAAACAATAAAACAAACCATACCAGACAAAACACTTTTCATTGTTTACTAATGTTTTTACTCCGAAAAATAAACAACAAGTCTTTTTACATATCCAGTAGAGTGATTCGATAATCCTCTACCCTAAAGAAATTGGAAAAATTAGTAAAAAGAAACCTTATGTCAAGTTTAATCGTTTTCGATAAGTGTCAAGTCTTTTTATGAATACCCCAATCTTAGGTATAAATATTCTAAATAGTTACTCTCAGAATAAAAGTGTTAGAAGAAAACCCTTCGCAAATAATTGAGTCGGGATCTATTGACTTATGTCATAGGGAGTTTGAAGAAATTGTGTACCCCGTAATTCTACCCCCCTTCCTCATTATCTGTAAGACGATTCTCCAATGAACATCAGTAAAAATACCTCTTTTTTATCTTTTCTCACATTTTAGTTCACGTTTACAACACACTGTTTCTTATACAAAACACTGAGAACCACCAAACTTGAAGAAAGAACTAAAAGACTCATCGTGTGACATATTTCCGTACGAACACTTTAACCCCCGTTAATGGTGTCCCCACTTTCCGTCCTATTAAGTGTCTACCGTTCTTTATCATACCACTGGACTGACTCCGTCCCACAGCTCCTACCTTTCCCGTCTAGGGTGGAGGTCACGGATCAGGTCCAAACGGGTGACAGACTTTCGTCTTGTGAGGATGCTTCGGAAAGTATTCGGTTTCGTCGTATGTCGTT
This sequence comes from Capra ibex, assembly GCA_006410555.1. Classification (NCBI taxonomy): domain Eukaryota; kingdom Metazoa; phylum Chordata; class Mammalia; order Artiodactyla; family Bovidae; genus Capra; species Capra ibex. Next base: position 51,804 of record SJYO01045292.1, on the reverse strand, counting down.
TCTTCGTCCATGGGCTCCCGTGCAAGACGATCAACTTCGGATTTCACTTATACGTATTCACTTCGTGTCCACAAGGGTCTATCCCAAGTCCCAACACCACTGAACTGTGACTCTACACCCCACACCGAAGGTCCCTTCCTCGAGTCACCCCGGTCAGAGGGACGAACCCCTCGCACTACGGAGAGTGACGTTTTGTATGTGACTTGGAAAAACATACTTTAGTTTTTCAGAGAAGTTTTTTTTAAAAAAAAAAGATTTTGTCTACGACTGCATCCGGAAAGGATCTTCACTTCATTGTATTTCACTTGAAACCTTTTCGTCCCCTACGAACATTAACAAGGACCCCGACCAAATCGAGAAAAGTTAGTGGGTAACTGAAAGAACAGGAGGAGAGATCTAACACTGAGATCTACTGAGGAGTCTCGGTTTTCGAATCAAATAGACTCCAGTAATCACTTTGGACATATGTTCCCACCACTTTCGTTTACGAACTTTCACCGAAACACCCTACGTCACAAAGAAGTAGGGACTTGACAAAGGACCTCCGTCCACACAGGGTCTCCTGTCGTCCAAAGTGACACTCCGGTGGAGGGAAAGAGAGGCTACGGGAAAGAGAGGAGAGGGTTAACACTGAACAATGAACTCCTCGGGATCTATGCAGATGAAGAAATCTCGTTCCAATGTTGATAGTAACAAATGTCCTCCAGACGAGACACAAAAGTCACAAGTTTGTCAAATTACCCTTAAGGTAAATGATATGCCGTCGAAATTTTTACGTTTAGTAATTCGACCACAAAAGGTAGAAGGGGTCCTGAGTACTCTCCGACCGTCACTAGTCGTGGTTTGAACTCCACCTCTTTCTCGTCTTGTTTAGAAATGAGGTGTGAGAATCGTGCTCCGGTCAGGACCTCGGGAGAACACAGCCTTTAAAGTTATTAGGAAATCACGGGTTACCTTTAGAATGAGGTTCTCGTTTGTATCCCAAAGGATGGAGTTAAGGTATGGGAAACTTATTGTCGTACCTCTGAATGAACTGGTTCCAATCAAGATAATAGAAAAAAGGTGACCCAAAGTCTAAAGACTATACTTACTAGGAACAAAAATTAAACCACTTGAAGACTCAACAAATAAACTGAATTACGTGTGATTCATTTTCAGTATTAATCGACACGATTATTTCCTCTTTCTTTAAAATACTAAGAAAACAGGGTTTCAAGAACTAAAAATCTCTATGAATGATTTAATAATTTAAAGAACTTTTCGACACAAATTTAAGATGAAATCTTTACTTAAGAATAACGGATCATAGGTTTTCATAAGAAAGTCTACAAAGTGAAGGAAAGATTAACTAAAGTCAACCGTTACCAAGTATTAGTAAAGGTTCGAGACGACATGGGTTGCTTCAAAAAGATGGAGATTCGTATTCACTTAGTGACCGTAGATTTGTGATTGGTGTATACCTACGAAAAGCAAATTTCCTTCGGATTTATTTAGAAAAAATACTTAATTTATTTGAATATTATGATTTAATTTTGTAATTAAAGATCAAAATCGTATTGTAAAAACAGTAAAAGAATGTACTTAAAACAGTAAAGAATGTTTTTACTGTAAAACAGTGAAAGAAATTAACGATAAAATGGATATCGTAAAATTAAATTTTAAATTTTTCTGTTAGAACGACTCGTAAACATCTTATAAAGATCTATACATCAATTAAGTTTGTAAATTTATAATATTTACTTCGAGTGAAATAGACATAGAACTGTAGTGGACCTATTTACCATAGATTCTATCGGTACTACCCCTCAGAACTTTAACGTTGGTCAAAAGTGACAAGTTAGTAACACTTATTTTATAGGTAAAGTCAGTCACGTGTGTCCAAATACCAAAATTACCACAAAAGGACTACAAACACTACGTACCTTTTCATCGGGAACAATTTACGTCAGAGTTGGACAAAAGAGTAAACTAAAGAACGGTGGTATCCTCTCGTTAATTCCAAAGAAAGTGTCGTGACGTAGATGTAACCCAGAATCATGAACTCTCGACACTTGGACCTCCTGTACGAAATCGACACGTCAGTGTCACCCGGAGGCTTGTGAAGTAGGGTTCAGTCTGTGAACGGATGTGTCCGGATTTTCCTCCTTCGTTTACGAACTGGGGGGCAGGGTCTGTGTCCGACGGATAACGTGTGGGTTCAAGTACCACGACATCCGCGTATGTAGAAAAGTTTCATCTCTAAACCTTGGTTCGTTCGTGAGAGGGTTTTGAGTCGGTAATCCATTTAGAGGAGTGGAGAGTATTCCTCCCATCCTCATGTTCAGGAGTGAAACTTTGAAAAAAGGAAGTTCAAGGGACAGCAAAAAAAAAAATTAAATACGAAATATTTAATTGACATAGTGGACTGACACTGAATATCCTCAAACTGTTATTAAATAAGAACAAGAACGGAAATTTTGTACTAAATCAATCTTTCGATGATACAGTAAAGTACGGTGTTTATAATAACTTGATACACTCTTCCAAAATGCATAAGTAAAAGAGACGTAATATCAATTTTTAGATACACAAAAAAGAATTAGACTCCTTCATCGACCGTATCCTGAGACCTGAGTCATTCTTTCAGTAACCGAGAGAATGAAGGAAACATCTTAATACTTGAAACGGATTTAGTACTGAGAGTATAGAATTTTTTTCAAAAAAAAAAGGTTTCATTTTTGGAAAGAATCTTTTTTTTATTTTGTTTGAAAACACACCTTAGTATAATATATTTTGCCTCTGTTCATATTTGGGAAAATCGGTTTCCTCACCGGTCTCCAGGACACAAAAAAATTTACCTTTTCAAATTTCTTTTGACGTCTACACAAGAGGAATTATTGTAAGTCGAGTTTGATGACGGAGGTAAACTTGTCCTAGGAGTGGATCTTTAGTTTTATTTCAACATAAATCCCTTCCTCGACAATCCCCCTTTTCTATCATTAGAACACCCAGTAAGGACCCCAGTACCCAGTAAGAGATTAAGAAACTTTAATACACATGAGTTATCTGACTATAAATAACGTGAAAAATGGTCTAATTGCAAGGTATATATCCAAGAGACAATAAATATTCGTCTTATTCAACCTTACGTAAAACAAAATAAATACACTAATAAAAAGATGAATTCATTAGAAGTTTAATCCAGATCAGAGATTTTCATAATAAATTTACAGTGTAAATCATTCGATATATTGTAAGGATACTATTATAGAGAACGAATTGAATTTCTATTTATTATAAACTGAATAAAGTCTACACCGTCCTCAACCTGTCCTCATATTGATCTCTTGATTCTCTTCTATACAACGGTTCTACATACTTAATTTAAATCTATAACTAAAGACTTTATGTAACGTTTATTATTTACCGTAGAGAAAGGTAACAAACCTATTGTCTACGATCCAATTTACAAAAGAAGAATATGTATCGATTACTTTTGACACTTTCGTACTCGTCAGTATCACTTTTTATAAGAAGAAGGAGTAAATAAGTAGTACAAGGTATTAAAATTTTTTTAGAGTTTTTCAGATACATAAAGATAAATAAAGACCTACATAGGAAAAAGATGATGACGGTAGCGACACCTTGACGGGTAGACGTGGGACTGTGGTAAGAGTCTTTCGTACCTCAAGTAGTTGCAGAGTTCACAGACCATCACCAATTCCTATCTTGTGAGTCAGTTCGTCAGTACAAATACATCGACAGTGAACCACACACTGAAATATTAATGACACAGTAACTGAAACAGTGATCAAATAGAGAACGGTAGTCCTTTTCGAGGTTTGTGGACGTAGTTAAACCCAGGAAGATTTCATCAACCGGAATAGAGAAATGGTGGAATGAGACGGGGAATCGACACGTAGATTGGTCGGTCTGACATATCCTAGGGTGTCTAAGGAAAGGAGTGGAGACCAGAAACATGCACGAAGAGAGGAGACTGAGAACATGAAAAAGGACAGGAAGTCCGCCGATGAAGGTATCGTGGAGGTGGTTTTTCGACCGTCATAACTGTGTTTCGGCCGACAGGGAAGACTCACAAGGAACACGGTAGAACATATGGACAGAATCATAAATACTGAGGTACGCCTTTAACAGACAAGTAGATAAAAAATGTCAAATAACGTAATAGTAAAGAGTCCCACTGACCCAGTAGAAGTAGAACATTAAGGTCACAAATAGTGTCGTGGAATCGTCTATCAATAACTCATTTACTTACTTCTTACTCTTTCGGTCTTATGAGTCGGTGTACACCCTGGTATCCGACTAATATATTAACATTAGAACATAAAACAAAAGACAGTAAATATCTATACAAAGTAAAAAGTCTCGTGAATCTTTATAGAGTAAAAAAAATTGACTCAATTGAGTTCATAAAATCTATTTCTTACATTAGGAAAAAGAAAGGTCGACGACGACTTAAATTTAGACTCAGGATAGTTAACAGAGGGGACCCTCGATGTCTACCCAGTTTAGACAAAGTCTTGGACGAAAACTTTTGTAGTGTTCTTATACTTGTCTAAAACTTCTTTTTACTAGACTTTCTATTTATCATTTTTAAAGGGAAGACCTGATAAAAGCACTGTAAAATCAACAAAGAGTAATTTGTACTACACTTTTAGAAATAATTTCCTTTTATAAAAACACACATACTACTTTTAAAAATACCATAAAATTTTTATGATGAAAATTAATCATAATTATGATGAAAATTTGTCATCATAGATCCATGAAAGCTACGTTTGTCATCATAGATTCATGGGGTACATAAAAGAGACGTCGATTGAATTCGCTAAATTTTTGGTCGTGACAATTCAAAAGGTATAAGTTTCACTTTCACAATCAGTGAGTCAGCACAGGCTGAGACGCTGGTTACCTGACGTCGGGCGGTCTGAGGAGACAGGAGGTGATAGAACACCCCAATCGAGTTTAAGTACAGGTAACTCAACCACTACGATAGGTTGGGAGAACAGGAGACAACAGGGGAAAGAGGAGGACGGAAGGTAGAAAGGGTCGTACTCCCAGAAAAGACTACTCAGTCGAGAAGTGTAGTTCACCGACTTCATAACCTCGAAGTCGGAGTTGTAGTCAGGAAGGTTACTCTTAAGTCCTAACTAAAGGATATCCTAACTGACCAAATTAGAGGAACGTCAGGTTCCTGAGAGCTCTTAGATGAGGGTTGTGGTGTCAAGTTTCCGTAAGTAAGAAAAAGTCAGTCGGAAGAAATAACATGTTGAGAGTATAGATATGTACTGATGATCTTTTATCACATATATACAACTATAGTTAGAGGATTAAACAGGAAGGGGAGTACAAAGGGGAAAGTATTGGTATTAAACTAAAACTCTAGAACACTCAACCAAAGACAACACATTTATTCGAATAAAAATAATTTAAGGTGTACATTCACTACACTATGAACAAAAAGAGACAGACTCAATGAAGTGAATCCTAACGTTAAAGCTCTAGGTAGACATAACGACGATTACCGTAATAATAAAGAAAAATACCGGATCATTATAAGGTACAAGCAACGCACACACACACACATAGGGCGAAGAAGAAATAGGTAAAAAGACAACTACCTGTGAATCCAACGAAGTTACAGAACCGATAACATTTATCAAGACGTCACTTGTAACCCCACGTACATGGAAAAACTTAATAACAAAAGAGGTCTATATAAGGGTCCTGACTCTAACGACTTAGTATACCGTTGAGATATAAATCAAAAAGATCTTTTGAAATATCTCAAAAGATGTCACCCACATGGATCAACGTAAGGTATTCGTCACATCTTCCCAAGGGAAAAGAGGTGTGAGAGAGATCGTAAATAACAAACATATAAAAAACTACCACCGATAAGACTAGCCACACTTTACTATGGAATAATATCATAAAGACGTAAAGATATTATTAATCACTACCCCTCGAAGGAAAGACTCGTAGGGAGTACACGAAAAACCAGTAACATCCACAAGGAATGTCTTTACACATAAATCTAGAATATGAGTAAAAAACTAGTCCAACAAACCAAAAACTATAACTCGAGAAACTCGACAAACTTATACAACCTCTAATTAGGGAACAGTTAACGTAGTAAACGTTAATCAGACACCCAACAGCAGACAGAACAAATGCTAAAGGACGTGACACCTTTTCGAAAATTCAAATTAATCTAGGGTCAACGAATAAAGACAAAAATAAAAGTAATGAGATTCTCCACCAACTTTTTTCTAGGACGACATTAAATACAGTCTCACGCAAGACGGATATAGGAGGAGACTCAAAATGTCCTGGACAGAATATAAATCCACAAGTCAGGTAAAATTCAAATAAAAACACATACTACAATCCCTCACAAGATTAAAGGAAGAATATGTACATCGACAACTCAAAAGAGTCGTGGTGAATAACTTCCCGGACAGAAAAGAGGAAACATATATCAGAACGGAGGAAACAGGATCTAATTAACTGGTGTCCATGCATCCGAAGAGAGACCTGAAAGACAGAACAAGGTAACTAGTAAGTCATATAAAGACAAAAACACGATCATGACACAAGACTAATGACTTCGAACGTCTCATCAGACGTCAGTCCCATGGACTAAGAAAACCAAGAACGAAAAGAGAGAGTTCTGACGAAAAGATAAACCCCAGAAAACAAAGGTGTGTGTGACATTTTAAAAAACAAGATCAACACACTTTTTACGGTAACCATTAAACTATCTTTAACGAGACTTAGACATCTAACGAAACATGTGATATCAATAAAACCGTCAATATGTCAATATTACAGTGAAAGTAAAGACATAAAGTCAAAGGAGAGAAAGGAAGAATCAAATCCATTCCCAAATAACTATAACAAACAAAGAAAGTCCTTTACTTGAATGTCAAGAACGTATACTCGTGACCCGACCGTGTGGTCCGGAGACGTGTACCCGTTACACAAATCTCCACAACGAATCGTTGCTAGTAAGACCCTACTTTCTAAGGTTTGGTAACTCGAAGGGTCGACCCTCCAACACCGCCCTGCCTATACCGAATGGACATCACAAACACAACCCAAATCCCCTGACACTTCTCGGCTCCCTCTCCACTCCATACAAATCTCAGGTATCCCAGACGCTACTTCTTCTAAAAACCGAAACCCTCATTCTTCCCACACAACGGGAAACCGAGGAGGTAGTTGGACCACTCTCTGTCACCAGTACCTTAGTTGAAGGTCGGGTCCATGGTGTAGGCTCTGTTGCTAGAGTCTTTCTAAGTGTTTCGACGGTAACACCCGTTGCATCGGTTTCACGTCGTACAAGACAACAAACCTTTTTTACCGGACTTACTGTCCCTGTTCTACTTCTCCATTCGCCCCACCTTCCCGGACCGTCTCTAGGGAGGACACTCAAAGGGGAGGTTCCGAGGATCTATGGAAGGACCCTAGGTCGTGGGGCGTCTGAAATATCCGTCGTTTTTCGGAATCGACTAAAACCTGGGTGAATATTAAGGAGAATATCTCGAATTGACTATCAAAACTTCAGTAAATTGACGTACAACCATTAGTGTCTTTACTTTACTTTGTACTTATCGTAGACAAAAAGGAAAGAAGGAGGACGAAAAACAAACGTACCCAATCGTACTACATGAATACTCATTTTCGAGACTTCAATATATCGGAAGTTCTTTAGAAGACTTGAAAGACCGAGAGTGTAAAAGAAGAGTACACTAAATACTTTCGTGAAGAAGTACCTAGCGGATAACACCTAGTACCGTCACCTCTCTAAAGACTACAACAGTTATAGAATAAAAATTACATATATAAAAAATATGACGTTCCAATATATAATGTCTTTTGACGTATCACTCGTTTTATTAAGGGTACGGTTTAGTTGAAGACATAATTTTTAAGAAGTCTATGTAAAGTTATAGGTAAAATATAGTCACATGTGAATCCATATACACAAGAAACTACTTCCTGGAATCTTCTGTCGAAACTTCAACCTTCGACCGACACAGGAACGTATCCTTCCGTAAAAGAATCCTACATACCAGAAAGATATAAATTTCGTTTAGTTGTAAAGTACCAAAATTTCTAAAACCCAATGTATACGACAGAAATTAACAACACTACTTTAATTTTCAAAACATATCATCTCCTTCTAAACGGGAAGATCTATAGTTTTACACGATATTCACGGGTGTTTCACAAGTAAATGATTGCTGACTTTTCTATCTATTTACTTACCTTGTCTTACGGGTTTGTGGGTTTACATACATTTTGAAATCTTGAACTTTTACTACTGGAAAAGACACTCTTTACTATTTGACACATATCTACCACCTCTTTATTGGACCATTTTCTCTTTTCATTGAGTTAAAAATAGAGTACTTTTTCAAAGTCCATCTCATACATAGTTTATAAAGTTTATACGTGTCACTATTTTAATAGTCTTGTTTTGAGTCTAAGGATAAATATGTAAAAAATAGACGACTGTCTCTGGAAGACAAAAAAAGATAAAGATGACAAAGAATTGGAATTAAAAAATTTTAACCTCTTATTAACGAAATGTTACAACACAACACAAGACGACATATTGTAGTATTTAGTCAACATTCATATGTATATAGGGGAAGGAACACTCGGAGGGAGGGTGGGGTTTCTGGAAAGATTTTTACTAAAGTCTTCATTCTTAAGACCTCAAAGGACCTAAAACCGTGTGTGTGTGTTTCTTTGTTTTCTTTTCTTTAGACCTACAACTAAATTGTAAAATTGTTGTGTTTGTTAAATTTTGACAGACATCTAGTTCGACAGATATCCGTTCAGTCTAATCGTCTGTCCCGAACAGAAAAACCGTGATTGTCCTTACACCGTGTCTATTTTTTACTAAAGAGTGAAAGTGTAAAAAAATTCTTAAACTCCTAACTATAAAAGACTGTTGATAGTCGGAAAAGTCTTCAGTTCCCTTAGATCCCTCAAGGAACCAGCAGGTCACCAATTCTGGGTGACGACACCCGGGTCCCAAGCTATGGACCACCCCCTTGAATTTAGGACGGTCGATGACCCTATATAACATGTTGTACCCCTTATATCGTTTACAGTATATTATTGAAATTTACCTCATACTGGATATTTTTAACACTTAGTGATACAACACATGGACATTATATATTACTATACATTATACGTAGTAGATATAAAATTAATTTTTCTTCTTTGGAATCTGTTTTTCTGGAATACCATTAATCTAGTTGTCCTTTTTACTCTTTACTCGTTTGTTTTTACGATGGTTAATATCAACATGTCTGTAACACTTAATATGTAAAGTAAGGTTACAGTCTCTGTAATTTTACAGTCTTTTACTTGCATAATCTTAGTAACTTCATGTCACAACAGAGATTAGGAGTTTTACATAGACGTTTCCTTCATACTATAGGAAACTGAAGTAACTCTACAACAGGAACATTTTATCATCATTATTATTATTCATACTAATATAATAGATTGTCAATGACTCAACAATGGACACGGTCCTTACCAAGATTTGAGAAACGTACCTAGAGTAAATTCGTAACGTCACGACAGGACACTCTCTTGATAAAGAGAGAGAGGTAAAACAACAACTCCTTTAACTCCGTGTCTCTCCGACTCGCTGTCGATTCACTGTCTCACTTTCAGTTTAAGTTTGAGTTCAACTCGACTTAGAGTTCCATTACCAGTAAGTTAAGTTCATTTAAAAAGAAAGTAATGACACAATTCTCCTCGATTTCGATTATATATTACAAGAAAGAGGTCTTCCTTTACTTTATAAACAAAATCTCGCTATTCTTATCGTACGATAACTTACAAAAGTTAATGTTCTTGTTAACAAACAAAACTTTGTCCTTGTGATGTCAAAGGACTTTTAAGGAGAACGAAAGTATCCTGACGGGAGGTGAACCGGACACGGTTACCGGTAAGTCGCCACCATTGAGACGAGGACCTTTTTGTTACGGACGAATTGGAGACACTGTTACTTTTGTCCTGTCACGACTACTTCCATACCCCGTCGCTTGGCACAGGTGTGCTCCACCTACACTAAATTGATGACTCTGATTTCACTTACGTAGAGTAAATTTATATCGTTTGACCACTTCGAACACCTGGCAAATGAAACTTAAGGATCTTAAATGTGAGACAAAGAACCACGTTGCGACTGTCCGGTATCTTACGGTTCTTCTCCTCACACACTGAGAAGACGACCTCCTACCACGACTGGGTTTACAGTACCTGCAGTCACCCTTGTGGTGAGAGGTGATACGACAGAAAACGGTCTTATATAGTGAGCGTCGTTTCGACGAAGGGACGTTACGGGTATATCTTCGGTCCTTGTTCCATATAGAGTTGATTGAAATAAATGTTTTATAAACGTTTCGTAAAAAAAATTTGATCTTCACAAAATAAAGATTGATACATTTATCCATTTGACTTATCACAGGTAGTTCGGGACAATCGTACCTTTATTAAGGTTTCGGTGACGTCCCCACCCCTTTTTACAACCCTCGGGTGTCTCTCCCGTTTCGAGACAGAGGATCGGTCGGCAGATAGGGTCTTCCTTCTAAAGGGTAGTCTTGCACGGTCTCTCACCCACCATCCGAGTCTCGGGTGTTTACTACTTCCGGACCCCCTTCACTTCACTACACTCCTCACCGACGAAGGTCCCCGAGTCCCTTACCCACGGGGACTCCCACCCACCCTCCTCCTGCCTCTGGGTCACGGGTACTCCCCCTCGGTCCACTCACATTCACCCGGACCCTCCGTCGTCCGGATCTCGGGACTCGGGAGGTCCTGGGACCAAGACTCTAGGTCGGTTCTCCCAGTCCAGTACAAACTGTGGGTCGTTCCCACAAGTAAATACGACCACTGTCGAACCAAGCGCTACATGTGGAACCCCAGAGGGTACGAGTCGGGGCCCCTCGACGAGTCACCCCAACGTCGACATGTACACCTCGACCACCACCGCTTCGGCGGAGAGAACGAAAGAGGTCCTGTGTTCACTGCAGGACGTCGACGTCGGGGTGGTTCTTGAGGGAGGTGAGAGTGTCCACCCGAGTCAAAAAGCAGAAACCTTCGAGGTCGGAAGGGACACAGTTTCATAAAACTTCCTTGGTTTAACAGATACTAAAGTGAAATTTAGTACTATAAAGAGTTCGTAATCTCTTATTTCGTAAGGAAATACACAAATACTGACCATAAACACTATTGTGACGTGAACAATTTCCATTTTGTAAAAGGTTTATAAAAGGAGGTGAATTCACACACACACAACAAAAAAAAAAAAAAAAAAAAACCATTAGTCAGATTTTATTGTGTCATTTCTTTTTAAACGGAGTCATCTGAAACAGAACTTTAAGTTTGTATTACTTTCGTAAAATGTTGTATAATCTTTAGAACGACGACAAGTGTTTAAGGGTAAAATACTTTTTACCAAATATATTTGTGTCAAAGAGAGAGTAACGGGTTCAGAATTCTCCCATTTTCCTTTCCTTTTCCTTGTTCGTTCACTTTTCACGTTCGGTTCGACCTTAAAACCGTCAACCCTTTCCGGTTCTTCTCCTAAATAAATAAATTATAAATAAATAAACCGACTCGACCCGAATCAAAGTCGTACGTCCTAGATCAAAGGACTAGTGCCCAGCTTGGGTCCGGGAGAAAGGACCCTCGTGACTCTGGGTCGGTACCCTGGTGGTTCCTTCAGGGCTCTAAAACAAAACACGAAAAATAAGGGAAGTCAAATATATAAAGAATATGTGAAAAGACAAAAGTCCCTTTTTTCAACAATAAAACTTTTTCTCACACTCACTTAACATTTGAACGGATCCACGGTCAAAATTCTTCTGAGACTATGTTTGTCTGACTGTCACTTGTCCACCACTAATTCACCCTTAATTCTCTCTTCTCGACCTCTTCCGTTACCGTTGGGTGAGGTCACCTTTTAGGGTACCTGTTTCCTCGGATCATCCGACGTAATGTACCCCAACGATTCTCATCCCGTGCTGACTCGATGAAATGACTTCTCGTTTATTGATGGACTATAATGGGATAAGACCGTCTTGGTAGGTGAATCTATTCTCAGATCTGAGACGAGAGGGTAGATCTTACAGAACTACCATTCCTTCATTCCCCAAATATTTATTACTCTAGTCCAACGGAAAACCAAAATGATCAGGGACAAGATGGTGACAAATGGGTCCTTTTAATTTTTTTTTGACGTCAAAACTACTGAGAACGGAGAATGTGAAAAGAAAAAATAAGTTTGGAAGTACATTCTCTTCCTTAACCGGCACACTCATTCTCTACTATGACCTCACCAACGACGTGATTAAGAGTCGATATAAGACGACCACTTGGTGTCAATAAACCCTTTTGAATAAAAATTTTACGTAATCGGATCCGACAAACGACATCTAAAACTGACTCATTTAACTCCTTACGAACCCGCACACATAAATCTTGGTAAGGGAACTCTAAGACTAGGTTAGGAACTACTTATTGATACCTCACTTATGTACATTAAAGATTTACGTGGGAAGTGTTTTCTTTCATCAGAGGACTTCACAACCTCGAACTAGTTACGATCGATGAAGGTAGTCGAGGGAGGAAAGGTTGTTATAATCGGACTGAAAAAGAGACGGGGACACAAACTCTGTAATTTTCCTCATAGAAACCGTTATAGATACCCGAACTTGTTATTGAGGAAAAGGAAGGTTAGTGAGTAGTAAGTCACTGTCAGGCTCTCAGAAATCGCTAAACGAGTACCACTTCAGTGAAGCAGATATCTCAGACTGGGAAATTCCTGAAACGTGGAAGTGAATAACAAGTTCAGTAATCCAGTTGTCTACAAACAATGATTGTCCGAAAAGGACTAACTTCATTATCATTGAGTACTCGAAAAAAATCACAGTCGACGTCCTGTCTGAGAACGTCAAACAGACAATCTTAACGACTAGGGACCGTATTCGTCTACTCTCGAAATTTTGGGCACTTCAATCATTGTCATGTCTCCTCTTAACAAAATTCGTAAATAAAAGTCGTCCGAACCATTGAGTACTAGGGAAAATAATTGTTAGATTTTCTTAAGATCTCTATCTGACATCAAAGTTGTCCGTAACCTTTGTAAGAACTGACACTTAATACTCAGAAAAATTTTCTTAAATACAAATGAACTTAATACTCAGAATTATCGGTATAAATAATGTATAACCCCGGGTGTGAAAAACACTTTGTATACTACGATTTCTTTCCTTTTCGAAGTGTATGGTTATAAACGAAATATGGGTGGACAAACCTTTGTCGTTTGTATTTCGGTTTTCACCCGGCATTTAGTTTGTGCCGGGAACCTATACAAATCAAATGGAGGTGTTTGACTCAGTTGTAAAGTTTAAATCCTCCGAGTACGTCTTACAGTCCGAAGAGGTTCCTGGTTTAGATCTGGGGGAACTCGGGAAGGATGACAAACCAGATGCACGTCTTCGGTGGGGAAGACACACCCTGTACATAAAAACCCCAATGGCCAGAGTGGACCGAAAAAGTGAATGAGTCCAGCAGTCGAAAGGTAGGTATTCGTAAACTCAAAGGTTAAAAACTAACTATCAAATAAAACTATTTATAAACTTCCAAAAATTTCTGTCCGATTAATTAGATATTAACTAAATTATAGATTTTTTTAGAGAATTCTTACCCTAACTTAAAAAGTTTAATCTTAACAATTCAACCAACACCGTCAAAGTGTGACTTATTGAGAGTGTTTGTGTGTTATAATATTCTCTGTCGTGTCCCTCTCGACCACCTTCTCGTTGAGGGGCTCTTTTACAATTCGTACATAAATAACCATTAAAATACGACGTCAGAAATTCTCGTCATTTCGTTCTGTCTGTGGTCTTGAAATCCTAAAACCTTCGAAGGAGGACCGGTAGACCTCCATTAGTGTACTCACAGTAGTTCTTCCCAGAAACTTCTATTCCACCCCTCCCGTGAGTAAGACGTACGTCAATCGTAGATCGATTGCGACTGGAGAGTCGGTCTTGCAGATTGAATTCCTTCCCGTCACCTTTCTCGTTCGTTCCTTCTCTCTTACTCATTCTAATTTAAGGTCCTCTGTAAAGACTCCTTCGTCATTTTGTCCCAAGGATGTCAACTAAAAAACTTTTTTTTTTCTTTTTTCTTTTTTTAAAGAGAGAAACGTACAAGTACATCTCTCATTATAAGGGTGACCTTACAGACATTTGGAAAACTCAAATGAGTACCAGTAGGAACCTCTCCAATACGTACGATGTCTATCATAATATATAAAGACGGAGTCGTAACAGGGATTTTGTACGTCAACTATGTCATCGATTTACTATGGGTGTGGGGGACGTAACCCTCGAACTGTGAATCGGTGACCTGGTGGTCCCTTCCGGGTCTCCTCTTCGTATAATTTCTCTTTCTTCCACGTGTCCCGTGACTCCTCCCCCCAAGAGAAAGTAAATGAAAGACTGAAAATAAGACTTCAAGTCTCTTAGATAACGTGCTAAAATTAAAGTCAAATCTTTATCCAATTGACCATGTAATCTTTACCAAAAGGGACAAAATGTCCTACTGGACTGTGGTGACAATGAACACTATGCACTTTCCTCTCCCGTTTACCACCTCAAAAATCATTTCTTTCTTTGTTTATATGTACGACAACTATTCTACTTTTCCATGACAACAAGAAAAAGAAAAATTTTGGGAATCACTACAAGATCCTAATATTATAGTTCCAATTTACTTATTCTCCCAAGTAAACACTAGTCGTGTAGTAGTGAATCCATCTTTTAGTTAATAAGACTGATCCTTAATACTCGTCATATATCGTCCTTACATATCGTCCTAAGTATAAGGAAGTATTATAACTGACTACAGTATACGTTGGAGAAAAACAAACCAACCAAGTAGAACATTATCGACTCCCTAAAGTTTAATCAAAATAATCGAAACACTTTATACCTAAAACGAAAAATCAAATGAAGTACTGTTATAGCTCAAAGAATTAAGAAAATTTTCTTAAGAAATTGGAAATGAAATATACATATATAAAAATATTCTACGTATCATTTGGATTTTCTGAACTAAAACGGAAAACCTATTAAGAAACAAAATTTAATGAAACAAACTTCTTACGACTACAATGATCCAACGTTTTCTCAGTCTATGTTGTATCGCTGATTTATTGTTGTCGGTGTGTTTCCATTAATAATGAGTGACAGTGGTCTAGGACACCCGAGTAGTCAAAAATAGGATGTAAAACTATAAAAGTAAAAATTACGTCCATCTTCCTTCTTTCCATCGAAACTAACCTATTTGTCAAGGAAATTGTTTCTGTTCAGTCTCCACCTGTTATGTCTGCTTTTACTACCCGAAATCTAAGTCCGATCCAAGTTAAGGATCCAAAGGATGGTTAATCCCAATAGTAGTCGTTTATTCAAAGGACTATTTTTTCCGTTTATCATTACGTAGAAAGTTTCCACGGACACACATTCTTTCTAAAGTATATATCATAAAGTAAAAATTACGGATAGTGTACGAACAGGTGTAGTAATTGACGGTGGTACTGATACAAATAAGGGTAATAATAGTTATAAAAACTAAATTTGGACGTTCATCGGAAAGGAATTGGGTTGGAGATCGACTGAAACTTCGACTTATATAGTCTGATTCCTCCTTTACCCCCTTAAATAGGGAATTTATCAGTAGACGGAGTCTATTCACTGGAGTCACAGTAAAGAACAGGTAGTTCCTGAAATAATAATAAAAATTTTTTGTAAATAAATAAACCGACGCACCCCAGGATCAACGCCCTTGAGAATCAACGTCGTATACCCCAGTTCAAGGGACTGGTCCCTACCTTGGATCCGGGGGACGTAACCCTCGGACCTCAGAATAGGTGACCGGGTGGTCCCTTCAGGGGTAGTCCCTGAAAACTTTATCATTCACGAGGATGGACCGTAGGGTCACCCTGTCCTTCGAAGAAAAGGTAGGGAAGTAAAATCGGAACCTCCATTAAACGTTTCTACTTGTGAACTCGGACATTTACCAGTCAAGAAGTACTTTGCCGTTCCACAAGTGAACCATTTTGTATAGTTTAATTGACAAATTCCTTCAGTTGAGTTGAAGGACTCCGACTTCAGTAGAGAGACAACAAAATCTCGTCGGGAGTACGAACGACAGTTCATACTTAGTCGTTTACAGTAGTCTGAAGAGGAAGTCGTTCCACGACTGTAGAAAAGAGTTCTACAAAAACCTACCTGACATCTTATTATACGACAATAACCACCGAAATTATACATTCACAAGTGTAATTTTACGATCAAGAGTGATTTGACGTCGGTTTTTATTAAAATTGACAATGAACGATGTACTGGTCACTCTCAAGGTCAAACCACGTCCGTCAAACCTCTTACCACCACTCTACAAGGGGGAGGTCTCGACTTTCGGTTCGTTTCCGGTTAATCAATGAGAACCGACACCCGAAGCCCACGAAATAGAGTCCTGTACATCTGGAATTAGGAATCTTTCGAACTGTAATCGGTAAAGTAAGACTCACACTGGAGAACCATACCGCATACTTGTCACAGTGTCAACACTATAAAGATTGATCAAGAAACCCAGAACTTTATGAATCAAATCGTCGTTTAGGACAAAAGAGAATTCCTGAATGGAAAGATATACGAAGACGAACTTAAAAGGTTCTTGGGCCTCCTAAGGGATTCCAGTTGCTCTGTCAGGAGAAGGTGATCAGTAAACCTCCCCTATTTTATCAAGGAAGAGTAGTAAGACAACGAACGTAACTAAGATGACGACGTCGTGACGACGATGTCGACCAGAACTGTCCCAGACGAACCGTCGTCCTAGACCTTAGACCTACACCGAGATATTTCTGGAAATTATTTTAGTAAAATTTTCCTTTTTTTCTTTGAGTAGGACGTCCCGAGTGCTAACTGGAAACGAGGGTCCAACGGGGAGACCCAGGTCCAAGGGGTCGGAAATTCCACTACGTGTGCAGTTGAAGTCTCACTCTCGAGGAAACAAGAGTATATATACGAACAGTGAGTCAGTGATAACGTTTGTTTCGTGGTCGTGGGTCAAGCCCGTCGACCCGGCGGATCGAAGGGAGAAGTGAGTCTCTGGAACACACCTCGGGTGCACCTTCGGATCTAGAAGGGCTACTCCACGGGAACTCCGAGAATAAATAGAAAAGACGATCGTCTACAGTCACCCCTGGTAAAATCCGACTGTCTCTCCCAGTTCACGAGGACATCTCTAACTCGTCTGAAGGGGAAGGGAAAACATAGATCTGAACTTGGAGTTCCGCCGAAAAACAGGACGCCCCCGTGGAAAAGAATCCAGTGTCCAAGGGACAGTAGGAAGGGTCTTATCACCCACGGTCGAACGGACTCTAAGGGATTAATACGAACCGGGGAGTTCCCTAGACAAAGGACATTATTACTTTTAGAAGGTTGCCTAAAGACAGACGGAGGTGGAATTTACAAAAGTCTTAGACGGGGTATTCCTTGGGTAAGTCGTCTGTAGGGATTTAGAGTTCATTCTATCAACCTTAAATCTCTCCATTCGGGACAGATCTCGAACGGTCATGGGTGACATTCTCATCCCTATACAGAAGGTTCACTTAACCTCTCCTTGTATCTCTAATTTTTAGTAACAGTCTTTCTAGACGACCAAGCCTCAAACTCATCCATCTCTTCCTTCTCATCACCAGGTCCCGTCCAGAACTAACACTAATCAAAAGACGAGAACCACATTAATAGACGTTATTACCCCTTAGTAATACAAGAGATTACATCACTTACGGATACAATATTTATTTAAATCCATGTGTAATAGATTTTCGACTCTAAGGGATGTAATGTTTGGTGTTTCTTGTCGATTAGTGGTTGTCAAAGTACGTTGTGAACTTACAATTTGTATACTTTTCCGTGTGTAACCCTAAATGAACCTTAAGGTTTCATCAATGTCGTTATTTCAACTTCTACTTTAATAAGGTGAAAAACTGACAAAGACGTTCGTAAAACCCCCGTATAATAGAGTAATGTAGGACAATTGGGAGAACACTTTATTCCATCATTATAGGGTCAACACATCTCCTTCTGAAACTTGACTTCTCTTTGTTGAGGAGGTCCTTGTTTCTCGTCAACCAATATCTTGATCCTAAACGTTCGAGCTCTCTAAAAAGTATACGGTTCGATTTAGATCAATTAATGACCTCGACATGCCGGGACTCAAGTACTAATGAAGTAGAAGGAAAAGAAAGAGGAAAGGAAAGTCGAGTCAGCGAGTCAACACAAGCTGAGAAACCCTGGGGTACTTGACGTCGTACGGTCCGGAGACTCAGGTAATGGCTGAGGGTCTCAAATGGGTTTTAGTACAGGTCACTCAGCCACTACGGTACGTTGGTAGAGTAGAGGACAACAGGGGAAGAGGAGGACGGAAGTTAGAAAGGGTCATAGTCCCAGAAAAGTTTACTCAGACGAGAAGCGTAGTCAACCGGTTTTATAACCTCAAAGTCGAAATTGTAGTCAGGAAGGTTACTTGTGGGTCCTGACTAAAGGAAATCCTACCTGACCAACCTAGAGGAACGTCAGGTTCCCTGAGAGTTCTCAGAAAAGGTTCTGGTTTCAGGTCTTCGTAGTTAAGAAGACACGAGTCGAAAGAAATATCAGGTTGAGAGTGTAGGTATGTACTGATGACCTTTTTGATATTGGAACTGATCTACCTGGAAACACCTCTTTCATTACAGAGACGAAAACTTATACGATTCAACCAGATTGAAAGAAAGGTTCCTCATTCGCAGAAAATTAAAGAACCGACGTCATTGGTAGACGTCACTAAAACCTCGGGGGGGGTTTTTTCAGTCAGTGACAAAGGGGTAGATAAACGGTACTTCACTACCCTGGCCTACGGTACTAGAATCAAAAGACTTACAACTCGAAATTCGGTTGAAAAAGTGAGAGAAGAAAGTGAAAGTGGTTCTCCGAAAAATCAAGAAGAAGTGAAAGACGGAATTGCCACCACAATAGACGTATAGACCCCAATAACTATAAAGAGGGTTGTTAGAACTAAGGTCTAACACGAAGTAGGTCGGGTCACAAAGAGTACTACATGAGACGTATATTTAATTTATTCGTCCCATTTTTATATGGAAATGAAAAAGGAAATGATGTACGATTTATTTTCAAATATCTTGAATCTTTGAACTTTTCATACGTTGTTAACTTCAAAACTATAATAGAGACCATAACGGACTTTACTAGATTCTTAAACCATCAACAAAAAGTATAGTCACAATTTTATAATAAATAGTATAAAAATTATGTATCGAAAGCGGTTGAACAAAGACTTATATTTCTTTTCTCTAGATTTTGAAGACTTTTATCGTTGGGTCTATACAGTAGACTGTGGTTTAATGAGAGTCACTAAGACGGTATCTATTTCATCTTTACTCCTTCAAAGTTATTACTTTCTTGACACTTTTTCAATCACATTTAACGTACACTTAAAATAAAAAATTTAATTAAAGAAATATGAGATCATAAGTCTTAAGGAATTCTTCAATTAACATCCACTAAATTGTAGTTTCTGTCATAACGGACTTTTCTTTAGGTAGAGAAATCATACCGGGGATTTCAGGAATCTAGAAACACATTTAGTCTTTTTTTGAAAATTCACTCATACTACATATAAAGTAGATATCAGTATCGTATCGTCTAACCTGTAGAATACTTTCACTCGAAAGTAAAAATCTTTACGAAACGTAAATCACTTACTTATCAATCATCAATGACACATCACTAATCAGAGTGATTTTATCAATGGTAGTCATTTTGACCCTTGAACTTATTAGGGAAGGACCATTCTATTCTTTACTATTTGTTATTGACGTTTCGACTCGGTCACACGTCGTATCATCACTCTCTAATAAGGGCTTTCTATTGATGGTTAACATGTCTTCCGTCTTTTCGTTACGGACCAACTCTTGGTCAATAAAACGGAGAACATGGTTCGTCCAGATCTAATGGTTGAAGTAAGGAATGTCTAGGTCTCTCTTACTCTATCCAACTGAAGTAATCCTAGTCTATAAAAGAAAAGACACAACCTGTTAACAGTACTCTCACATCAAAACATTCTTGTTCTACAAGAGAACGGTAGTCAATTTTCTAATAGTATTATCTATAAGTTTATCTTGTTGAACCCTGAGACGTCCAAGATTATTTTCGGGGTTTTATGAAACGTAAGTGTTTTTGTCGTAATCCAGGTGACCTACATCGTAGATCGTGTAACATGTCCCATAGGTTACTAAGGAAATTAACTCACTTCACTTTCACTTCGGTGAGTCAACACAGACTGAGAAACGCTAGATTAGTTTCCCCCGAAGGGTCCACCGAGTAATCATTTCTTAGGTGGGCGGTTGCGTCCTCTATGTCAAACTAGGGACACAACCCTTCTAGGGGACCTCTTCTTTTACCGTTGGGTGGGGTCATGAGAACGGACCCATTAGGGTACCTGTCTTCCTGGACCACTCGACATCAGGTACGCCAGTGTTCTCAGTCCGTACTAAACCACTGACTTGTTGTTTTTGACATCCAACCAAATAATGTGATCAGTCTCCTCTATGTCTCTACTGTCACAGAACCAGAAGTTATGTGAGTCTTATCTCAATAGAGACCAATTAAAGACATAAAAAGATTTCTTTTTAAAGTTTTTTTTGTACGAATAAACAAACAAGTAAACAAGTGATTTGTCTATTGAAAGTTCACAGAAAATACATGATTCGTAACAAGACTACAGTGTCCCATGTTTGTAACTTGTTATTGACGGGGACGAGAGGAACGAGTTCGAACGTCACGAGGAGAGGGGCACTTCAGTGACGTACACAGTAGGGAGGTCGTAGTCTAGTACTGCTGGGGACCCTTTATAACAGGTTGTCGTGGTCTCAAACACCGAGGGAGGTAGGAAGGGAGGGAGGGGAACAAGTAGTCGAATCCTATACTACTAGATACCGAAGGTTCGACTTTTTCGTACTAAAGATATTTGTAATCGGTATATTACCCTTCCTAACTATATTACTATAGGGAGTGATCATGTGTGGTGAGAAACCTGGTAGGACGAGACATACCAAGTCTATGAGAACTCGTTACCTTCCTCTATCAGAGTTCTCTAAGAAAATTTTGTACAATCATATATATATACGTGTCTTCGACTTGAAAAATTTTCTTCAAAGTATAGATATATACACATCAAGCTCTCTCTTGAAAAAATTTTTCAAGTCGAAGACACATGGGATGAAGTACGAGTGGTGATGTTCAGATAAGGGGTAAGAGTGGTGACTCAACTCGGGGAAATGGGTAAACGGGAGGGGATGGACGGAAAGATCTCTAATAGGAAAGATTTGGACCTTAGTGATGCAGAAAGTACGAAGAGAACGGAAACCTTTCTCCCGGTCCTTCTCTTCTGAAAACAAAGGTTACAAAATGGAACGAGACTCCAAGTCACGGAAACTGGTTCGAAGGGACACTATCCCGCAAAAGTAACACTTGACTTCTCGGTCTCTTCAACAGTACAGGGTCGTTCTGTGGATATCAGAGACAAGTCACGAGGTCCGTTATCTTTAGGTCTTTATGACACGACAAATTCACACGATAACAGTCGAATATCATGACTAACATAATTACCACATCATAGTAAAAGAGAGTCAGAGGACCTCAAACCAATCCTAATACCAGTAACATTTCTCGTCAAGAAAAGAAACAATAAAACAAAACGCAAACTACTGATATTTCCCCTCCTCACCAAGAATCCGTAATCACCGGATGCTCATAACATATTGGTGACAAGGGAAGGAGATCACACCGGAGACCCACACCAAACTTTCCTTATGAAAATTTGTTTCGGAGTCAGAACTCCAAAATTATAAGACATAAAAAGAAGGCAACTAAATTTTACATATAACGAAAAAAGAAATTATCACCTACTCTCAAGACTTCTCCTGAGAAGTTCCTCCATCCTAAAATACCTACAAAATTTAATATACAAATTGACTCCCTTGTACCTCTTCTCTTTGATTACAAAAAACTCACAAGATGAGACCCAATCTGTGACGTAATACACGAATTGTAAACACTGGAGTATCTCAGTAGTATCGTCGAAACATTTTATCGACACAGGATGAAAATGAATTAATACGTTGACACCAAAATCCTCCAAACTGTCAACCGGAAGGACCGAGAGTCCAGGTGAGGGTAACGGGAGTCGTCTCTGACTCTTCATGGGTACATCGTATATTCAATTTCTATATTTAATAAAGAAACTGAACTCATGTAAAATTCAAAACTGTAACACCCCTTTAAGGGACATGAGGGAATCTCATTTCCTCTCTTCACCACGGTAGAGTCATTCACCATAAGGATGACTGTCTGGTTCTGAGGGTAAAAACTGCCTGAGTCTAAGCAGAGACTTGGAACTTGTCTGTTACCTCTTCCTTTTCGGATAAGAAGACGAAACAAAAGTCAGTAGTCCAAATAAGGTCAAACCCGTTTGCTCTTAATAACGTTAGGTAGATAACCTAAAAGTCAAGTCGATAATCTTGAAAATCACTTTTGTTTAATAAAGATCCGAGACGACTATGTAACCGACAGTGAGAGACAATACCTTTGATTCTTACTCACAATTGATCTATAAAGTATCCAACCCTCTCTACCTACGTCTTTATCCATTGTTTTTTGAAAAAACCTCTGAAAGGACCCCCACGTTACCGATTCTACCAATCATTCTGTAGAAGGTTACATCCGTCACACCCAAACGATGAACCAGCCTCTTCGATTCTAGAGTGTACTGGGCCCCAGTCTGTCACTTTTTTATTTTATCTTCGTAGTAACCTTGATTAAGTCATTTCTGAAATTTTCACCAGGTGTATTTCTTTAGAAATTTTTTAATTTTTTTATTTCGACAAAATTTTGTCCGGTTTAAAATAAGTACAGTTCTTTCAAGTAAATTACATATCTGTTTGAAAGCGAAAAAAAAAAGGAAAACAAGTTCCTGTACTCGAGTGAATAAAAATAACATACAAAAACGAAATTTCCAAAGGGTTATTTGTACCGCAACTAAATCCCGGATGTACTTTGCTACTATAGAATCTAAAATTTTGATTCCATTTCACAAGACAACACTTTAATCAAAAGGACGAGACTTTAATCAAAGTACATCATAAATGAGAATACTAATCTGTCACCTTCACTGTTTATCTAAGTTCCCTAATCTAGACTATTTGTCTCACGGACTTCTTGATACCTACCTCTAAGTACTGTAACATGTTCTCCGTCAAGAGTTCTGGTAGGGGTTCTTTTTCTTTTCGTTCTCCGTTTTACCAACAGACTCCTCCGGAAGGTTTATCGATTCCTTCCTTCTCTTCGTTTTCCGTTTCCTCTTTACCTTTCTATATAGGTAAACTTACGTCTCAAGCTTTCTTATCGTTTCTCTCTATTCTTTCGGAAAGAGTCACCACTTACGTCTCTTTATCTCCTTTGTTATCTTACTCTAGAGAACTTCTTTTAATCTCTATGGTACCCTTGTAAAGTACGTTTCTACCTGTGGTATTTCCTACTTTACCATACCTGTATTGTCTTCGTCTTCTATAATTCTACTCCACCGTTCTTATGTGTCTTGAGATGTTTTTTCTAGAAATACTGGGTCTATTGGTCCTACCACACTAGTGAGTGGATCTCGGTTTGTAGGACCTTACGCTTCAGTTCATCCGGAATTCTTCGTAGTGATACTCGTTTCGATCACCTCCACTACTTTAACGTCAACTCGATAAAGTTTAGGAGTTTCTACTACGACACTTTCACGACGTGAGTTACACGGTCGTTCAGACCTTTTGAGTAGTCACCGGTGTCCTGACCTTTTCCAGTCAAAAGGAAGGTTAGGGTTTCTTTCCGTTACGGTTCCTTACAAGTTTGATGGTGTATTACCGTGTGTAGAGTGTACGATCGTTTCTTTACGAGTTTTAAAAGGTTCGGTCCGAAGTTCTCATGCACTTGGTACTTGAAGTCTACAAGTTCGACCTAAATCTTTTCCGTCTCCTTGGTCTCTAGTTTAAGAGTTGTAGGAGACTTAGTATCTTTTTCGTTCACTCAAGGTCTTTACGTAGATGAAGACAGAATAACTGACACGATTTGGTAAACTGAGGCACCTAGGGTTGTTTAACATCTTTTAAGAAGTTCCCTACCCTTATGGTCTGGTAGACTGGACGGAGACCTCTTTAGACATATGTCCTGTTCTTCGTTGTCAATCCTGACCTATACCTTGTTATCTGACCAAAGTTTAGTTCTTTCCTCATGTAGTTCCTACATTTAACAGTGGGACGAATAAATTGAATATACGTCTCATGTAGTACGCTTTACGGACCGACCTACTTCGTGTTCGACCTTAGTTCTATCGTTCTTCTTTATAGTTATTAGAGTCTATGTTTCTACTGTGGTGGTACCACCGTCTTTAACTTCTTCTTGATTTCTCGGAGAACTACTTTTATTTTCTTCTCTCACTTTTTCAACCGAATTTGAGTTGTAAGTCTTTTGATTCTAGTACCATAGACCAGGGTAGTGAAGTACCGTCTATCTACTCCTTTGTTACCTTTGTCACTGTCTGAAGAAAAAACCCCGAAGTTTTAGTGACGTCTACCACTGACGTCGGTACTTTAATTTTCTACGAACGAGGAACCTACTTTTCGATACGGGTTGGATCTGTCGTCTAACTTTTCGTCCCAGTAATGAAACGGTCGTTTCAAGACCGTTTCGATACCAAAGTATACCACAAAGATCATCAGATTCGATACCAAAAAGATCATCAGTACATACCTACACTCTCAAACTGATATTTTGTCCGAGTCACGGCTTATTAACGACGAAAACTCGACACCACAACCTCTTCTGAGAAGTCTCAGGGAACCTGACGTTCCTCTAGGTTACTCAGGTAAGATTTCCTTTAGTCAGGACTTATAAGTAACTTTCCTGACTACGACTTCGACTTTGAGGTTATCAAACCAGTAGATTACGCTTCTTGACTGAGTAACCTTTTATGGTCAAGACCCTTTCAAACTTCCACCCTCCTCTTCCCCTGCTGTCTCCTACTCTACCAACCTACCGTAGTGGCTGAATTACCTGTTCTCAGACATTTTGGAGACCCTCAACCACTACTTGTCCCTTCGGACCACACGACGTCAGGTACCCTAGCGTTTCTCAACGTGTGTTGACTCGTTGACTTGACTCTACTTGACTCCAACTATAAAAGTATTTTAAACTTCTTGTCACATCTACGTATTTTATATAATTATTTTAGTATACTTTGTCTCCGAAACGAGTATCATATTCGTACTCTTATGACTTATCATATTCCGAATTCTTATGCCTATACAATGGTTAGATCACATATATTTAAGATCTAGATACAAAAAGGTGTATGTAATAATATGAAGAAAAAAGGTATTTCAAACAAGAACTGATCTTTACAGAGTGAAAAAGGAAATAAGAAGGAGGAGATGGAAAAAATTTTTTTATAAATGACAATTGGATTTAAAAAGGAACGTCTTGTGTAAAGAAGTCACAGACAAGAAAGTCAGGTGGAGAGAGACAGATATAACACTTGTACAAACGAGTATCGAAAGATAAATCTCACACCGAAAGTAAGTACTAGTAACGGGATACCGAAATTGGAACAAAAAAGGGACAAAGTACCTTCGTCGACTTAAAAAAGGGGACAAAGTAACCAGAGATCGACAAACTGTTTGTCTTATCTTCATCGAATAGGACAAACGTCAAGATCGGGTAGATTTATTCCAAGACAATTTTGGATTTGAAAGTATAAAGGGAAGTGTTCACTATTAGATACATATATAATTAGTACCTTCATTTAAAGTTCTATATCGTTAATTAAATTTACAGAATCAAAAAGTTATCACGAGATTTGATGACCCCTATTTA
This sequence comes from Capra ibex, assembly GCA_006410555.1. Lineage (NCBI taxonomy): Eukaryota > Metazoa > Chordata > Mammalia > Artiodactyla > Bovidae > Capra > Capra ibex. The sequence continues at coordinate 25,726 of SJYO01045292.1, read as the reverse complement.
ATAATGGGATCTTGTAAAACCTTCTCTTTCATTAGATCATCCACAGGATAATAAACATATCGTCAGTTAATCCCTATTCCTCTCCTTGTAGACCCCGAAGACCACAGTAGACAGTATTAGGAAAGGGGTACTCGTCCAGTCAGTCACTGTCTTGACCCTAAACTTAGATGTAGACTTACTGAGGTCTCGGACACGAGAAACACAATCTAGTATCTCCTTACCCCCTATAATATTAAGAAAATAAGTCCAACTATGAACAATGTAAGAAGTTCGAGAATAAAAGAAGAGGTCGTACAGGACTTTAGTTTCAATTGCTTTGATTACTTCCGAAGAGTCGTTAGGTTCTCTTTGTCATTCAATAAACTCCTGACAGAAGGACCACAATAAGGAACTAAACTTTACTGTGTACAAGAGTACACGAGAGAGGACATCATCTTCGTTGTACACCGTAAAACTCTGGTCTCTCATGTTGAAACAGACTCCTGTTATTAAGACTGTCATTGCAACTTCTACACCAACTTTGTAAAGGGTTTGGTAGTGGGACCAACCTCCCGTAGACAGTGGGACGGAAGGGTAGCGGACTCGGACAAAGTTTTTAAGAGTTCAGACATCGTCCGGAACCAGTATGGTTCCATTCAACAAAACAAACATTGAGAAGAAAGGGACATAAACAAGTGTTTGGTCAGGGGACTAGGAATACCACTGTTTTTCCTAGGGTGGTGTCTTTGTCTTCGGGAGTTTCAGTGCTATATTTTTTCCACACTATTATTCTCGGTATGTACACGGACTAAGTCTAAATATTTATAGCCGTATGATTGACCCGGCAATTACTTTCTTCTCTTAGTGTTTCGTGACTCCTTCTTGTTGATCTACTTATACTTCTACCCCTCCTCCTCCTACTTCCCCTACTTAAGGAAAATCTTCCTGTTCTATTTATAGTCTACCTTACTACCACTTCTACTCTGTCTATAATATGTTTGTGTTGTCTTTATCACCCCCAGTCAGTCTGGTCCTTGAGATATAATATTTATACGTTCTTTAATAAAGTTTAAGTTGAATTCTTCTCTTACGCTCCAGCATTTTTTTGTTACGAGTTTGAGAAAACTTACTGTATATCGGCTAAAAATACGTCTTGATTTTTTTTTCACGGGATTAAAAAAAACACCAACAAAAACTCCAACCACCACCAAGAACAACAAAGTAACTTAACTTCACATCAGTTAAATTTTATGAGACATTCAAAGTCCACATGTCCTTACACTAAACAAATATGAACACATACACATATATATATATATATGTAAAACTTATATGAAGGGAGACCTTCAAGTAAATTTAAACTTCACTAAAGAGAAAAAATTTTTTAAGAGTGAAACTTTAATTACTTCGTTACAGAAGATAAATTGGATCGTTTTGAAAACAAATCTCTATTAAGTTCTACTCAGGACAAAATCCGAAAACCTCTACACAATACTTTATTCTTAAAGACCGGGAAGACAAAGAACACCAAAGATTGAAGTCAAGTCAAGTCAGCGAGTCAACACAGGCTGCGATTTATGAATTACATGAATAGATTAAATAGAATGACAAACGATATTGGAACCACCCAAAAAATCTAGAAAGACTTTTATTTCTCCTTCATGTATTCGTAAAATAGATAACAGAAATGATTTTAATATTAAATATTAAAATATTTACTCTAAGAATTAGAGAGACGTAATTTACTCTTTTAAAAGCCGACGGTGTCAGACTTTCTTCTTTACATCTTCATATAAAAAAGGAGACCTCTCTAAGACGAAAGAAAAAAGACTTACAGTCGTTTATTACCCATTAATGTATGTAATTTACTTACTTTAGTGTTAAATACGAAAAAAGAATATATCTGATGAACAATAATATTTTAGTATTCCTTTCTTTTTAATGATGGTCTCAAATATTTTAAAAGACACCTTCTATAAAAAAGAAAATTTTTATAGAGATCGTTGTACATGTAAGGTGTAGTAAAAATAAATAAATAGAAAATAAAATTTACCTCCGATCAATAAAATGTTATAATATCACCAAAACGACATGTGACTGTACTTAGTCGGTACCTACATGTACACAAGGGGTAGGACTTGAGGGGAGGGTGGAGGTAGGGGTAGGGTAGGGAGACCCAGTAGGGTCACGTGGTCGGGACTCGTGGGACAGAGTACGTAACTTGAACCTGACCGCTAGACAAAGTGTATACTATTATATGTACAAAGTTACGATAAGAGAGTTAAGTAGCGCAGGAACGGAAGAGGGTATCTCAGGTTTTCTGACAAGAAATGTCTGATACAGAGAAAACGACAGAGCGTCTATCCCAATAGCAATGGTAGAGAGATTTAAGGTATATATATACACAATCATATGACATAACCACAAAAAGAAAGACTGGCTGAAGTAAGACATATTATCCGAGGTCAAAGTAGGTGGAGTAATCTTGACTAAATTTGCATAAGAAAAATTACCGACACATTATAAGGTAACACATATATATGGTGTCGAAAGAATAGGTAAGTAAACGACTACCTGCAGATCCAACGAAGGTACAGGACCGATAATATTTGTCCCCATGTGCACAGAGAAAGTGAAGACCAAAGGAGTCACACATACGGGTCGTCACCCTAACGACCCAACATACCGTCAAGATAAAGGTCACAAACTTCCTTAGAGGTGTGACAAGAAGTATCAACGACATGATCAAACGTAAGGGTGGTTGTTACATTCTCCCAAGGGAAAAGAGGTGTGAGAGAGGTCGTAAATGACAAACATCTGAAAACCTATCGTCGGTAAGACTGGTTGCACTCTACCATGGAGTACCACCAAAACTAAACGTAAAAAGACTATTACTCACTACAACTCGTACAAAAGTACACAAACAATCGGTAGACATACAGAAGAAACCTCTTTACAGACAAATCAAGAAACCGGGTAAAAAACTAACCCAGCAAATAAAAAGACCTTACTCCACGTCCTCGACGAGCATATAAAAACTCTAATTAAGAAACAGTCAACGAAGTAAACGATAATAAAGGAGGGTAGGACTTCCGAGAGAGAAGTGGTAGGAATATCTAAAGTAACAACACGTTTTCGGAAATTCAAATTAATCCAGGGAAAACAAATGAAAACGAAGATAAGGGTAATGAGACCCTCCATCCAGTATCTCCTGGGACGACACTAAATACAGCCTCTCGTAAAATGGATACAAAAGGAGATCCTCAAAATATCAAAGACCAGAATACAAATCTAGAAATTAGCTAAAACTCAAATAAAAACGCTTACTACAATCTTTTACAAGATCAAAGTAAGAAAATGTTCACCAACTGGTCAAAAAGGTCTTGGTGAACAATTTCTCTGACAGAAAAGAAGTAACATATAAGAACGGAGGAAACAGTAACTATCCACGTACCTAAATAGAGACCCGGAAGATAAAACAAGGTAACTAGAAATAAAGACAGAAACACGGTCATGGTATGACAGGACTACTGACATCGAAACATCATATCGGACTTGAACTAAGGAGGTCAAGATAAGAAGAAAGTGTTCTAACGAAACCGATAAGTTTCAAAAAAAAACATAAAGGTATGTTTAACACTATCATAAACAAGATCAAGACACTTTTTATGGCAGCCATCGAACTATCCCTAACGTAACTTAGATATCTAACGAAACCCAGTATATGAGTAAAAGTGATATAACTAAGAAGGTTAGGTACTTGTACCATATAAAGAGGTAGATAAACACAAGAGAAACTAAAGAAAGTTGTCACAAAATATCATAAGACATATATACAGAAAACAAAGAAATCCATCCATATCAGGTTCATAAAATAAGAAAAGCAACGTTACCACTTACCTTAACAAAGGAAGTAAAGAGAAAGACAAAAGAGTAACAAGTACATATCCTTACGGTTCCCTAAAGACACACAATTAAAATATAGGACTTTGAAATGATACAAGTAAATAATCGAGATCATCAAAAGACCACCTCAGAAATCCTAAAAGATCCATCTTCTAGTACAGTAGACGTTCGTCAGTTTCAAAATGAAGAAGAAAACCTAGTAAAAATGATAGTAATAAGACTTAAGAAAAAGTCCATCTGAGGGATAGAGGAGAAGAACCAAACCAAACCACCCGTAAATAGTATAAGGAAATGGACGACTCATAAAGAGACGAAAAAGTTGAACAAATCTAACGACACAAACCCCACCGGAAAGCCATAAGACCGTCAAACACCAAGGAGAAATAACACCTCCAAGGAGCGACACCCACCTACCTCAACCTGCTAACCGAACAGTTCCAAAGGACCAATACCTTCGAACACAGCCACAAGACCACCTACCTCGACCTAAAGAAGACAGACCTCACGTTACTTCACAGGTCATCACTCAAACCCTACAGATACCCAAACCACACTGAAACCCGTCGGACGTATAACTTCGAGTCCCGATACAAGGACACAACGACCTCTTAAACGGACCGAACAGAACGAGACCTTGAACAACCTAGAACCCACCACGAACGAAAGTCACATCCGTACCTCCGAAAAGTTACTCGGGAGTAGCTCATTACAAGGGTCCTCAGTCCTCAAGAGACCATAAGAGTCCAAAACCTGAATTCGGAGGACGGAGACCAAAAGTCAGACTAGGAATGTCATCGAAGTCCTGAAGAGGTAGATAGTTCGTGGTCACTATTTTGTAGATCCAATTACTACTTTTCGAGGAGGTGTCGCTCCTTGTGGAACTCTCCAAATATCTAAATGTACCTCTTCTCTTCTCCCTCTTCCCTCTATCTCCACTGGTCCTCTTCTCCCCCTTAGTTTTCTCCTTTCTCGGTCGATCGGTCATTAGTTAAGGGATACACGAGAGGTGTGAGACCTAGGGAACCTCTCCAAGTGCCTCAATTTTCTCTTCTCTTCTCCCTCCTTCCTCTGTCTCCATTGGTCAGACCTAGTACTTCTAGAAAAGATATATCAAAAAAAAACGCACACAAGAATGGTTGAGAAGAATTATAGAAGACGTAGACAATCCAGGTATGATAAAGAGAGGAAATAACACAGGTAAAAACGTATTTTACCAGGGAACCATAGAGAATGAGAGAACTCCTCTAGAGATCAGAAAGGGTAAGATAATAAAAGGAGATAAAGAAACGTAACTGGTGACTCTTTCCGAAAGAATAGAGAGGAACGATAAGAAACCTTGAGAGGTAAGTTTACCCATATAGAAAGGACAAAAGGGAACGGAAATCGAAGAGAAGAAAAGAGTCGATAAACATTCCGGAACAGTCTGTTGGTAAAACGGAAAAACGTAAAGAAAAAGAGACCCTACAAGAACTAGTCACGGAGGACATGTTACAGTGCTTAGAGGCAGGTATCAAGAAGTCCGTGAGACAGATAGTTTTGATTAGGGAACTTAGACAAACAGTGTAGGTGACATATTAGGATTCCCTAAACTAAATCCAGTATGGACCTACCAGATCACCAAAAGGGATGAAAGAAGTTAAATTCAGACTTAAACCTTTATTCCTCAAGTACTAAACTCGGTGTCAGTCGAGGGCCAGAACAAAAACGACTGACATATCGCACAGAGGTAGAAACCGACGTTTCTTATCTTAGTCAGACTAAACCGGTAACTGGTAGACCACTACAGGCACACATCTCAGAAGAGAACACAACAACCTTCTCTCACAAACGATACTGGTCATGCAAGAGAACCGTTTCGAGACCAGTGGAAACAGGACGAAGTAAAACATGAGCTTCCGGTTTAAATGGACAATGAGGTCCATAGAACACTTAAGGATGAACATGTAAGGTCAGGGGATATAACTTTTCTTGTAGAAAAAAGTCACAATCAAGATCTTCCAGAACATCTAGTAGTATCTTGGTAAGTTGAAGTCGAACAAGTCGTAATGACCAGTCTCGTGTCTGAACGTAATGACACTATAACTTACCAAACGGAACCTTTACTTGTCTTTAGTAAGACAGTAAAAACTCTAACGTAGGTTCATGACGTAAACCCTGACAACAACTGACACTACCGATGTGGTAAACGAGATTCCCTAAGAACGGGCGTCATTATCTGTATTACCAGTAGACTCAATTTAAGTGTGTAAGGTCAGGTAAACCCCAGAAGGGACCATCGAGTCAACTATTTCTTAGATGGACGTCCTCTGGACTCAAGCTACGGCTCCAGTCCTTCTAGAGGACTCCTTCCTTTACCGTTGACAGTACCCTCACATACAAGGAGACAAGAAACAGAGTAGTGTTGTTTCTAAACCTCGCTACCTGTAATTTCGGGAACCTTGTAGTGTCGAGAACCCAGAACGTCTTTGGAACAATATCGCAAATCCGTTTAGTCATAATGTCGAGATAAAATAATCTTCTATCGTCCTCTAAGGTAGGAACTTCGCCCTCCCGTACGGTTGGGTTTCTGAACTTCCCTTCTCTCACCTCCTCACGCACCCCCTCCCTCTCTCTATCTTACTCGTGTCCGTGCACCCTCTCTTTCTCTCTCTCTCTCTCGCGAAACCGAGGAGGAAAATATACAAAAAGAAGGTGGACCCGGACGGGATACTTTTAAACCGAATCGGTCCTCACAACAAACAAGATGGACTTCAGAAGTGAGACCAGGACCCTGGAAAAAAACCAAGATAAAAGCGCCCGAACAGAAAATCGGTGACGGTAAAACCTGAGGAAAAGGGATAAGATAGATGGATTGTCGTTGGGTGAGGTCGTAAGAACGAACCTTTTAGGATAGTGGTCTCCTCAGACCACTCGATGTTTATCGGGTACCCCAGTCTTCGCAGCCTGTGAAGTATGCAGGATTTGATGTTTGGTCAGGTAAAATCAAGTGACTAAGGATTTTACAGCTACAAGTGAGAACGGTAGAAGACGAACTGACGAAGTTTAAACGGAACTAAGTACCTGGATTATAAGGTCCAAGGATACGTCATAACGAGAAATGTCGGAACCAGAACTGAGGGTAGTGGTCAGTGTAGGTATCAATCCACAAAAACGAAACCGAGGCAGAGAAGTAAGAAAGACCTAAATAAAGAGGTGGCTAGAGATCATCGTATAACCTGTGGATGAGTGGACCCCTCAAGTAGAAAGTCACAGGATAGAAAGACGGAAAAGTATGACAAGTACCCCAAGAATTCCGTTCTTATGACTTCACCAAAAGGGAAGAGAAGAGGTCACCTGGTACAAAACAGTCTTGTAAGGTCGTACTGGACAGACAGAACCTACCGGGAAGTGTTGTACCGAGCGAGTATTAAAGTAACTCAATTTGTTCAGACACCAGGTACACTAGTCAAACCAAACAAAAGACACCAACTTCAAAAGTCAGACGGACGGGAAACTGCCTATTCCTATTCTCAGAATGCCTTTGAAGTACTACCCTTTCTGTCTTCCCCTTTGACCTAGGACAAGTCTACCCGTCCCGGTACTAGTCATTTAGAAATTAGGTTAAAAGATAACTACCCACCCCGAGACAAGGGAGGGACAACAAACTGGACTCCGGTTTGATACCACCTCCATTACTTCTATTACCGTGGAAGAAGTTGTCCAGGGTATGTACGTGACGACGTGAGTCACTGGGACTGACACGTCGTTCGGTGGAGGTTGGGAGTGGAGTCGGTCTCTGCGGACCTTTTCTTTTGATTTTTACCATTTTTATGTCCGTGTGTGTCAATATTACCGATTAAGGTGATCAGCAATCTCAAGACTACAGTGTATAGGACAGAGACCTCTTGAGGACACACGTGAGTCTTGTATTGACTCGTACCTTCATTCTAAATCTCAACAACACTTTTCTCAAAACTGGAGAACCTAGGAGACCGGGTCACCCAGAGACCTGAAGTCCTTAAGAGTCCCGTGTGATGTCTTGGTGGTAAAATTTGGTAACCGTACCAACCTACACTTTACTATTTCCCTGGGAACACAACTGTGCCCCAAATTTCAAAGTGAAAATGTAAAGAACGAACAAAGAAACGAAAGAGAATTCTTTAAATCTGGACTCTCAAGGGAAAAAAAACAATTCGTTTATACAGACACAACGTAAGTAAGAAGGGAGTACCACGAGACACGAGAAACCTAGGTCACACCAGGATCTGAATAGGATAAAAGTGCACCTTTGTTAACCAGTGGGTGTTCTCATAGTACAGAGTATATTCAAATACTACAGATAGGTCCCGAACTTTTAGTCAAGACTTCTATAACTATTAGACTCCTTTCTGGTAGAGTAACATTAATTTCTTCAACAGTAACCACCACCACTAGTCAACGATTCAGTCCAGGTTGACAAACACTCGGGTACCTGACGTCGTACGATCCGGAGGGACACGGAGTGGTAGAGGGCCTCAAACGGGTTCAAGTATAGGCAACGTAGTCACTACGATAGGGTGGTAGAGTAGGAGACGGTAGGGGAAGAGGAGGACGGGAGTTAGAAAGGGTCGTAGTCCCAAAAAAGGTCACTAAGTCGAGAAGTGTAGTCCACAGGTTTCATAACATGGAAATCAAAATCGTAGCCAGGAAGGTCACTAAAGACGTAGCTAAAGTCGTAACTAAAGAGAATCCTAACTGACCAAACTAGAAACGACAGGTTACCTGAGAGTCTACAGAAGAGATCGTGGTGAGAAACTTTCGTAGTTAAGAAACCGTGAGTCGGAAGAAATACCAGGTTGTGAGTGTAGACATACACTGATGACTTCTTTGGTACCGAAACCGACATACCTGAAAACAGTCGTTTCACTACAGAAACGAAAAATTACAAAAGATCCAAACATTGTAATTAATTTCATCATCGTAAGTAATTTTCACAAAAATTTTGGTACCAGAGATCTCGTGTGTCATAATATTCCGTATTAATTCACATTTTCTTCCATCTATATGTAAAAGAATTATTATATAAACATACAACTTTTTATCAGTACATACCTACACTCTCAATCTGATATTTCTTTCGACTTGCGTCTTCTTAACTACGAAAACTTGACATCACAACCTCTTCTGAGAACTCTCAGGGAACCTGACGTTCCTCTAGGTTGGTCAGGTAGGATTTCCTTTAGTCAGGACCCACAAGTAACCTTCCTGACTACAACTTCGACTTTGAGGTTATCAAACCGGTGGACTACACTTCTCGACTGAGTAACCTTTTCTGGGACTACAACCCTTTCTAACTCCCGTCCTCCTCTTCCCCGGCTGTCTCCTACTCTATCAACCTACCGTAGTGACTGTGTTACCTGTACTCAAACCCATCTGAGGTCCTCAACCACTACATGTCCTTCCGGACCGCACGACGTCAAGTACTCCAACGTTTCTCAACCTCTGCTGACTCACTGACTTGACTTCACTTGACTACAACTTTTTTATTAATAACCATTTCAAGAATACCTTATATCTTGTACATTATCTTCAACTCACTTAGTTTTAGTCATTATGATCCGTTACTTTTTCATCTTCTTTAATCTGTGTGATCAAATGTAGAGAAGTACTTACTGTCACTGTACACTCTATGACATTCGACACTTCCTGATCACTTAAAGTCCCCTCTCCTCCTGTACCTTGACTAAGAGACTTCTTTCTGAAACATGTTCAATCAGTCTCAACATAAGAGTGTAAGATTATTTAACTCTGAAACAAAAGTGTAAAAAGTTTAACCCGAAGACGGCGAGACTCGGAGTTATTACTCTGAACAGTTTCTCGGTCCGTAAACTTTCAACTACCAGTCACTCGCAAACACAGGGTAAGTTACTGGTTTTTAGTCAGTCGTAGGTGTCTTAAACCTGTCTTCTGACATTATCTATTTTACTTCTACTTCTGACGTCGCCAAAAGGGTCATCCCTTAATGAGTGAGGCAGTCGATACATTCAGTCTCGACGGTCCTTTGTCTTCTTCGTTTCTTCCATTATGTCTTCGGGTCTCGTGAGTCGACACCCGGTGGACCCGTGTCGGAATGGCAGGAAGACTACCAAGGTTTAATCTAAAACACCGTTTCAGATGGAACAGGACTGAGGAAAATACGTTGGACGACGACGACGGTGACGATTCAGCGAAGTCAGCACAGACTGAGACACGCTGGGGTATCTGCCGTTGGGTGGTCCGAGGGGGCACGGACCCTAAGAGGTCCGTTCTTGTGACCTCACCCAACGGTAAAGGAAGAGGTTACGTACTTTCACTTTTCACTTTCACTTCAGTGAGTCAGTACAGACTGAGAAGTACTGGGGAACCTGACGTCGAATGGTCCGAGGAGGTAGGTACCCTAAAAGGTCCGTTCTCGTGACCTCACTCCACGGTAACGGAAGAGGTAAATACGTTGGATTTCGGTTAGTTATGGAGAATCGTTCCACAAACGTAAGAAGGAGACTGGTATCATTATATTATTCATTATTTCTCTCAATCCTTTTTCATTCAAGTCCGACCATAAATCGCATGTGGACTCTCACCCATCGTCCTAATACAGACTCTGATCAACCCTCTGATCCATCGGTAGATCTCTGACGGAAGAGTTTTACCCTGAAGCATCACTACAAAAATATACCGACAGTTAAGTATTCATAATCAATACTAATATAAGTCACATTGACGTTTTAGTTGAGACTATGGTTTATCATTTTATAAAGAACACAAAAGACACTGAAGCATAAAAAATCTTAACTGAAAGGGTCACCCTTACCCTCAGTACCCTTTAAACGATATATCATGGAGGAAGAGTCGACACAGGTGTATCATATAGTTGAACAAAATTATAAACATTACTTAATTCTCAAGTGTTCCCTCGAACCATATATCCTCACCACATAGTGAATTTTCGTCATATATCTTACAGTTAAGATTAAGATGATCCTACGGGTCAGATAACTCATTGGTACAGAATCTTACATAACAGGTATTTATGACTAATTAAATCGTGGGAATTAGTCAGTATGCCAGTCCTGATACCATTCTTTAGTAGGTGACAAAGAAAAAAGTGAGGACATGAAAAAAGAAAAGATAGGAGTGGAACGTAAATGTCTTATAAGAGTCAATTGAGGATCTTATCACTGATGTCCGAGATTTGAGTTGTACAAACAGAAAAAAAAGAAAATTAGATATGTTGACTCAACAAACGAGAACAAAGAGACACTCGAACCATCCAGGTTCTTTTTGTTTAAGTTTATTTTACGGATGTGCTCAGGGAAGTTGTGACCTGCTACACTCTGTCCTTTTGATGTCTTATCTATCTTCGGTGAAGTCAGTCAAGTACACCTAGTAAAAGAAGAGTCAGTTATGTAAAATATTTTATTACTCGTTAATAAAATAGGAAGTCCCAGGGACCTAAACATGTAAATAAACAAAGAATTTCTAAATCAGATATGACATGGGATTTTCAAAATATGGGATTTATAAAGACATTTGTGAGGGAGTCAAGTCCGGACGTAGTGGAACAATAAGGGTCATAATTACGGAAGTCTAAGTGGAAGGAGGCCAATAAAAATACGGGAAGTCTAAGGAGGGAGGGCACCACAAATCTCAGTGGTCAGAGTTTTCGTGTGCACTGGTACTCCGTGAGACTCAGTGTAATTACAGATCTGGAGAATTCCGCGGTAACTACGAGAGTATTAGACGGAAGACGGACTGGGAAGTAGAGATCGGGAAAGTCAGGAAACGAGATCTTAAGACTTGACGACGACCGTGGGAGCAGTGAACAGGGACAACAACAAGTCAACGAGTCACCACAGACTAAGATGCACCGGGGTCCCTGGTGTCGTGTGGTCCGAAGGGACAGGAAGTGGTAGAGGACCGTGAATGAGTTGAGTGTAAGTACCTCAACCACTACGGTAGGTTCGTAGAGTAGGAGACAGTAAGGGAAGACGAGGGTTGAAGTTGGAAAGGGTCTTAGTCTCAGAAAAGATTATTCATTCGAGAAGCTTAGGTCACCGGTTTCATGACCTTGAAGTCGCGGTCGCAGTCAGTAAGGTTACTTACAAGTCTTGACTAAAACAAATCCTGACTGACAAAACTAGAGGAGCGTCAGGTTCCCTGACAGTACTCAGAAAAGCTTGTGGTGTCAACTTTTCGTAGTCAAGAACCCACGAGTTAGAAGAAAAACCAGGTTGAGAGTATAGGTATGTACTGATGACCTTTTCGGAAACAAAACTGATCGGCCTGGAAACAGTCGTCTCATTGCAGAGACGAAAAATTATGCGATTCAAACAGTATAGAAAAGAAGATTCCTCGTCCACAGGAAATTAAAGTACTGACGTAAGTGGTAGACGTAACTAAAACCTCGGGTTCTTTTATTTCGGACAAAGACAAGAGTAACAAAGCGGTAGAGAAACGGTGCTTCACTACCCTGACCTACGGTACTGGAAGCAGTCAGGGTAGGGAAGTGAAACCTGTTTATAGATGGGACACCACACACACGAAGAGAGGGGTAGAACGATGTCGGACTTTACGAGAGGGAGAGGACGGGAGACAAGGGAACTTGACACATTCAGACAGGAGTCCGTAATAGAGATCTTTTCGGTAGGGACTGTGGAAAAAGATGTAAAAAGCAATTTGAGGTCACAGATCATGACTCGCCTTTGGACTCTTCATTAATAACTCATTCTCTGTGACCCCGAGCCATAGTTGGATCTCCCCACCCTACCCCTCCCTCTACTCTTCCTCCAAGTTTTCCCCGCTATATACACATGGATACCGACTAAGTACAACTCCAAACTGTCTTTTGTTGTTTTAAGACATTTCGTCAATAGGAAGTTTTTTTTTATTATTTTTAAGATATATATGGCTCTACTGAAAATTCTCGAACAGGAGACGTCAGATCCTCGGTTCTTCTATCCGTACATTTCCTTATTAAACGACAAGTCCAGATATAGATAGTCATCCTTTTAGATCTTTCTATGTGATCTTTTTAGAAATTTCATGATTCTATCGGTGTTCCTTTCCGTATGGACAAATAGTCCCCTTTCTACCGTCATTAGTTTCTGTTGAAGTGTTTCGTCCAACTCGGAATTTTCTACTTTTCATTAAACAGTCTTTTCATCTCCCTTCGTAAAGTCTACTTCCTCGACTAATTTCGATTTTTCGTTCTCCTTAAAACATTTGGGACTTATTACAACGTCAACTACGAACCGTACAACAATTTTTCCAGGACAATACTTCATCTCTTCTCTTACATACCACTGAAATATACAGACAGGACATAAAACAAACCAAAGACTAACAAAACAAGTGACGACAAACCAAACTCTTCCGTTACCGTGGGATGAGGTCATGAGAACGGACCTTTTAGGGTACCTACCTCCTCGGACCATCCGACGTCAGGTACCCTAGAGATCCTCAGCCTGTGCTGACTCACTGAAGTGAAAGTGAAAAGTGAAAGTACGTAACCTCTTCCTTTACCGTTGGGTGAGGTCATAAGAACGGACCTCTTAGGGTCCGTGCCCCCTCGGACTACCCGACGGTAGATACCCCAGCGTGTCTCAACCTGTGCTGACTTCGCTGAATCGTCGTCGTCGTCACTGACTTAGAAACTCGACAAACACACGGACATTGGACCATTGTAGACCATAAAGTTTACCAAACAACTTCAAAAATCAAGTAACCTTCATCAAGAATTTCTTCATTTATAAGTCGACTTCTAATTCTAACTAAATTACAGTAAAGTGTGTTACAAAATCTAGATACTAAATTCACTCCTAATACAGAAAATAGATTTGTAAACTTCATTATAATTGATTTGTACGTCTAGACAGTTCTCTTGATCTGAACCTTTACTATTGTCTCCTTCTTGTTCTTTTTGAATTACTTCTACTCTTTTGGTACGTGTCCATACATTTTGACATTTAAAGTTATAGACCACATCATGACACACTCTTTTACACATAGTTTGTTCCGTTTAATCTTACCTTTCTATTCAATTTTGGGTAGTGCTTACTCAATTTCACCTTCAAGTCACTTTAAAACACTCCTTATGGTTTAATGGCAAAGAGGACTCCTTCTAGGTGATGCACTATTGGGATTTCTTCCTCGTTTGGTTTTCCTTTACAGAGGATTAGAATGTTTATTATATGGACTAACACTCCTTTTTCTACGTAAACCTCATAGACAGAGAGATCATAAGGTTCGTAAAGGAGTTGTTTTTATTGGGTCAGAGTTTTTTACAAAAAGACACCAGACATTTCAGACCCAGGGAAACTATCTGAACGCCCAGTAGCAGTTTCGAAACAAAGGGACTTTTATTTCATCTGAAACTTTTAATAGTCGATCTGTAACTTGTACACAAATACTTTTAACTCCTCTCAAAAACATTACTATGTCTTTTATTTTTTTCATCCCCTCGGCCATCAATATAAGCTTCACTTTCTGGTTCTCTAATTATACGTCTACAGTGTTTTTACTTCGTTCTAGGGTGATTAGTCTTTAATCTGTACCCTGTCCGTACAGTAAGATCAGACACCGAACAGATGAGACCATTCTACTTTGTAGCTTAAGTTTATTTTTAAGTGCAAGGGGAACGACAACAATTTTATGACTAGACTTTTTATTTCGTTATGTCCTGACCAAGGTCTTCGGTGACGTAAGTCTATTAACGTCACGATCACTGTTATTTTCGTACCTTGGGCTTAATCTTTTACCCTTAAGAAGAGGTGGATTATCAGTGTCGCGTAGACTTCACGTACATTTAATTCTTAATCTCTTCCTATACGTCTCCAAATTCTTACTTCATCCGTACAAAGCTCATCTCAACGCCCGAGACCTTTTTCTCTTTAAAATGGATGGTTTTCTCAAAGAGTAAAAGAGAACGAAACTAAAAAGAGAAAGAACTACTACACCAGGTAAAACTAAAAGGTAAATACTTATTTCGCCCCGGTAGGTTTCTTCATTAACACATCTTTAGCTAATAATAGAGTTATTGTCCTTAAGTCCTTTGATAAAAGTACCGAAAACAGGAAGTTAGTTCAGATTCAGCACCACCAAACCAGCTCTCCAACAAATTCTAAAGAATATCCTCCAGACAGGAAACATGAAAAGGGTGTATAAACCCGAACCCAAAACAATAAAGTAAATGGTAACGGGATCATACTTATNACCTTAAACGTAAATGGGTTGAACGCCCCAACCAAAAGACAAAGACTGGCCGAATGGATACAAAAACAAGACCCCTCTATATGCTGCTTACAAGAGACCCACCTCAAAACAAGGGACACATACAGACTGAAAGTGAAGGGCTGGAAAAAGATATACCACGCAAACAGAGACCAAAAGAAACCAGGAGTGGCAATACTCATATCCGATAAAATAGATTTCTTTTTTGATTTCTTCTGTGATTTGTTGGTTATTCAGAAGTGTGTTCTTCAGCCTCCATATGTTGGAATTTTTAATAGTTTTTCTCCTGTAATTGAGATCTAATCTTAATGCATTATGGTCAGAAAAGATGCTTGGAATGATTTCGATTTTTTTGAATTTATCAAGTTTAGATTTATGGCCCAGGATGTGATCTATCCTGGAGAAGGTTCCATGAGCACTTGAAAAAAAGGTGAAATTCATTGTTTTGGGGTGAAATGTCCTATAGNATTAGGTCTAACTGGTCTATTGTATCATTTAAAGTTTGCATTTCTTTGTTAATTTTCTGTTTAGTTGATCTGTCCATAGGTGTGAGTGGGGTATTAAAGACTCCCACTGTTATTGTGTTATTGTTAATTTCCCCTTTCATACTTGTTACTTGTTTATTTTGAAACTCTCTTCTTCAAACGTAAGTTCCACCGGAGTTCACAGGAGGGTCAAAGGGCTCCCTCACTTCTACGTCTTACAGAAGGGTACGTCCAGAATCTTTGGGCACGTCTATTCACTTACGGTCCTCGGAGATACGAGGTTCCCTAGTCTACTTTTTTTCTCTCCCTCTCTCTCTCTTACTAACTGTACCCCTCTGGTTCGACGAAGTCACTCGCTCCCGATTATTGAAATAAAAGTTTTCTTTAAAATATGGAAAAGGTGTTTACTACAACACAAGTAATAGAAGACCGGAACCTCCGGACACTTGTAAAAGTCTGGAAGAGAACTATTTCCGACGAGTGGTCTTTTGAATAAAAGGGAACTTCACATAAAAGAAATATAAAGATTAGATACAGTCGGAGTCTTACATAGTTCGTTTCAATGTAATAGCACTTCCTTTCCACGTCGCTCAATGTTGTTTCTTTCTTGGTTAATCGAGTTTCCAGACTACACCAACAAAGTTCCGATGTAAACAAAAAAGAATGTAAGATGGATACAATTGTCTACATGAGGGTCCACGTGTCACCTATTCTCTATACCCTTGAATCGTTGTTCGTAACCTGGTAATTACTTTAGGGTGTGGTCGTGATGAGATTATTGAAAATTGAGAAACTTTCCGAGATACAAAATCCGAAGAGCACGGAGAGTGTTAAACCCCCGACATTTGTTAGTGTACGTATCTACATTTTCAGGCCCATTCCGTTCAATCTCTCTGTAATATCCCAAACTCGACTGTGTAAGGAAAATATACTTCCTCTAACAATTGACCTCGAGATTCAATTGAAGAAGGTCTCTTTCCACCAGCCCCTATCGGGGGGACTTTACAGTCTTATTATCCACCTTTCTTATTACGTCATTTCGTCCGTCTGAGACCAAAAACCCACCTACAAGCTCTTTTGAGTCGTTCCGAGGGAATTCCGGACTGAGTGGATACGGACAGCCTGGGGAATTGGAGTACTGAAAACGGTACCCACCCTAAGGGGTACGACCGAGGTCCGTTTAAGGCCGTAAGGACAACGTGGAGTTCTCCTCCATCAGAGTTGACCTTTCAGCTCTCCTTGAGGTCCCCAGGACGGTGGTAAGGTTTTCTGGGACTACAGGGTTACGTGAAGTCTATGTGGACTAAGGGGACGTGACTGAACTGACGGTGGGGCTCATAGCTGAGTCTTGTGCTACCGTCCACACTGTCGTGACACCATGGTCACTCTCTCTCTCTTTCGGTGGTTAGGGATACAGTTGAGCTGTCTTTCGGACTGTGATAACAATGTCGAGCTCACCTTTCGTCCGAACTTACAGAGGTGTGCTCTGCTCCGCACTGAGGGGACACCTTTGAGGTATCCTTGGGGCTCTAGGAACAGTCGTGACCCCTCCTTTGATCTCCAAGACCGGAGTCGAGGTCTACATCTGTATCCTGGGCCGTGGCTAATCTCTCCTTAAGACTCTCTGGGAACGTTGAGCGTACCTCTGACCAAAATGACTCCGTTGTTCTAGCCCAGGGACTCCAGGTGTAGCATTGAGTTCTCCTTGGGGTTTAAAGGACGGTGTTGAGCTCTTTTTGGTCCTCTAAGAGGGGAGTTGCCGTCTACTCCGGGCAAAGACGACACGCAGAGCTCTTTTTAGTGTGGAAGGGAGACCTCGGAGCTTTCCCAGGAACGGTGGGAACTCCGTTGAGTTCTTAAAGGGGTTATATGGGTAGAGGTGAGCTCTCCTTGTGGTTCCCGGGACGGTGTTTAGTTCTTCCCGGGGGAAAAAGGGAAGGAGTAGAGCTCTACTACCAGGTTAAGGGACGAAGTAGCCCTTTCCTTTGGGCCGAAAGGACAGTGTGGAGTTCTCCTCCGAAAGAGTTGAACTTAAAACTCTCATTGATGTCACCAGTCCGGTGGTAAAGTTTTCAGGGGTTATAGGGTTAGGTTAGGTCTATGTAGACTAAGGGAACGTGACAGAGCTGACAGTCGGGCTCATCGCTGAGTCTTGTACTACCGTGTACACTGTCGGGACACCTTGGAGCTCTCTTTCGGTGTCTATAGATACAGTTGAGTTGTCCTTCTGACTGTGATGACAATGTCGAGTTCTCCTTTCACCTAAAAGTGTAGAGGAATTCTCTACTTCGGACTGAGGGGAAAGGTTTGACGTATCCTTGTGACTCAAGGTACAGTCGTGACCTCTCCTCGGGACTCCAAACCCGGAGTCGAGGTCTACTCCTGGAACCTGGGTCGTGACTGAGCTCTCAATAGGACTCTCCTGTAAGCGTTTAGCGTACCTCTGACTTTTAAGGACTCCGTTGTGTTCACCAATGAACTCCAGGGACAGCATTGAGCTCACCTTGGGGTGTAAAGGACGGCGTTGAGCTCCTTTTGGTCCTATAAGAGCGAAGTTGCGCTCTACTCCGGGAAAAGACGACGCCCCAGAGCTCTAATTAAGGTAGAAGGGAGAACTCGGTGTTTTCCCAGGAACTGTAGGAACTCCGTTAAGTTCTTCAAGGGGCTGTATGGGCAGAGGTGAGCTCCTTATGGTTCCCAGGACTTTGTTAAGTTCTTTTCGGGGGAAAAACGGAGGAGAAGACCTCTACTCCCAGGTAAAGTGACGAAGGGGCCCTTTCCTTAGGGCCGCAAGGGTAGCGTGGTGTTCACTACTCCAGAGTTGAACTTCCAGCTCTCCTTGAGGTCCCCAGTAGGGTGGTAAGGTCTTCTGGGACTACAGGGTTAGGTGACGTATATATGGCCTAAGGTGACGTGACTGAGCTAACAGTCGGGCTCATAACTGAGTTTTGTGCTACCGTGCAACTGTCGGACGGCCCACGGTCGCACTCCGTAGGTCGGGTACCATTTCCAGTACTCCTTCCTTCGGACTGTATGCGTTACCGCACTAGACCGAAGTCCCCAATGGGAACCTAAAAAGACTCGTAGGTAGGGGGTTTTGTCTCAGAAGGACGGAATAACATGACACGAAAGGTGAGAAGACTGTAATTGTCCCCGACAGGGGGTGTTGGAAAGAGACCTTTTTCAATTGAATCTCAAGGTTGGTAAGAGGACGTATACCTTCATTACAAAGTCGAGTTTAGGGAGACTACCGAGAGATTGAACGGACCGTCCAAGGGGGTCTGAATATGTTGTACACTAACAAATGTCGGGGTGTTGGCACTCTCCGGGCTTCGAATTTTGTAGAATTTCTATGTCTCGGAAAAGATTTTTCGATTTTTAATATAACCACTACCCAAAGTGACAACTCAGTTACTGACGACGGACCGGAGGTTTAAGAAATAGTAAATCCGTGGTCTTCCTATAATTAGTTACATTAACCCTATATCTTTTTCCTGATATCAACAAAACTACAATCGTTGTGATCTACAACCTCAATTAATTAGAAGAGAAACAATATTTAGTGACATGAGGAGAAAGAAACAAAATTTAACGAAACAGGAACCATACATTCTTACATTGAAATAAATCACGAAAGACCCTCACCGTGGTCTGACACCCTTCTTGTTGTGAAAATTCCAAAAGACCAACTGTCAGGGAATAGTCTTTTCCCGACATTTTACAATTAACCGGGAGACCGGTCTCTACTACATTTAGTTGATTCTGAACACATATGTCGATCCATACGTCTCTCTTTCGGACCAGAGCTATTCTCAGTCCCGACGACTGCGACGTATTAAAACATAATAGGAAACTGGAGATACATGTTGGTTTCCATATTTTTCGAAAAGGCCTGTTATCTCCCACCTAGTCGAAGAGTCTGGTCGAAGAGCTTTACCAAAGAACCTTTAGACCGAGGGGGGTACAGCTGAAGGAGAGAGAGAGAAAGAGGGAGAGGGAGGAAGAGGAAAAGTCCGACTTAAGGGTAGACCCCACACCCCTGAGTAGTGCAGATGAATGACGGGACCGAAGATTCAGGGTGCACTCGTCATCGGGTTCCGCCACGTGGGAGGCAATAAGTCCACCCGTGGCCAACGGATTGCATCTACCATGTTTAGAGAACAGAGCACCAAAATAATCAAAAGGTGCATTTGATTCAATAAGTCGGAGAAAAGAGGTAATTTAAAAAGATGATGTGATAAAAAAGGATTAGAGAGAAAATAAAGATTAATTTATCAGGAAAGGGTCTGATGTTGAGGTAGGGTGAAGTTTAAGGGACCTAGGTGGTCCCGATCTGGGGCCGTTGGAGGGTCACCGTTGAACTCTCTTTCGGTCTCGAGGGATACACTTGAGCTGTTCTTCGGACTGTGATAACAATGTCGAGCTCTCGTTTCGACTGAACGTCCAGAGGTGAGCGTAGAGGTACTCTACGTCGGACTGAGGGGACAACTTTGAGGCATCCTTGGGGCTCTAGGTACATTTGTGACCTCTCCTAGGTACTCAAAGGTCGGAGTAGAAGTCTACTTCTGGATCCTGGGCCGTGGCTGACCTCTCCTTAGGGTTCTCTGGGTAGTGTTGAGCGTACCTCTGAGCAAAATGACTCTGTTGTTCTAGCCCAGGGACTCCAGGGGTTGTATTGAGCTATCCTCGGGGTTTAAAGGACGACGTTGAGCTCTTTTTAGTCCTCTAAGAGGGTAGATACGTTCTACTCAAGAAAAAGGAGACCCCCGTAGAACTCTCTTTAGGGTGGAAGGGAGAATTCGGAACTTTCCTATGAACTGTGTGAACTACGTTGAGTTCTTTAAGGGGCTGTATGGACAGAGGTGAGTTCTCCTTGGGACTACCTGGGCGGTGTTGTGTTCTTCACTAGCGAAAAGGGAGGAGTAGAGCTCTACTCCCAGGTAAATGGACGAAGCAACCCTTTCCTTAGGGCCGCAACGGTAGCGTGGACTTCTCCTCCACCAGTGTTGAACATTCTGTTCTCCTTGAAGTCCCCAGCACGGTGGTAAGGGTTCCTGAGGCTACTGGGTTGTGTGAGGTCTATGTGGACTAATGGTACATCACTGTGCTGACAGTGGTTCGCCAAGCTGAGTTTTGTGCTACCGTGAACACTGTTGAGACACCCAGGAGCTCACTTTCGGTCTTTAGGGATACAGTTGAGCTGTCCTTCGGACCGTGATGACAATGTCCAGATGTCCTTTAACCTGAACGTACTGAGGTGTGCTCTGTTCCGGACTAAGGGGTCAACATTGTGGTATCCTTGCTGTTCTGTGTACAGTCGTGACCTCTTCTAGGGACTCTAAGGACGGAGTCGAGGTCTACTCCTGGATCCTGGACCGTGTCTACCTCTCCTTAGGGCTACCGGTGAGTGTTGAGCGTACCACTTGCCTGAAAGGACTCCTTTGTGCTTACCCAGGGACTCCAAGGGTAGCTTTGACCTCTTCTTGTGGTTCAAAGGACGGAGTTCAGCTCTTTTTGGGTCCTCTAAGAGCGGAGTTGCACTCTACTCCGGGAAAAGACGACACCCCAGAGTTCTCTTTAGGGTGGAAGAGAGAACTCGGAGTTTTCTCAGGAACTGTGGCAACCAGGTTGAGTTCTTCAAGGAGTTGTATGGACAGAGGTGAGCGCTACTTGTGGCTCCCAGGACGGTGTTGAGTTCACCTCGGGGCAAAAACGGAGGAGTAGACCTCTACTCCCAGGTAAAGGGACGAGGGGGCCCTTTCCTTAGGGCTACAAGGGCAGCGTGGACTTCACCTACTCCAGAGTTCAACTTTCATCTTTCCTTTAGGTCCCCAGCATGGTGGTAAGATTTTCTGGGGCTACAGGGTTAGGTGAGGTGTATGTGGGTTAAGGGAGTTGACAGTCGGGTTCATAGCTGAGCTTTGTTCTACCGTTCACACTGTCGGGATTCTGTGGAGCTTTCTATCGGTGTCTAGGGATACAGTTGAGCATTCCTTCGGACTGTGGTCAATATGTCGAGGTGTCCTCTCGCCTGAACGTACAGAGGTGTTCTCTCCTCCGGACTCAGGGGACAAGTTTGAGGTATCCTTTTGGCTCTAGGTACAGTCGTCACCTCTCCTTGGGACTCCAAGGCTAGTGTCTAGGTCTACTCTTGGATCCTGGGTCGTGGCTGACCTCTCCATAGGACTCTCCGGGGAGCGTTGAGAGTACGTCTGACCTGAAGGGACTCCGTTATGCTCTCCTAGGGATACCAGGGGCAGTATTGAGCTCTCCTTGGGGTTCAAAGGATACCGTTGAGCTTTTTTTTTCCTCTAAGAGTGGAGTTGCTTTCTACTCCGGGAAAAGGCGACACCGTAGAGCTCTCTTTAGGGTGGAAGGGAGAACTCGGAGCTTTCCCAAGAACTGTGGAAAATACGTTGAATTCTTCAAGGGGTTGTATAGGTAGAGGTGAACTCTCCTTTTGGCTACCAGGGTGGTGTGGAGCTCTTCTCGGGGCAAAAAGTGAGGAGTAGAGTTATACTCCCAGTAAAGGACGAAACAGCCCTTTCCATAGGGTCTCAAGTGCAGTGTGGACTTCTCCTCCACCAGAGTTTAACTTTCATCTCTACTTGAGGTCCCCAGTACGGTTATAAGGTTTTCTGGGACTACAGGTTTAGGAGAGGTCTATGTGGTCTAAGGGGACGTGCCTGAGCTGACAGTGGGGCTTGTAACTGAGTGTTGTACTACCGTGCACACTGTCGGGACACCGTGGATCTTTCTTTCGGTGTCTAGTGATACAGTTGAGCTGTCGTTCGGACTGTGATGTCAATGTCGAGCTCTCCTTTCGCTTCAACGTACAGAGGTGTGCTCTGCTCCGGACTGAGGACACAACTTTGAGGTATCCTTGGGTCTCTAGGTACAGTCGTGACCTCTCCTTTATACTCCAAGAACGGAGTCTAGGTCTACTCGTGAATCCTGGACTGTCGATGACCTCTCCTTAGGGCTCTCCGGGGAGTGTTGAGCGGACTTCTGATCTGAAAGGACTCCGTTGTGCTCACCCAAGGAATTCTGGGGCAGAAATGAGTTTCCTTGGGGTTCAAAAGACGGTGTTGAGCTCTTTTTGGTCCTCTAAGAGCGGAGTTGTGCTCTACTCCTGAAAAGGTGACACCGCAGAGTTCTCTTTAGGGTGGAAGGAAGAACTCGGAGCTTTCCCAGGAACTGTGGGAACTACGTTGAGTTCTTCAAGGGGATGTATGGGCAGATGTGAGCTCACCTTGGAGCTCCCAGGGTTGTGTTGAGTTCTTCTCCGGATAAATAGGGATGAGTAGAGCTCTACTCCCAGGTAAAGTGACGAAGAAGCCCTTTCCTTAGGACCGCAAGGGCAGCGTGGAGTTCTCTTCCCCCAGAGTAGAACTTTCAGCTCTCCTTGAGGACCCCAGCACGATGGTAAAGTTTCTGTCGCTACTGGGTTAAGTGAGGTATATGTGGACTAAGGTGACGCGACTGAGCTGACAGTCGGGCTCATAACTGAGTGTTGTGCTAACGTGCATACTGTCGTACGGCCCTCGGTCGCACTCCGTAGGTCGGGCACCGTTTCCACTCCTTTCTTCGGACTGTATGTGTTCCCGTACTAGACCGAAGTCCCCAATGAGGACCTAAAAGGACTCATAGATGGGGGTTTTTGTCTCAGAAGGACGGAATAACATGACACGAAAGGTGAGAAGACTGTAATTGTCCCCGACAGGGGGTTGTGGAAAGAGACCTTTTTCAATCGAATCTCGAGGTTGGTAAGAGGACGTATAACTTCCTTACAAAGTAAAGTTTAGGGATCCTACCGAGACATTGAACGGACTATCCAAGGGGGTCTGAAAATGTTGAACACTAACAAATATCTGGGGGTTGGCTCTCTGCGTGCTTCGAATTTTGTAGAATTTCAATGTCTCGGAAAAGATTTTTCGATTTTTAATATAACCATTACCCAAAGTGACAACTCAGTTACTGACGACGGACCAGAGGTACAAGAAATGGAAAATCCGTGGACCTCCTATAATTAGTTATATTAACCCTATATCTTGTTCCTCATGTCAACAAAACTACAATCGTTATGATCTGTGAACTCAATTAATTAAAAGAGACAATATTTAGTGACATGAGGAGAAAGAAACAATATTTAATAACACAGGAACGATACATTCTTACATTGAAATAAATCACGAAAGACTCTCACCGTGGTCTGAAACCCTACTTGTTGTGAAAATTCCAAAAGACCAACTCTCTGGGAATAGTCTTTGTCCGACATTTTACAATTAACCGGAAGACCGGTCTTCTACTACATTTAGTTGATTCTGAACACATATGTCGATCCATATGTCTCTCTTTCGGACCAGAGGGATTCTCAGTCCCGAAGACTGCGACGTATTAAAACATAATAGGTAACTAGAGATACATGTTGGTTTCCATATTTTTCGAAAAGGTCTGGTATTTCCTATCTGGTCGAAGAGGTTGACAAAAGAACCTTTAGACCGAAGGGGCCCCATCTGATGGAGAGAACGAGAAGGAGGGAGAGGGAGGGAGAGGAAAAGTCCGACTTAAGGGTAAACCTCGTACCTCCGAGTGGTGCAGATGAATGGACGGTACCGAAGATTCTGGCTCCGCTCTTCCTCGGGTCCCGCACCGTGGAAGGCGATAAGTTCGCCCGTGACCACCGGACTACATATACAACGTTTTGAGAACAGAGTACCAAATTAATCAAAAGACGTAGTTGGTTCAATAAGTCGGAGAAAAGAGGTAATTTTAAAGGATGATGTGATAAAAAAGGATTAGAGACAATATAAAGATTAATTTATCAGGAAAGGGACTGAGGCTGAGGTAGGGGTGAAACTTAAGGGACCTAGGTGACCCCGATCTGGTGTCTTTATCGGGACACCGTGGAGCTCTCTTTCGGTGTCTAGGGATACAGTTGAGCTGTCCTTCGGACTGTGACTAAAAGGTCGAGCTCTCCTTTCGCCTGAACGTACAGAGGTGTGCTCTGTTCCTGACTGAGGGGACACCTTTGAGGTCTCCTTGGGACTCCAGGTACATTCGTGACCTCTCCTATGGACTCCAAGGCAGGAGTTAGGTCTACTCCTGGAGCCGGGTCCCTAGCTGACCTCTCCTTAGGTTTCTCCGGGGAGCATTGAACGTCCTTTGACCTGAAAGGACTCCGTTGTGCTCGCCCAGGGACTTCAGGGGTAACATTGAGTTCTCCCTGGGGTTCAAAGGACGGCGTTGAGCTCTTTTCGTCCTCTAAGAGGGGAGTTGCACTCTACTCCGGTAAAAGCCGACGCTACAGAACTCTCTTTAGGGTGGAATGGAGAACTCGGAGCTTTCCAAGGAACTGTGGGAACTCCGTTGAGTTCTTCAAGGGACTGTATGGGCAGAGGTGAACTCTCCTTGTGGCTCCCAGGGTGGCGTTGAGTTCTTCTGGGGGCCAAAAGGGAGAAGTAGAACTGTACTCCCAGGTAAAGGGACGAAGTGACCCTTTCCTTAGGGCCGTAAGGGCAGGTGGAGTTCACCTCCGCCAGAGTTTAACTTGGAGCTCTCCTTGAGGTCCCCAACATGATGGTAAGGTTTTCTGGGGCTACAGGGTTGGGTGAGGTCTATGGTGACTGAGTCATCGTGACCGAGTTGCCAGTGTGGCTCCTAGGTGAGCTTTGTGTTACCGTCCACACTGTCGGGACACCGAGGAGCTCTCTTTCGGTGACTAGGATACAGTTGAGATGTCCTTCGGACTGTGACGAAAAGGTAGAGCTCTCCTATCGGCTGAACGTACAGAGGTGTACTCTGCTCCGGATTGAGGGGACACCTTTGAGGTATCCTTACGGCTCTAGGTACAACCGTGACCAATCCTTTGGACTCCAAGACCGGAGTTGAGGTCTACTCCTGACGTCGGGGCCTTCACTGACGTTTTCTTAGGGCTCTCCGGAGAGCGTTGAGCGTACCTCTGACCGGAATGGACTCCGGTGTGCTCGCCCAGGGACTCCAGGGACAGCATTGAGCTCTCCTTGAGGTTCAAAGGACGGCGTTGAGGTCATTTTGGTCCTCTAAGAGGGGAGTTCCGCTCTACTCCGGGACTACTGTGACACCACAGTGCTCTCTTTAGGGTGGAAGGG
>SJYO01045272.1:0-50000 GCA_006410555.1 Capra ibex | reverse complement strand
GTAGGACAATGGAGTGGGGGATGGTTAGTCTTCCTACTTGTACTAGGTCCACGTATGCTGGGAGAGGAAGCGGAACGGAGATTTTTTGGGAAGGAACTCTCGGTGACTGTTCAAACTCACAAAATTTGTGATCGACTGACAAGAGGAATGAACCACGGACCGTTATTTGTGACATGAAAGGAAGTGGTGACGGACCACTGGTGTCTACCGAGACGACACGGAGTTCGTTCGTCTGGATTCAACCCCACTTGCTGTTTATGATGCATAGTTAGGTCGTATTCTTCCGACTTCTCTTCTTCCTTCTACCTGCTCCCCCGATACCGAACTCCTCGTCGTCCTACTACCCAAGAGACCCACAAGAAAAACGGAGGATGTTAACGAAGCCTATAAACCTTTGTGGTGACACGTACGTACGAGTCAGTGCACACTGAGAACCACTGGGGTGTCTGACCTCGGACGGTCCGAAGAGTTGGGTACCCTAAAGGTTGCGTTCTGATGACCTCACCCAAAGGTAAAGGAGGAGGTCCCCTAGAAGGGTTAGGTCCCTGGTTTAGACGTAGAGGACTTAGAGGACGAAACCGTCCACCCAAGAAATGGTGACAAGGTGGACCCTCCGGACCCTTTACAATCACTCTTGTCGTTTTGGTTGTTTTCGGACGAGAAAGATGCCCTGGTTGTAACGTCGTATACGCTGACAGTGTCGCGGTCGGAGGACTACTGTGACGTCACACGCGCCGAACAAGCGTCTTGTAGAGACCAGTTTTGTAGGTCACCGTTTCTCGAGGGAAGTCGTGGGGGTCCTACCACACATTAGTTCACGGAGGTCACCATGCGAGGGGGCACTTCCGACAGGACTCTACAAGTCGTGTCCACATGGTGTCTTCAAAGACGTTAAGACACTTGGCATCGCTACGGTTGTCGGACCAAAGTCAGGACCTCAGAGAAGGACCTACGAGTCAGAGTCGAGACTTCTATTACGTACGAGGAACATAGACAATAACGACATAATAAAAGTTCAGGAGAAATGAACGACGACGTCGTGATTCGTTAGACAGTAATGAGGTTCCAAGACTATGTCAATTACTAATAGACATTGAAACAGGTTCAGTGACGCATGAAGGATAAGTCAAATCTAGGAACGACTCTTTTTATGTGTTCAGTCATCAAGAGGCAGACTTATTTAGACTCTACTACTATAGTTTTAGGTTCCGGACCTTAGACTTCCTGTATAAAACCCTTTTAAGTCGTTTAATTTATCATGGGCGACCCTTTAAAAATTTGTCTGTTGTGAATGAGACACCTCGTAATCTATTGATAATGAAGTAAAACTAGAGATTAGTAAAATATCCTTACAAGAGGTCACATATAATAAACTTCCTTGTCCAGTCGGAATTGACACCACCTAGTTACTCTAATATGGTTTACCAAGACTTTTTTTCCAATAAACCGAGTATTAATTCCTAATACATGACAGAATCATAAGTTATTTAAAGTAAGATGACAAATATAGATAATTATTTTTACAACGTTATCAATTTTACAGACAGAAGGATTCATTTTGTCTTTAGATTCTTTAACGTGACATTAAATCAGTGTGAAGTTTCTTTATGTCTCAACATGAGTCTCTGTATAAAAAGGAAAAAGAGAGATATGTTTGTCCAAATTAAAGTACGCGATTGTCTGATCAAAACGTGAAATTTTAATTTATGTTAAGGTTTTCCTTTGTAAGGACTTAAATATCTGACGGTAAGGGACTAAAAATACTATAATTATGAATATATCTTATTCTTTTGAACTCCTACAGAACCTTATAAAGTTGAACTGTTTTCTAACCCGGATACTCTACGAGAATAATGATTCGGATTCCATTCGTGAGTTCAACTCTAAATATTTATGCTAATAACTAAATATAATATTGTTCATTATATTTATATTACCTTTATACATAATGAAATCGATTCTTAAGTTTGAATCTGTTTTTTATAAATCTTTTTGAAATGAACTTTTTATGAAGTTAAAATCTCAAAATCCCCGGTTGATTCAGTGTTTACTAAACTAAAACTTAGAATACTAGTGAAACATTACTTTAATTAACTGAAAATTACAAAAACCGTTTTTTCGTATGATACTGTACTGATATTTTACTGGTTGTAAAAGTGGTTTTGTGCACAACGACTTTTATTAATTCATCGACACAAACTAAATGACAGAGATTGGTTTCCTCTTTTCAGAACATAAGACTTCGTGAGCCGGAGGAGGTTCAGCGACGCCCGTTAGGAGCAAAAGTGAACACGAGTTTGAGAGTCAGCACAGACTGAGAAACACTGGGGTACCTGACATCGGGTGGTCCGAGGAGACAGGTACCCGAAGAGGCCCTTTCCCATGGCCTCACCCACCGGTACGGGAGGAGGTCGCCTATAAGGACTAGGTCCCTAGTTTGGGCGCAGAGAATTCAGAGGATATAACCGTCCCCAAAAGAAATGGTGAACGAGGTGGACCCTTCTTGAATCTACCATAATATTCAATTTTTAGTGAAGTATTTTATTAAAATAAAACAGTAAAAGTACAGTAAGATAGTAAAACAGGAGAACTCAAACGACTTTATAACTATAACATTTTCTTAAAGTTACATTTTATCTCGGTCTCTTACCTTTTACCTTTTTAGAGTTTGTGTAGGGGAGTCCTTCTGTTTTTGAATTCTTTACTCTTTACTAAACGACATTTATACACTAAATGGGTTTTGATCATTATAACCATAAAGAATTTACTCTCTCTCTCCCAGTCCACAACAGAACATGGTTGGAGTCTTTCATAGGAAGTACCAAAGGTCTCCTACTCGTTTTTTACTGGGTCCAGTCCAACCAGAGTTGTTTATTCGACTTGACTCAAACAAACAGACCACTCCGACCAAAACAGACTCATCCCTTTATCGTTCCGTACAGAGGTGACCAAAAAGTAAATTTTTTTAAGATTGACTTGAGAGGGAAGAAACATAAAGACGGGTATTTGTGTCAATTGGAGTTCGGGATTCGTCTGAACGAACAATAAACGATAACTAAAGTACAGGGTTCAACGCTAAGGAGACGATAAGGATTTATTTAAGTAGAAAAGTTTTTTTAATAAAAATTAACTTCCTATCAACGAAATATTATGACACGAACAAAAACGGTACGTAGTTACATTTAGTCGATATTAATATATATACAAGGCCTAAAGGGAACATCGAGTCGACCATTTCTTAGACGGACGTTACGTCCTCTGGGATCGAACTAAGGACCCAGTCCTTTTAGGGGACGTATTCCCTAACCAATGGGTGAGATCCTAAGAACGGACCTCTTAGGGGTACCTGTCTCCTCTGACCGCCCGATGACAGGTACCCCGGTGTTTCTCAGTCTATCCTGACTCACTGTGTCGTCTCGTGTCCTGTAAGTATACAAGGTGGGGAGAACCAGGAGGGAGGGTGGGTAGAGTGGTGAGATCCAACAGCAACAGTATTTGAATAGAAAACCGTTAAAACTCAAACGGAGTAAAAGGGAAAAGTAAAACCAGTTGTTTTGGTACAGAACATTCATACGATAACTTACACATAATAATTCTTAGACGTTCTTGTTTTCGAATCGTAAAGTCTTAATAGGGACATTATAAACATTTGAAAAAGAATTTATCTTTGATAGGTATACTGTTCTAGACAGACGAAGTATTAATAAACCTAAATTCTCTGTAAAAAGATATAATTTTCTTAGTTTGAAGGGACTGTAAAAAGTTATAAGGAGTTGTGGGAGGAAAACGAATGGAAAACTATATTTTATCGGTGGTTTTGTTAATGATTTAAGTACATGGGAACTTCCTTGAATCACTTCATTAAATTACAGAAAAACATAGTACGTATTTTCTGTTAAAAGTAGACTCAGGTTTTAGTTAACAAAGAAACATTGAGAGAGTTATGGTAATGTCTTATTTGGTATCCTTTGTCTACTACTAGTTCCCATTCATTAAACGAAACACATGTGTTATAACTGGTGAAGACATCTAAAAGGACACAACATTGACGGTGTAGAATACAGGACCATGCCTAATGACGTGGGTGAAGGTCTCCGTCGATGAAACGCGACCCGCACGTCTACTTCGATTCACCACCCTTTAAAACCGACACACGTTTCCACTAAACAGTAGGTCGTGGTCGAAGAGTTAGAACATTGTACCGTTAACAAAGACACGGGTAAAGAATGGTTGACTATACGAAACAGGTTCCGAAACTCCCGACCTTTGATGACCGGAGCCATGGGCGTACTACTTTGACCCCTTACTCAAACCATCCTCCTTTAACAAGTATACGTTTGGGTATTGTTTAGAGATAAAAAGTGATAACGTGAGGGTGCCTCATTGAGAATACGAAAGACACTAGTAAATTATGAAGAACTATACTTAAACGAAAGTAATTCAGGTAGGTTCGTTAAGAGTTTGGATATGTGTGAATTTTTAATAGTCATCCCTTAGTTATCGAAGTCCATACGTTTAGTAGAAATTTAGGAATAAATGTACAAAAAAGACAACTATAATTTTAATCCTACCTCAGTTCAAACTTAGAGTATTAATACCATATGAAACTTAAAGTATCTCCCTTGTGTCTATTAGTACTCTCAGGTCTTTAAAACACTATCTCAGTTAAGAAGAAATAAGTCTTGTTCCCAGGAATGGTCGAACTTCTTTGAAAGGTCTTATATTGGTAGAGTCATCTTTTTTTATCACCCCCATTATTCCAATAATATTTTCTGTTTTTATTTTAAAGGTAAATATATTTAATTTCTTACTATAAGACCCACCATTAAAATAACTCTTAGTATTTGAGACTTCTGGATCGGGATGTACGTCTAGAAGGTTTACGAACATAGATTACGACTTTCTACGTTACATCTACAAACTCCAGTTTCTAAGACTTTCGTATATAGGTCAAGGTCTTTTTTTTCTTTTTTTTCTTTGACCCGTAACATGAACGACTATTTATAGGTAACCAAACATGGTAGAAAATCGTCTTAAAGTATATCTGTTTTTTGAGTATCTTTCGGTGACTTGATTTCAAGACTTCCACTTTAACAACGATTATCAAAAACATAGGTTCAGTATTTATCATTGGGTAAAATATAGGTAGTTTTGAAGTACCTAGTTGAAAAAATACATAGGAGTTTCAGGACAACTCTTTATGGTACTGGAAAAGATGAAAGAAAGTAATGTAGAAGTCATTTTATCAGAGAGACTTATGAAACTTATTTATACACTTTGTTTCCTATTAGGACATGGTTCAAAGTAAAGGGACCTAAAAGGACTATGACAGAGGTAGACTGAAAAATATACCAACCCTTGTCTCCTTCTTTTATGGTCTTTACAAGTCAGAAATGTAAACACATAAAGTGACTAATTTTTTATGTATACAGATACTTATGTGTAAAAGGGGTAACCAAAATTGTCAAGTAGATAACGGTAATTTGAACAAAAAGTATCCTTTGTCTGAAGACCATCTGTGTAAGTAACACTCCCACAAACAAGGAAGTTAAAGGAATTCCCTACTCCAAAGAAGAAAGTCGTTATGAAACAAAACTTTTAATTTTTGTTTAAAAGAGGGACAATAGTCAAGTCAAGACAAGTCAACGAGTCAGCACAGACTGAGAAACGGTGGGACACCTGACGTCGTACGGTCCGAAGAGAGAATCCTAAGTTAACAGGGGTACAGACACCTCTACGTCTTTATGATTCTTGAGTAAGTGAGTGGCAGTGACACATATCGACCAGTGCACCAGGTTGGACGGAGTTTCCGAGTCCTTTCTCTCGACCTCTATGAGTCACTCGCATTGGTTACCGACGACGGTGTATGTGGATCTGTACGGGACTCTAAATCCCGGAACTCAGTATTTTTATTGTTGGATTTTCGAGGGTCTCTTTGTTTCTTTTTGTCTGTGTCTTTAGTTTGTCCAGTAGATGTTTATTTACTTAAAGTCTAGTCGTTGTCTAAAGAGAAACTGAGCGAAACAAATCTTACCTCGATACGAAATTTCAAAATTTCCTTTAACAAAAGGTGAGACTAAAATATGGTTTATTTTGATAGTCGCAGAAGAGTCCCAGTTTTTTCAGTAAAACCTCTATGCCTTCCTGAGTCTATTAGATAGAAGGTAAGTGGAAGGGAGAGGGAAGTCCCCAAACATATATATGTCTTCGTTTCCTCTCTTGTTACTTCCTACTCTACGACCCAATCTCTCTTTGATAGACGACATATCTTCCTTCCCCTACCCCAAGAGGTACTTTTTCCACAGGACCATGTACCCTGGTACTTTTAGTTAGAATACTACTTATTTATTTGGTTCTACCCCGATTGTACATACCAATATTTAGATTTGGATTAAAGTGTAACTTTTAAACATCTAAAGACTCTCGTTAAAAGAGGCCTATCGTCATTTTACGGAACGTGGATCTTATAGGTATATTGTTTACTAAACTTTCATCTTCAATCAACGAGTTAGGACAGACAGAGACACGCTGGGGTACCTGACATCGGGTGGTCCGAGGAGACAGGTACCCTAAGAGGTCCGTTCTCATGACCTCACCCACGGGCACGGGAAAGAGGTCCCCTAAAAGGGCTGTACATGTAAGTGTCTCAGGTGTACCCACGATTGGGACTCCACCACGTTCTGTCAAGGATTTTACACATGGGTGTCGCGTGTCTTACAGAACCAAAACAAAATCAAACAAACAAACAAAATGGGAACCTGGTAATCGTAGACGTTAAAGATCATGTTAAATCAGAACCGAAGGTGTTTGGGAGTTTAGTGAGACGGGTATACTGTGTGACTCCCAGAACTCCTGGAAGTCTGCCATGTGAGTCGAAGATCTGTTCGACGTCGTACTCCCAGAACTCAACGAACTCCGAGTACTTTCTCATGATTGGTCATTGGTGTGGTAAAACCTGTGTTCTGGTAGTTTTCGTCACACTTCTTATAGTCCAGTAAACCCTGACTACTTAAAGAGAGTTAAAGACAAATAGAACCTCTTCAAGGAAGTAACAACCAACGGAGTCGACCAATCCGTTTGGAGAGTTGTGTACCTCTAGGTCTACCATTCGTTTCTCTTCCTGGACTGGGTTACTTGTTTTGATAGGAAAGTCGAAGAATGACTCAAATAATACAAGGGTTCGCAAACGAGACAAACAGTAACAAACTGTGACTAGGTCCTCGTCCTGTAGAGAAGCGATAATTTATTGTTCTTTGTTCAGTTGTTGTTATTACTTATGTTTATCGTCACATAACAAAGGATCAAAACTTTAGAATAAAACGATAATAACGTATACCCAAAGTTATGTTATCTGAATTAACTATAAGAGACTCCATCATCTATACTCCCCGTTTTGGGGGGTTTTATATGTCTGCACCTTGTCTAGTTCTTTATGTTGTAGTAAATTCTCTTCAGTGACTAACTGTTCTTATCAATGTAAATTTCTGGATTCAACCTTTCTTTGTGTTCGTGAAACGTTATCTTCAAATAAAGAAACTTGGACAAAACACTATAGTGGTAGAACACCGGTTTAAACTCTATTAAAAGGTAACGTTTGATTCATTTCGACCCAAATAAAGTTATGTCGCAGGATACTTGTACACACACACACACTCACACACACAGACACACACATATATGTGTATGTAGTACATACATGTATATATATATGTGTGTCTCTATATATGTGTGTGTATATGTGTGTGTATATATATGTGTGTGTAAATATATGTGTGTGCGTGTGTATATGTGTGTAAATATATATGTGTCTATATATATGTGTGTGTGTGTATATATATATGTGTGTATATATATATGTGTGTGTCTGTATATATATATATGTGTGTCTATATATATATGTGTGCGTATGTGTGTGTGTGTGTGTGTATATACCGTAATCCAACTTATCACTCCTTGTCTCTAATTACTCTAAGTGAACGGGTCAGTGTGATACTCGATTTGAGTGACTCTAAACGATTGTGTGTGTATATATATATATGTGTGTGTGTGTATATATATGTGTGTGTATGTGTGTGTGTGTGTATATATATGTGTGTGTGTATATATATGGGTGTGTATGTATATACCGACTAAGTAAGAACACATGTCATCTTTGATTGTGTCGAGATATTTCATTGATAAAACGTTGTTTTTAATTAAATTTTTCATGTTTCATTTCCTACCCACTACTCGTCGACGTACCCTAGTTGTAGTTCAGCCTTTCCGGGGACTGACTCCGACATCCTCGGGACTCAGACGGGGTCCGAGACGAGTCGCACCCAGAGACGTCGGAGGAAACGTTGTAGTCTGCTCGTCCCAAGAGAGTTCCGGGGTCCCCTCTACTGACCGGCCATCAGAAACTTAGAGTCGGTCCCGGACTGCGACACCGAGATGGACAAAGTTTTGTGTGAAAATTACCTAAGGGACCATGTCTCTGGGATGCACACGTAGAACTTAATCTAAGACTGCGAAAGTCTTAGGTCTCTCAGTCTGGAGACGGTCCTTACACGTGTCGATAGAACAGCTGTCAAACAAGTCTTATTACTTTTCTCGTCAGGTCTGCGTGAAGTCATTTAGTTCGGTCCCCTTGATAAATTTCCTTCGTCTCCTTCGACCACTGGGACCTGTCTACCTTCCTGCTTTAGACGTCAAGGAAAGAGTTACTCTGACTCAACTTACTTTCCCCCGCACTGGGACCATCGTCTCCGGTCCCACCGACCGAGTGCGGTGAAGTAATTCAAGGTGGAGACGACTCCCACGGTCAGATATGTACACACGAAATGTTTGTTTGTAAAACATTTTTATTGTTTATCCAAAATTTTTAAATTACTTTTTGGAATGGATATTTGTAACTTGTATGTCTATGTATGTCTTTAATATCTATTTTGACACCTAATTTGATTATGATTCAGATGTGTTGTTTTGACTTCGACATGATGTGCTCCGGGAGTCCTCTCGTCGTCACTCCGGAGAGGACTAGACCAGGTCTACTCCGAGGACCACGACACACCCGAGGTGGCGGAGACCCCAGGTCCTACCCCAGGTCCAGGTCCAGAAGTCCCTAAGTCTAGTCTCGGACGTTACCGTTGTGTCCACTACCTCAGGGACCCTCCACGTCTCGGTCTGTCTCCTCCCGAGGGACTCCGCCCCGCCCCCCCCCCCCGCCACAGGTCCTGGGTCTTCTGAAGGGTCCTAGAGCTGAACCGAAACCCCGTGTCTAGAAACCCCACGACCCAGATAAACGACGAGAAACAACTCCCACAACAGACACTCACCCTTCGCAAATCTTTACGGGGTGTCCTCGTTCATGTGGACTCGTAGACCGGTCTTTACAAGTTGACTACCCAGGGGACCTGTCACTCTGAGTCCACCCCCTTGTCCCCTGAGCCTAAGTCCTGACTCTCGAACCCGGGGGAAGGGAGATCTGGGACCCTCCTCGTCCTTAGTCTACTGTGTCCCCCATCCTCTTGGACGAGTGGGTAGGATGTGAGTCATGTTGACGAGGACTCTGGACTCGTGACCTTTACCTGTCTGTGTGTCCCAGAGATAAAAGGGCTTATTGGTAAAGATTCGGGGTCGGTTTGAGAGGACAAATACTCAAATTTACCAATAAGGCAACAATATTATATTTCCATGTAAAATGAACAAATCGTATAATGTTGTAATTTTAAACTCTCTTCTGTGACGAAAAATTTGTCATTAGTTTGTTCTATACAATAATTCCTGTCTTAACCTTTTTTATTTTTTATTTTCCTTCTACTCATTCAATTCAGGACGGTGAGTAGGGTCCACACGACGAGTCAGTGAAGTCAGCGCAAGCTCAGACACGTTGGAATACCGACTCTCGGGTGGTCCGAGGAGCCAGTGACCCTAAGAGGTCCGTTCTTATGACCTGACCCAACGGCAATGTAAGAGGTCAGATAGAAGGGATGGGTCTTCGACTTGGGCTCAGAGGACACGGAGGACGTAACCGTCCACCCAAGAAATGGTGATCGTGGTGGTAGGGTTCACGTGTGCCGTGTCTTAACGAAAGACCACTAAGAAGTCAACCTCAACCTGTGTATGTGTCTTCTTAGATGTGTTGGAGATTGAAGTCCAACTCTTTTCCATGGCCTCGACTGGGTCCTGGGGTCCCAAGGTCTAGGACTCCCTGGGGTCTGAGTCTGTGGGGGGTCCGAGCGACCCTGGGAGTCCTGGTCCCTCGTGGGTGTCCCTCCGTCTCGACGGTCCACTGAGGGACTGAGGTACTCGAGACTCGTGGGCACAAAGAAAGTGAGACAAGGGTCCTCGGGTCCTGACCTCTCCCACCTCGGAGGGGTTGGAGAGAGACATCGACCTCACTTGATCCCCACGGGGACAACGGAAACCACCCAACCTCCCGTCTCGACCCAGGACGTCTCGTTCTACTCCTTCGGGGGTCACCCCTAGAAGTTTCTCTTGTACGACCTTGTCGTCGAGGACCTGAGGACGTGTGTCACCGGGGTGTCACGGAGGTCGGAGGGACGTTTACATTCTCGACGGCCCCCTCGGTCAGGTCGTTGGAGCCCCGGCAGACACCTGCCCTGGACACGGGACCCCTCTGCACGAGTCCCGTAGGAGGTGAACAGACGTGT
Source organism: Capra ibex (assembly GCA_006410555.1). Lineage (NCBI taxonomy): Eukaryota > Metazoa > Chordata > Mammalia > Artiodactyla > Bovidae > Capra > Capra ibex. Next base: position 39,348 of record SJYO01045272.1, on the reverse strand, counting down.
CTAACAATGGTGGGAGAACAGAGGTGAAAACACCAGAGTGAGTCGTCGTCTGGGGTCCAAGAAACGGGTACAAAGACTTCATGGTTCACTCAATCCCAGCACTACCTCTGTCCACGGGAGCAGACGGAGTGGAAAAGTTGAGTCCGGGGTGCAAGGGTGAACGAGGACGACCAGAAAAAGTGGTAGTGACTACTGTAAAAACGGTAAGAGGTTTCTCGACTAATCTCTTAACAGACTGTAGATCTTCCTTCTCTAGTCAGTCCGTCAAGGGTCTCGTCCTTTCGTCAGTATACCTCATCGAGTCCCGTCACGTCTGAAGGACCCCCGAGGAAGTCGACACACCCAGGTCTGGACGACTGAGGTCGGAGTTGAGACGAGTCCGGTGAGTACCACTGTTTCGGTCCAAGTTCCCACGTCTGCACTCCAGTCCTCAGTCCCGTTACGATTCTTTTACCCTCTTCTCCCGACGTCTGTCTAAAGTATCTAAAATGTATTCGAAGATCTTGGGATTCACGGACGTTCTCTGGTTCAGGAGGTCTTCCAATTAGTGTTTTTCAACCTTTCTCCTCTACCCCTTCCTAATGTTCCTTCTCACATACCTAGTCTCTTTCTCTTTTAAAGACTTTCTATACTTTCTTCTTTATTTACTGGAGTCATAAGAACGAGTGACAGAGACTTAGAAGTAATAGGTGGTACATGAGCAGACCACAGACTCCCGTCGTCAGTACACCTCTCCGACACCCTTTCGTTTACCCTCCGAATCTCAGTCCTACACTGGTCCCCGGGGAGTGTCGGACCGCAACCCTGGGGACACATTAACGGAGTCGCTGAAAGGTCCCGGACTTAAAGTGGAGGCGTTACTTTTTCACCCAGACACGGGAGGTTGTAGGACAACGGTGGGAGTTGAACAGATGTACACTGGTCCTTACTCCGGCACTGTTGGACAAGGAGGAGGTCCGTCAGTGACAGAGGTACGTAGAGACGGGTACTGGAACGAACGGAGGAAGAGGGTGATAAAGGAGAGGGAAGGAAGGAGTAAAGAGAGGAGAACAGGGACAAGAAAGGAAGAAGGGAATTGGAGGTGTTTGTGATCTCAAGAGGTTGTCCCCGCGTGGCCTTCTTCCTGGTACCCACATACTGGTCGTAGAGGTTAGTCGAGTAATAACTTGATTGGTTAGGTAGGGAGGGTCCCTCCTGAACCGTACCTAGACTCCCACAAAACTGGGGACACCCTCCCTTCCTGTTTTTAAGGTGTGTTGTCTCTGAAAGGACAACTAACCCCACTGGACTCCATAGACCCTCTACGAATTACAAGTGTCGTTATGGAGTTCAAAGGTTTTTGGAATCTCTCCTGTCTCCGTTTACGAAGGTTAATGTAAATCGGTCTTACGACACCGTTCCCAGGAGGTATATGTGGACCATCGACGACCCAAACGTGACTCTGAACCTTTTGACCTCCCTACTCTGGACCCTTCCACCTTCCTTTCCTGTCTCCTACCCCGTCCGGACCCTGACCCCTCTTCCCCGTCCTGAGAGACCTACGGGCTCCGTCGTCACCCAATACTCTCGTCTTCACTGGGGTCCTGGACGACGGGACCCTGACGAATTAGGGTCCTGTGGTCCAGTCGACCCGACACTTTCGTTCACACACTTCTACGGGTCACCGGGGAAGTGTCTGAGATCTTAGACGTCGGTACCTCCCAGAGATCCTCGTCGACCTGTATCTGGATAGTGTACCTTCGTGTAGTCGGAACCGACCACGTCTCCGACTCTACTCGAGGTCCTCTGGCTCGGGTCCGTCCCTGGGTCTCGGACACACGACACTGAGTAGGTGGGACCCTCGCGGGAAATGTACTTCTTAATTGTCACTCCTGTCTGTACTTCCCTTCAGCGTTCAGGACTTTCGAGTCGTCTCAAGTACAGAGTGTGTGATGGAGTGTACACGATATTCATGTACCAAGGGTCCCAGTTCACCGTTACGCTCAAAACACGGGTGATCCTACACCGGTAGCATCAAGGTGTACGTTATCTTTGTCTCAGACGTCACGTGTTATGGGCTGTACACGACTGGTCTCTGGTCCGAAGGTATGATCACCTTCGCGTCTTTCTCGTCGAGAATGCCCGTTTTATTACAAACTTCTCCTTTCGTTGTTTTCCACAAATACTTGTCTCGTGTCACGTTCAGGTCCTGTGTTAAAGAGATAGTATAGTAATTTTATACTTTTGTCATTCAGTCTTGAGATGTGTCTCAAGGAAGAAGGATTAAAGTACAAGTGGAAGGAATCGGAGGTTCGTCTCACAAATTGGGATTTAAAGGTCCTTCGGAGAGGGTAGTCTAGGGTTGACTTATGACAAAGGACGGTCACAGTGGAGGGAGTAGTGACGTGGTTTACGAGAGGTGTTGCGTAAGGTCTCCTTGTGTTGGTGCTCGTTGTTCCACTAATCTTACTCGCTGGGTGGGTGAAGGCGAGGTCAACTCCGGGACGACCGAGAGTGTCGTAGTGGGACTTGAAAAGGGATCCTAAGACCTTTCTGTGAAGTGACACCTATCGTCTACCGTCAGTAGACACGAGACACGTCAGTCTCGGGAAGTTATTCTGTGACTAGAGTCAACGTTTGACTTTCTATCTCTACGACTTTCTCAGTCAAGAGTTGGAGAGTGAAGATGTCCGGGTAATCTCGAGAGTGGAAGTACGACTCGTTGGACTTTAAGGTTCACCAAGACTGTATACATTTTGTACGGAAATTCGTTTAATTTTGTCAGTGTAGACCGATCACCGACGGTGTGATATTGGGTGTTGTCGGTGACACATTCGAATATGTGCCCGTACACGAATCAGTGACTCAGTACAAGTTGTTAAACTCTGGGGTACCTGGCTCGGGAGGACCGAGGAGACAGTACCTTAAGAGGTCCGTTCTTGTGACCTCACCCACCAGTAAAGGAAGAAGTCCCCTAGAAGGACTGGGTTCAAAGTTTGGGTCCAGAGGACGTAACGTCCACTTAAGAAATGACAGACTCAGTGGTCCCTTCTCACTTACTTAGACCTCTAGTCATGGTGAACAAGATTGTGAAAACTATCTGACACGATCTTGTCAAAAACCTTACGGTCCCCTGAGACAATGTTCCCTCCCACATCCCGAAGGGTCCACCGAGTCATCATTTCTTAGACGGACGGTTACCTCCTCTGTACCCAACCTAGGGACCCAACCCTTCTCCGAAACCTCTTCCTATACCACTTGGTGAAATATAAGAAGGAACCTCTTATGTACCTGTCTCCTTGAACCACCGTACACCCCGTACCCTAGAGTTTCCCAATCTGTTTTGACTCACTGACTCGTACGTTCCGACATATATCCTACAATGGTGGAGAGACAATAAAAGGGAGAGGACTAATAAAGGAGACGTAAAAGACCGGTAAAGTTCTATCGACAAACGACTATCTAATCGTTTCTCTTCTGAAGACGGGGTACTTTGATAAATCGGACTCTCCAATTCTCTCCCTACCCTGCGAGAGGACCAAAGGTACCATTGGTAACGTTGGGTCTTCGGTTGTACGACAAGTCAAGGTGACAGTGACCACCTGAGGGATAGGGGGCTCACTTCTGACGACGTCGACGACAGAAGACGGACAGGGGACGATAGGTGTCACCCACAGAGAGGTCGTGGGAAAATGAAGTCTGTACCTTTAGTGGGGCAGATACTTTGGAAACTTTAGAGACAGTTGAGACCCTAGAAAGAAACCAGAGTTCAGATCTATTCGGGTCCTGAACGTCCGGAAACTTGACATGGGGTTGTCACAGACGTCTCGTAGACTGACCGAACTAAACTACTAAGCAAACATCCGTAAAGGACCCGAGTACGTGTGTACGGTCCATGAGTACTCGGAAACCCTGTGACTTTGTCGTTACAGTTGTGGGTCTAGAATCTCCTTAAGGGTCGTCCACAAGGAGAACTCCCCTGTCCATACCTGTGTCCCGGGTCCCGCGGACACGACTGGTAGTAGTCTGTTCTCCTCTTCTCCCTCCCTCTCTGTGACACAGAGGAGTGTTCGGGTAGGGAGGTGGTGACTGAGACTCTAGTCCCTTCCTCCCTGTGTCCCGGAAGTCTCTGTGTACTGGTCGTGTGACTTGTGATGTGTCGGGTGACTCCCTCTCTGAGTTCCCTACTCTTTAATTGTACTGTAAGGTACGAGTATCGAACTTCTGAATCATGATAACTGTAAAGATGTCATGGATTTGGATTCATTTCTAAGTAACGTTGTGGTTCGCTTTATAATTACAGTAAAAGTATCTTTATCTTTTTGATTAAGGTTTTTATACATACCTTGGTGATTCTTGAGGTTTATGTGTTTTACTAGAACTCTTGTTTCTAGTTTCAAAGAGTGGAGAACTAAAGTTTTGTATAATGTTTCAATAACTTTAGTTTCGACATACTATGACTGTATCTTTATCTACGTATCGGGATTTATGGTCTTATTTTTTGTTTGTTCCTTTGAGTACGTTTGTTCCACTTTACTTTAAGTATTTCCAAGATCCTGTTGTTTTATCCCTTTCCCGACAGAGAAGTTGTTAGACATCCTACTTTGCAATTGGATGTCTTTTTAACGTTTGGTATATAGTGTAATCCTCGAGTATGAGTGTTATATAGTCTTTTAGGGTGTCGAGTTTACTCTTTGTTTATTGTTTTATTTTCTATTTGTTTACTCAACTCCTCGCACGTTTCTACTACTAGTTTTGGTGGACCTCGAAACCAGACCTCCCTCATCACCCAAGATTCCCCTCGTCAGTGGGGTCCAGGATGACGAGACTCAGAGACTGGATCCAGACCAGTCAGGGTCCTCTAGTCCAGTCGTCCCGACGATCTTGTTTACACATTTCTTTCGGTCGCCGGGGCAGTGTCAGAGATCTTAGACACCGGCACGATCCGAGATCCCCGTCGAAGTGTACCTGACGAGAGTGTGTCGTGTCGTAGGAACCCATCCACACCACGACTCTACTCGAGGTCCTCTGAGTCGGGTCCGTCCCTTTGGTCTAGTGTGCTCGAAAGTGAGTAGGTTGGGACTCTCGTGGGAAGTATGTTCCTTGTTTGTCACTCCTGTTTGAACTCCCCTTGGTGTTCAGGACTTTTACGTCTCCCTCTCTCAAGTACAGAGTGGGTGGTGGACTGTGAGTGACGGTCTTGAACCAGAGGTCACAGTTCACTGGTACTCTTAAAACACGGGTGTCCTACACCGGCAGTATCCTCTTAAATTTGTATTTCAGTTTCAAGGAGTATGTATTTTGGGACGTCCATGACGGGTCTTCGGTTCGCAAGTGTGACTCGTCACTTTCCTGTTCCTTTCTCGTCAGACGAACCTTTCCTCTAAAAATTTACCTGTTTGTTTTTCTCTACAGAAGTTCGTGTCGTGTTACAACGTGTACTAGTGTGCCCAGATACTTTAGTAATTTTATACTTTTCTTTTTATTTTTAAGATGTGTATAAAGGGAGATGGAGGAGTCAAAGATAAGTGGAAGGAAGTAGAGGTTTCTCAATTCACATTGGGTTCACCACGACCTTGGGAGAGGGACAATTAGGGTAGACTCTCAACAAGGGATTGACGTAAGAGAAGACGTAGTAACGACGATTATGAAAGGTCCTTCGTCAGACGTCTTTCTGTTGGTACTCGTTATTATGTCAATAATATGTTCCACTGGGTGGGTAAAGAGAAGGAGACGAACCGAATGTGTCGTAGAGGGACCAGAAAGGAGGTCCAAGTGTCTGGAGGGGACACAAAGATCTCAGTCTCAGGAAGTTGTTCTACAGCTAGGGTCACGTTTTAAAGTATACTCTCTCTCTACGACTCTCTTAGTGTAAAATTGGAATGTGAAGATGTCCGGGTTATATCGGGAATGTAAGTTCGAATGTTTCGACTTTAAGGTTGTGAATACTTGTATGACCTTTATACCGATGATACTAGTTGTTTACACACAAAAAGCACTAAAAATTTTTTACAATTAATAACAAACTTTATACAATTAATATCTATCCCTCTAGACTGATGCCCGATGATGTAACCTTTCAAGTCGAGAGTATCGAGGTTTCTGTTCCTTTTCCGTTAATTAACGGAGAAGTCCAACAAGAGACAACATCTGTGAGACTACGGGACTACTCTGGTAAGTATACATCCATATGGACCCCGAGAACTTGGCTCCGGTCCGTAACCCTCTCACGAACACTTGTACGGTTATCATTCCACTTGTGCGTCTAAGTTTCGTTTAAGGGGCCTCCCCCAGTGAACATCTGTCGTCACTGCCCGTACCGGGTCTCGAGCAGACTGTTCATTGATCTCTCATCCGTGTCTCCCCTCCCCTCCCTGTAAGTGTCAGAAGTTCTCGGGTAGAAAGGGTAGGGACTGAGATCTCCAGGGTTCGTTTCGTTGTGTTTTCCGCGGAATCCTTCACTTTCTAAACACGTGACTTTTGGCATCTTATGAAAACTTTCTTTCTCCTCTGTTCATTAGTCTTATGTTATAGTATAAGTATCTGACCTTATAAATCACAACAACTGGAAGGATTTGAGGATTTTCACTACATGTATAACTTTGCTGAGTGTTTCAGAGGACAGTAAAAATATCTTTGCCTTTCTTTTTTAGGGGGTTATGACTTTAAATACGTTGGCTTCTCTTTGGGTTTCTCGTTTTTGTTAGAACTCTCGTTTCTTGCTGTCACCCCGGAAGTCCGAAGGACTTAAGTTTTGTCCATTCTTGCGGTGCCGTCCGTTTTGACACAAGATGGACGTCGTTTTATCCGTTTCTCTGGTTACTTAGTATTCCTCCCTTAGAATTTATTTAAGTGTGTACACTCCGGCTTTCTAGAAACGGTCCCAAGATTTTACTGGTTTACTTCTTTTCTACCAGAGGAGTTGTTAGTTGTCTTTCCGATGACTACCTTACTCTCCTTCATAGACGTTTGAAACGTAGCCTTATTCCCCGGTTATAGGTCTTATATATCGTTGATGTCGTTGAGTCGAAGTTTTGTTGTTTTCCGTTTATTGACTGAAATTTTTTACACATTTCCGAAGTTAGCTGTAAAGAAGTATCTTCTGTCTCTTTACTAGTAATATGTATCGTTATCACGAGGTGTAGTGATTCATAGTCACTTTACCTTTGGGTCAGCTTTCCTCTATAGTGGAAAGTCCAACACATAGGATTTTTCTTTTAATTTTTAAAACCGTTGTTGCATCTTTTACCTTGAAAACATTGACAACCATTCTTACATTTTACTGTATCGGCAATACCTTGTCAAACCTTCAGGGAGTTTTATAATAATTCTCTTACTAGTATTCTAGGTTCTTAGTAAGAAAACTCAAATACAGGTTTTCTTCTATTTTACTCTTACAGGTCCTCTATAGATGTTAGTGTATAGGTAACCGTATGACGTGTGTTTTAGGTTCTTTTGACGGGTCACAGATGTCCGTCTATTTGGTTTTTCTTTTACGCCACATATGTATGTGAGCTTCGGAACGTCGTAAATGTTTACTTCCTATGAAACAGTAAGCGTCGTGACACTTACTTCGAACTCCCATAACAATTCTCACTTTAGTCCATCAGTTACCTCCCGTTTATGACGTGTTAAGGTAAATGGACTCCAAAGATTTCCTTTTAAGTCTCTTCGTCTCTCATCTTCCCACCAAGGTTCTTGACCCTCCTCCCAGACAAATTACCAATATTTTAGAAACAACGTCCTATCTTTTCAAGATCTCTGTTCGACTTGTTGTGTCACGTGACTCAATTGTCCTGACTGACCTGTGAAGTTTCGAATTCTCCGTTTCGACCGGACTTGAAGTAGATACGAAAGTCCGAGGAGGAAAGCGTCTAAGGAGATCTGGACCCACACCGTGCACCCATGGTGGTCCCTAGGACGTCTTCCTTCCTCGGAGGGGTCATGACCCCCGGAACTAACTCCCCTTGTCTAGGTAAGACTCCGAGATTATCCTTTCTCAAACTTATTCCCTTTACCGTCTACTTAGTACTGGTTAGTTTTACGATATTCTGGGTCCTTCTTTATCTTAAATACTGATTTCCTTCCACACTAACCGGGTCCTCCCCTATGACTTTGTGTCAAAACAAAAGTTCTTAACATATCCCGAAGTGACCACGAAGTCACGAATTCTTAGACGTACGATTGTGTCCTCTATGCTCGAGTTAGGGGACAGACCTTTCTCGGGTGTACGGAACCTCTTTGGTCTGGGAAGTCACGTGGTGTTCCTGACTCGGCACAAGATCTCGGGTCCTCGGTGTTCACGACTCGGGTGGAAGGTTTTGCTGACTTCGGGTTCTCGGGATCTTCGGTACGAGACGTTGTTTTCTTCGACGCTTTCCCTATGTGGACGTGTGGGATGTGTGGGGTCGATCTCTCTACGGGGGTGAGAGGTGTTCGTCTCTTTTGGGACACGTCGTTACTTCTGGGTCGTCTCGGTTCTTCTTTAAGTTCTTTTTAATTTTTCTGACGCTCCATTTGTAAAAGGACCCATCACTGCCCTAAACAGAAAGTCCCATAACCTACCAGTGAACCATATTTTAGTTACCTATGTCACTTACACATATGAACCAAATTAAAAATATATGTATGAATAATTACCATGTACCACTACCCTTTAAACCCCCCTTTCAACTGTGGTCATTGTCACTACAAATCCCACTGTTTATAGTTCATTTTGTGTTCTGTCTTTTTATTGTCTGTGTACCTCTTAGTGTGATAAGTAATGTGTAACTCTGTGTGGGTAAGGGTACCTGTGTTTGGATGTGATAATTGGTATCATGTCGAAGAAGGACCTTGATGTCATTAGTCGGTGTAACGAGATGAATATTTAATGATAGTGATCCCGGGGATATGAGTAACGGTCGTCCTTAAACCTTAGTCAAACCGGAGATGTGATTTTGGCCTTTCTTTCGGGGTTGAAAGAGTAGATGTTTCAAAAAGAGGGCTTCACTTACTAAGATCTTATGTATGGCGAAAGTGTAAGACTTTCCCGGTGGACGTTCATGTCTTCTCTTCTGTGATACTCCTATTCTAGTGTATCTACGTGTTAGAAACCAAGTAAACCACTGTCAAGGACTACTCCTTGTCGTCACTTCAAGTCGTTATAGTCTTGTGTGTATGAGTCCTACTTTCCGTTCCGGAAACGGACCTCCTACCTCGAAGGTTCTAGGAAACCCAACCTTTAACGTCTTAAGAAAAGAATCTCCTTTAGAACGACGTCCTCTCTCTTTAGACATGAGCTGTCCCACAGTACCTACGATTGTTAAAATTATAGGACACCTGACTCCGCAGTACTAAACCATTATTCACAGAGTGAGGTGTAATAGAGTTGGTTCCCTTAACAGAGATAGACTTTGCTTGTGGAAGTTTCTGAGTATTGAATTAAGATGACTTTTTCTTTCCTTTGTTATAAAGATAGAATCTGGTCTTTTTTTTTTTTTTTTTTGAAAGGAACCTCTGTGTACCTCAGAGAAGCCACGACAGTGTTCAACCCAACTGACCGTCCAGGAGTCACTTTGGATTCCCTGTGCCTAATCGACAATCTCGTGATCTCTCCGTCGAGTCCTTAGTACGTCCTACAAAAGAGAAACACACCTGCACCCCACCACACATGCCTACACCTCCAACTATTCGTACCTGACTTGAACACAAGTAGGTAGGAGAAACCTCCTCCTTCCTTTCCTTTCCTCTCCTCCTTCCTTCACTTTTGTCTAGAAACCGAAAGATCGATCTCCTTGGATCAGTTGTACTTTATTAGTTAGATTTTTTACCTTTTGAGATTTGACACACATGACAAGTTACTTTCTCTGAGTACTGAGGAGGACGAGTAAAACTCGAGGACGATTTACCGGTGACAGAGAACTAAAAAGGGTCCAGTGAGAAGGGGACTCTACATGTCAACGACGATGAGACAAGTAGTACAAAAGATACTCTGAAACATGAACTAAATTTCATTTGAGGCAATCTCCTGACTTTAGTTAGGACCCGTTTCATACGATAAGATAATTAAGTGATTAATGAACAGAATTTCTTTTAGTTTGTGTGTTCTAAAATATAATGACTTAAGGAAGGTAAATTTTTATCGATAATACTTATTATATCATAAAAAGATAGTTATAAATAAAAGATATGTCACACATGTACAGGTAACTCGGTCATCGACAGGTATGAATGTCCCCGGTAGACAAATCACCCTGTCAATTAATATCTTTCGTGTCAAGGAGGTGGTCCAGAAGGACCCCTCGATCACCCTGTCTCATAGAGAATCCTGTGACCACTCCGATGAGTGATCAGTGAGTCGAAAAAAAAAATAAAAAACTATCCCTGTTCCCACTTCACATACGTACTCCACCCATTCATTGATACCTGATTCGACGACAACTTAATAGGAGAAACGACCTACTTCCTCTCGTTTCCTCTCCTCGTCCTTTCTTTACGTTCTTTCGGAGACATAAAATTGTTCACTAGATTACTATTGGATTGATAACCCCTCTTTTCTTTGTGATTTTGTGTAAGGTCGAAATTTACTGTCTCTACTTGCAGGGTGGACGAAGGAACCTCGTAGACGACTTAGTCGGGACCTAAAGAAGGATCTAGTGAAGGAGGGGTCCTCCGTTTCAACGTCGATCACTTTAATGGTTCAAAAGATACTTGAAAGTAAGAACTAATTTTCGTTCGAGATAATCGCCTGACTTAAGTTAGGACGGAAATGTTTATAGATGATAGTTAGGACACTATAAAACAGGGTCAGAAGTGAAAGGTTTGTTATAAACGTACAGGTGGCTCTGTCACCGACAGGTGTTACTGTCTTCACTATGTAAATTACCCTGTCAAGTAATACCTCTCCTTGGTTCCCACTTACGACTGACAGAGACAGGGTCAAGAAATCCTCTAATGTTACTGAGTACAAGTCCTCCGATTGATAGTTTTAACTTACACTCTAGAAAAACTGTGCAAGGGATCTCACACACAATGGTCGAAATTAGTTACATTCCGAATACTATTATAGTAGGTCATTTTACTTTATAGAGGGAGTACTCTTAGACGAAATAAGGAACAAATTCGTACTGTGATCGTGGTTGTCTGACCTGGTTGTAACAGATGTGTTCCGGTGGTTTGAGAGTGTTAGACACTCAAGTGGTCCCCCACGTTTGGGGCTCACGGAAAGTGTTATTACAGACACGGTTTCAGTCGACAATTAGGTGAAACGACCGGGACCAAAGCCCTGGTGACACGGTTGGAATATTACTACCCGTGCCAGACCTGGTGACCTCAAATATCATGGAGGTCCGTATTTGTATCTACGTCCCTGGGGGAACAAAGTACTGATCCTAAAGTTCCTACTCACTGGTCCAGTCCACTCCCCAGGTCTGGTCTGTGCGATCTTCGGAGGATACAAGAGTCAAACCGAAAAGGTGAATCTTCCTGTTCCCGAACCCGGTAAAACGAGTCGTCGTAGGAGTAGACTCCTTTTACTTATAATTACTTTGAACTCCTTGTCGACTCAACTCCTTTCTTAGTCCATTACATATCAGTCACTCGTCACCACTACTGTTCACAAATCTTCCTAGTGTCCCCTGAACACGACGCGTTCTCCCTTTGTGCAGGACTCCTTTGTGTGTGTGTGTGGAAGTCTTAGTGTGGTGTGCCCGAATGTGTACCCGGGGGTTGGGACTAAGTGTGTCTGAGTGTAGGAGATTTTCTACACCGACTAAGGTCCCTGATGTCTCGTGTCTGTGACAAGAAAGGGACTCTAGTCAGAGAAGAGTCTTGGGGGTTGGGAGTCGGGGTATCCTTAGGTCGTAGTCCACTGAGACGTTTCGATCGACCGTCCTCTCGGGGGTTAGTAGTCTACTTGACAAGGAGTCGTCTCCCTGCCAGGGACTTATAAATGGCACAAGTAACCGACGGGACCGACGGACACTAATCTCTCTTCTTTTGTCGCACTCCGACCGCCGTAGCACACAAGAGACGTCATTGAAAATACCATAGACTAAAAGACAAAAGGAGTCCATTGATTTGGAAAATTTTTTAGTTAGCAAGGTTTTCTTTTGTAACTCCTGGGAACAACTTTTCCGACCCGAGAAACTGAATTCTAGAAAGTTAAAGTTCCTCCTTTTTTAAAGATGACTCCTTTCATGGATGTCATCATTAACTACCATAAGAATCACAGAAAAACTTAGTCCAGACACAACTATGGTCTAAATTACAGTTATAAAGTGGTCGTTCCTTAACGTATGCAATTCACAAGTATACGTAAAAGTCTAATGACATTGACAACAAGCGACTTACTTTGTATTTCTTCCCTTCGTTGTCGGACACACTCTATGACTCATCTCGAATGGAGGTCCCCTACGTCTCCACCAAGGAGCCGGGGCCGGACCCCGCCAAGGTTGTGGTCCACGAGGACCCCTCGATCTCCCTTTGTCTTCCGGTAGTCCTGTCTCCTCTCCGACGAATGTTTCTAGGGTCCAAAAAGCAAACAAGCAAACTACCCTGTAGCCCACCTTACGTATGTACTGTCTCCAATCATTGATACCTGACTCGGCGAGAAGTTAGAAGGAGAAAGGACCTACTTCATATTGTTGTCTCTGTTCGTCCTTCCGTCACTTTCTCTAACCGACGTAAATTGACCACTACTTGTTTGGTTACCCCTTTTCACTTTGTAATGTTACGTACGGTCGAAAGTCACCGTCTCTGGGTACTGGGAGGAAAGACAAATCCCGAAGACCATTTAGTGTGGATAGAAGACCCAAAGAAGGATCTAGTGACGTAGGAGTCCTAGACGACAAAGTCGACAACATGACTGGTTCAGAACTCAGAAATAAGAACTAATTTTCGTTTGAGAACAATCTCCTGATTTAAGTTATGATGGAAACATTTATCGATAACAGTTAGTACGCTACAATAAAGGGTCCGAACTAAAAGGTTTTTTTATAGTACAGGTGACTCAGTCACCACCAAGTATGAGTGTCTTCAGTATGAAAATCACCCTGTCAAGTAATACCTCTCCTTCGTACCTCACTTGGACTGACACAGACTGGATCGACACGTACTCTAAATGTTGTTCTCAGTACCAGTGATTTGAAAGTGCAAGGTTGCACTCAAAATAAACTGTTAAAGGGAACTCACACATGATGTCCCAAATTAGTTACACTCCAATACCATTATAATGGGTCATGTCACTCCGTGTAGAGACTACTATTATACGAAAACAGGAACACATTTGTTACTGTCCTTGCGGTTGTGTATACTGAATGTGAGATATTTTACGGTGGATTGTGAGTCTTAGACACTCAAATGGTCCTCCTACACTCAGGGCTCTAACAAAAGACTTATTACTGACACAGTTTCAACCGCAATTAGGCGGATACCAATGGGACCCAAGGAACTGGGGACACGGGTGGTAAATTACTTCCCGTCCTAGACCTGGGGACCTGGACGATCATGGAGGTCCCTACCTATATCTACGGTTGGGGGAAAGGCGTACTGACTCCTAGTGTACCGACTGACCATCCTCGTCCAATGAGTAGGTCTCCTCAGTTTAACCCTAGTTGGGATCCATGAGTCAAACCGAAAAGGTGATCCTCCAATTCTTAAACCCTGTAAACAGACAAACGGTAGAAGTGGACTCCTTTTAATTATAATTCGATAAAACCCCTTACCTAAGGGACTATCGAGTCAACAATTTCTCAGTCGGACGTTTACGACCTCTGGACACGAACTAAGGACCCAAATCTTCTAGGGGACCTCTTCCCTTTCCGATGGGTGAGGTCATAAGACCGGACCTCTTAAGGTACGTGACATCACGTACCCCGAGGTTTCTGAACTTATGTTTGACTTACCGAAAGTGAAAGTGAAACCTCCTTTCTGACTCAACTCCTTTCTTAGTCCATTACATATCAGTCACACGTCACCATCACTCTTCAGAAATCTTTCAAGTGTCAACTGATCACGACACATTGTCCCTTTGTAGAGGTCTCCTTTGTGTGTGTCTGTGTCTCGAGGTCCTAGTGTGGGGGACCCGAGTGTGCACCCGGGGGTTGGGACTCAGTGTGTGTGGGTTTTGTAGATTTACGACGTCAACGAGGGTCCAAGGTGTCTTGTTTCTGTCACAAGAAAGGACCCTCTAGTCGGAGAAGAGACGTGGCTGTCGGGCTGGGGTTCATCCTTAGATCGTAGTCCCGGTGACAGGTTGGTCTCGGTCTCTTGGGGTGGAAAAGTCAACCTAACAGGGAGTCGTCTCACTACTAGGGACTTATAAATGGTACAAGTAACCGAAGGGGTCTAAGGACACTAACGTTTCTTCTTTTGTCTCACTCACACAGTCGTAGAACTTAAAGGACGTGATTCAGAAGACAATAGACCAAAAACAGGAGTCCATTGATCGTGAGATAAAGTCACCGAGGTTTTATTTTGTCTGTCAGAGGACAACCTTTCTGACCGGACAAAGTATATTCTAGAGAGTCAAAATTAAACTGGTTGTAAATGTTTAACAAAAAGTTCTTCATTTTGAAAGACGACTCGTTTCATGGATGTCATTAGTTACTACGACAGAATAAATTTACAGGAAGACTTAGTCCTGACACAACTATTACCTAAATACGAGAGATGAAAGGGTCGGTTCCTAAACGTACGGAGTCACCATTGCATTTAACAGTCTCATGATATTGACAAAAGTTGACTTTTCTTTTATTTCTTCACTTCGGTGTCAGAATAGGGTCTAATTCTTTCCACGGGAATGCAGGTGTCACAGGTCTCCGAGAAGGCGTCGGGCCAGGTCCCTGTCAAGGTGGCGGTACAGGAGGACCCCTTGATCTCCCTGTGTCTTATCGGTAACCCTGTGTTCACTCCGACGAGGGATTAGAGAGTCCTTAGAAAAAGTAAACCCCCCTGTACCCCACCTCACTTATGTGTTCCGTAATCATTGATACCTGACTCAACGATAACTTAGTAGGAACATACTTATTCTCGTTTAGTCTCCTCGTCCTTTATTGCTTTGTTTTGAAGACACAAAATTGATCACTATTTCTTTGTGACTTTACGTACGGTGGAAAGTTACTGTCTCTGAGTACCTTGAGGACGGACAAAGATAGAAGCCGTTTTGGTGGGGATAGGTCTTCTAAAGGAGGATCTAGTGACGGAGGGGTCCTAAGTCAAAGTCGACTACACGAATGATTCAAAAGATGCTCTAAAACAAGAACTAATTTTCGTAGAGAGGATCTCCTGACTAAAGTTGGGATGGAACGGTTTATCGATATTAGATAGTACACTACAAAGAAGGATCAGAAGTAAAAGGTTTGTTATAAACGTGTAGGTGACTCAGTCACAGACAAGTGTGAGTAACTTCGGTATGTAAATCACCCTGTCAAGGAGTACCTCTGTTTCGTACCCCATTTACAACTGGAAGAACGTGGGACCACACGTCCTCCAAATGTCGTTCTCAGTTCCCGTGGTTCGTCTCAGAGGTCAAGGTGACACTCTAGATAAACTGTGGAAGGGAACTTTCACACGATGTGCCAAATTGGTTACATTCCGAATACCATTACAGTGGGTCATGTTACTTTATAGAGGGACTACTGTTAGACGAAAACAGGAACCAATTCGTTACTGTGATCGTGGTTGTCTATACCGGACATGACAGATTTGTTCCCTTGTGTTGAAAGTCTAGAAACTTAACTGGTCCTCCTAAACTTAGGGTACCACGGAAAGTGATATTACTGACACGGTTACAACCGCTATTAGGTCGATACAAACGGAACCCAGGGTACTGGTGACTCGGGTAGAATGTTACTACCCGTGTCAGACCTGGAGACCTCGAGATCATGGAGGTCCGTATTTGTATCTACGTCCCTGGGGGAACAAGGTACTGACTCCTAGGGTACCAACTCACTATTCACGTCCAGTCCCCAGGTCTCGTCTGTGTAACTCTGGTGGGGCTCCAAGAGTCAAATAGGAAAAGGTGAATCCTTATCGAACCAGGTAAAAAGAGTCGTGGTAGAGGTAAACTCGTTTTACTTATAATTGGTTTGAACTCCTTACTGACTCAACTCCTTTCTTAATCCATTAGATATTGGTCACGGGTCACACTACTCTTTACAAATCTTTCAAGTGTCAGCTGAACACGACATATTCTCCCTTTTTAGAGGACTCCTTTGTGTGTGTCTGTTTACCGAAATCTTAGTGTGACGTGTCCGAGTGTGCACCCTGGGTTCGGGTACATAGATTGACTACATCAACAAATGGGTATGGTATCTCGTGTCTGTAAAAGAAAGGACCCTCTAGGCAGAGAATAGACGTGGGGGACGGAAGTGGGAGAAATCCTTGGGTCGTAGTCCCGCTGAGAGGTTTGTCTCGACCGTTCTCTATCGGTGTAAGTAGTCGATGTAATCAAAGTAGTTTTACTACTAGGGACTTATAAATGGCACAAGTGACCGAACAAGTACGCGGACGTTAATCTTTCTTCTTTTGTCGCACTCCCACAGTCGCAGAACTCACGACACGGAAGTCCAGAAAACAAGAGAAAAAGAAAAGTCTTTTTGTTTACCCTAACCCGACAACTCAGGTATCGGGGTTTTCTTGTGTCTCTCCTGTGGACTCCCTTTCCGACCTCGAGGGGGACCTTCTAGAGAGGTCGAGTAAAAGTGGTCATTAATTTTACAAGTAAAGTCCTTCCTTGTCAAAGACGACTCCTTTGAGGAGGACTAAGGTCAAAAGTTAAATACAACAGTAAAAACTTTTACAGTCGTAATAGGAAAACTTATTCAATAGACGACCCTCTTTAATAGGTAGTTTAATTTTTGACAAATATACTTGACAGAACTTATAAAACTTGGAAATAGACTTAAGTCGATCTGTTATTTCAGTAATTCGTTGTGAAAAGAGAGTCTACTTATCCTTCGTGAATGATACCTCATCCCGTCTCGGAGAAGGAGGTTGCAACTTTACCTAGCGAGGAGTTCGACCAGGAGTCCCTCTAGATCCTCCTGTATCTCCTTAACAGTCCTGTAGACACTACGACTAGCCCTTCTGGAACAATTACACCTGTGTACCCCCCTCACACACCTACACCCACCAATTATTCACACCTCACTTTAGACAACCTGTTGGAAAGAGTACCCACCTCCTTCCGTTTCCTCTACTTACAAAGTCTTTACTCAGTCTCTCGGAATTCGAAAGACCGATTCCTCTTGGACTAGCTGAACTTTGAGACAGACTGTCTCCCTTCGTGATTTTTAGTGTGATACGAAGTCTTCAGTACACGTCAACACTTTGAACCTGGTAAGTCTTCCGACTCATGGTTTCTTAATTACGAAATCTTGTCACCACGACTTCTCTGAAAACACTCAAGGAACCTGTCGTTCGTCTAGTTTAGTCAATTAGTATTTCCTTTAGTTAGTACTTATAAGTAACCTTCCTGACTACGACTTTGAAGTTATGAAACCGGTGGACTACATTTCTTGCCAGAGTGAGCTTTTCGGGAACTAGTTGACTCCCGTCCTCCTTTTCTTCTCCGGTGTCTCCTACTCTACAGACCTATCGTAATAGCTGAGTTACCTGTACTTAAAACACGTTTGAGATCTTCTATCACTTTCTGTCCCTTCGGACCACACGACGACAGGTACCCGAGTGTCTGTCTTGAATCGCTGACTCATAACAGTAGTTTTTATGTAACATAAATAAGAAAAGTATTAAAAATTCTTAATTTTTGAAGGTAGTCAAGTCAAATCAACGAGTCAGTACAGGTTGAGAAACGATGGGGTACTTAGAGTCGTGTTGTCCGGAGGGACGGGTAGTGGTTTAGGGTCTCAGGTGGAATTTGGGTACAGGTAACTCAGCCACTATGTTAGGTTGGTAGAGTAGAAGACAACAGGGGTAGAGGAGGACGGGCGTTAGAAAGGGTCGTAGTCCCAGAAAAGTTCACTGAGTCGAGAAGTGTAGTCCACCGGTTTCATAACCTCAAAGACGAAGTTATAGTCAGGAAGATTACTTGTTGGTCCTGACTAGAGAAAGTCCAACCTTGCCAACCTAGAGGAACGTCAGGTACCCTGAGAGGTCTCAGAAGTTGTAGTGTCAAGTTTTCGTAGTTAAGAGACCACGAGTCGAAAAAAATATCAGGTTGATAGTGTAGGTATGTAATGATGACCTTTTTGGTATCGGAACTGATCTGTCTGGAAACAACTGTTTCATTATAGAGACGAAAACTTATACGACAGATCCAACCAGTATTGAAAGGAAGGCTTCTCCTTCGCAGAAAATTAAAGTACCGACGTTAGTGGTAGACGTCACTAAAACCTCGGGTCTTTTTATTTCAGTCCAAAGGTGACAAAGGGGTAGATAAACGGTACTTCACGACCCTGGTCTACGGGACTAGAATCAAAAGACTTACAACTCCGAATTCGGTTGAAAAAGAGAGAGGAGAAAGTGAAAGGAGTTCTCCGAGAACTCAAAAAGAAGTCAGACGGTATTCCCACCAGAGTAGACGTATAGACTCCAATAAGTATAAAGACGACGGTTAGAACTAAAAAGATATAAGTGTTAAATCACATGGATAGTTGTGGTAGATGTAGAAAAAGTAGTCTAGGTTATATTGGAGACATGGGTAATTCAGTCTTAGGTGGAAGAGGTAACGGAGAAGCGAAACCATTAAAGATAAAGGTCGAAGGTACTCAATCGGATAAGACACATGGAATTTGGTCACCTTAGTATGTTATAAACAGAAAGACACGGACGGAATAAAGTGACTGATATTATTTAAAAACATAATTTAGCAGGTAGGTAAAATATCGTATAAAGTTAGGAATTAAGTAAAAATACCACCCTATCATAAGGTAAGACTCATGAATAGTGTAAAGTAAATAGGTAAATAGTGTACTACAAGAAACAAAACAAAGATCATAAATTCATGTTTATTATGTGACACTTATAATCACATGTCTAAAGACATACCATGATATTAAATTTACACGTATAAATTTTATAGTGACTTATCTTGTTATGCTTCACACTTATAATCCACTTGATTGTTACAATCTGAAACTTAATGATTTTTATATAAAAGAGTGATTAACATTTTTTACGTGGTGTGTATACAATAGACACTCATCTTAAACTATCGACTCGGACTTCACTATACTATATCCTTAAAAGACATATTAGGTAGGTTTAAAATACAGTTACATTAGGACGAAATTTATTTCAGATTATTAAATTTCTTTAGAACTTTGTACTGAAGTCCCTCCTTGTGTAGTGTGGATCACAATTTTTTAATCGATTACAGGTTTGGTATCGATATCTGATAGAAGTGAAAATTCGTATTTGGTTTACAACTTAAATTTTACGTAGAAAGGAAAGTATCAATTTCGTCATGGTTCACTATATCTAAGTTAAACTTGTGTACTTTATTTTCTTCTTGTAACGAATTATAAAGACCAAAAAAAAAAAAGAATTTATTCCGGGACTTGTATGATGTTATTAGTAAAAACTTACTTGAATTACTCTTTTAAAGGTATCATGGAAGTCAACTCGGTCATCCCACGTGGGATAATACACCGGTTGTTGCTTCAGAGAAGTAGACCGACCAAGAATTAAAAAATTAGAGTCCCGATAAAGAAGAGACGAAGACCTACTTTGGGGGACACTTTACGTAATATTACCACTCTCGACATCTGTAGAACGGTCGTCTCCTGGTGGACCCTTGATTATTTTTAACTAGGTGTCAAGTTAGGAGACCAGGGGAAGGAGTGGTCTACGGATCGTTCCGGAGGACTTAGGTTCCACCTGAATCCTTCTAGACGTCAAAGTACACGTGACTTTTATGGGTTGTCTGACCGACACACACGTTTATAGAGATAAATTGACTCTGGAGCTTCGAGTCGTCTCGTACCACTGGTAGGGACTACCTGACCTAAGTGTAGCGTAAATCCTCTTCGTCCATGAACCCTTTCTGTATACCTAGGGAGAAACGGAGTCAAGGGACAGGACTCAACCTCTTTACAATTGTACCGGATCAAAATCATAGTACTCCGGTCCTTACTAATTTATGTCCCTTTTATAATCTTTTTATTTCCTCCCTGAAGGGGCCGTCAGGTCACCCATTCTTAGACGGAGTGTTGCGTCCCCTGCCCCAAACTAAAGACTAGCCGTTTGAGCCAGGGTGTACGGAGCCTCGTTGATTCGGGTGTACAACGTTGATGACTCGAGTTCGTAGTGTTAATCTCTCAGTCACGGGACGTTGCTTTCTAGACGTGTTACACTACTTCTAGGGCACACGGTGTCGATTCTGGGCTACGTCGGTTTATTTATTTACTATCTATCTGTTTAGTTATTTATCTTTTCGTCTCCTGACTACGAAGTATTAAAGAGACATTCACAAGTTGTGACTTACTACCGTTCTTATTCTACCTGGAAGTCATCGGAAACTTTCGTCTCTCCCGGAAAACTACCGAGGTTATTCACCCCGACCTTCGAATAAGAAGTCGAAAAAGTGTCTTTGTTCAAAAATGTCGAGTACCTCTCATAGATAAGAGTGGAGAAGACTGTGGGACGGGACAAGTTCTCCTTCCCACCTGGTCCACACCCGACATTAGGTATACAATGTAAGCTGCCACAACTTTAAATCTCTCTACTTCACTGAAAGGTTCGCAGTGTGTTACTATTTATCACCTAGACCCTGTCCTAATATCTACCAAGGGACTCCTGTGTCTACGGACGTCGGGACTCTGGACACGATTTTGGGGAACTGGTCCTGAAGTTGGGATGGGGGTTGAGTTTAATAGGACGGGGATCAAAAGACACCTACTCTCGACTACGGGACTTCTTCTACGGAGTCGGAAGTTTTCTCGAGTTTAGGAGGAGGATGGTGAGCAGAGATATAAAGTCAAGGACTAGGTTTTATGTGTAAAGGAGACTCGTTTCGGGGAGTCTTTCTGGTGTCCTAAGGTTGAGACAGGTAGGAGGTTTCAAAGAAGTGTGTGAGTTGGTAGAGTGCTCGTCGGAAGGGTTTCGGGTCAAGTGGAACGATTCACTGGTCACCAGACAGACCGGTTGTTCAACCGAGTCTCGAGTCTTGGAAGATTTGGTTTCCGGTGTTATACCGGGATGGTTCTTAATCGAAGGGAAATTGAACTGGTTCAGACCTACTCGTCGATTACACTGAAGTGACCCCTCCACCAGTAGACACGACCGGAAACCACCGAATTAATTCAGACTCTACGAGTTTCAGAGTGTCGACTAGACTTGTGAACAAACTCGTCGGACCTGGTTCACGATCGATTCTTACCCGTCCTCAAATCAGAAAGGGGTGATTATAAGACTGAGATAGTAGAAGAGTAGTTCGAGATCTGGGACATCACCTTCTGTTGTCTTGGGGTATAAGAAAAACTTTTAATAGAGGTAGGAGTGTCGGACCTCTGTCATTGGGATCTAAGAGGAACTCCTAGTTATCTGTACGAGAGGAAAGGAGTGACTGGTTTACAAGGAGGATGATTGGGCTGTCGTGATACGGTAGAGTGATTTGAGGAACCGTTGTCGGTTTGTTACTAGGTCGGGTGTAGTTGGGTACCCTTAGGGTGGTCATTTAGGGTCAAAGAAAGAAAAAAATTCAGAGACCTAAATGTGACGACCACAGACGTCTAAACCCGTCGTTGTAAACTCTTCTCAACGCTACCTTAAGGGAAAATGATAGTACAGGCTACGACTCCTCTGTAGTACCAAGAGGACACAAGCAGGAAAGGTAGTCAAGAGACCATTCTCACACATGTTTTGACCGTAACCCTTTGACCTTTAAATCCTTCTATAAATTCCGTCGGTCGACTGTCCTCTTAGTTTTATATTAAATTCCTTATTCTGTTTTGATATTTTGTGTAAATATTGAGACATCTATTTAATCTCACTACCTTCTTTTTTTTTTCTACTCCTTTTAAGTAGTCATTTCCAATTGGTCGGGTAAACTTCCTTGTCGGAAGTCTCCTAGTCACCCTTGGATGGAGGGTTTGTCGTCAAATCCAACGGGTAAAGAGAAACGGTGTTATGTGCTTCTACAGTCGAGAGTTTGTGTGACGCATGTCTTACGTCATACACATGGTGGTGTAATGGTACCGCTGGTGTGTAGTGTCTTGGAAGTCTTAATTGACCTGAGACGTGTCCCGCTCAGGGTGACGGTGACACCAAGATACCTGTTCAGACCGAAAAGGTTCAGTTGTAAAATAAAGTTTTGGACTGAGAGTCCGAGTGTGTGAGGAGAGACTAATACTTTTATTAAGTATACTCACTTTTACAAGACAGGGGTTCATATCAACTATCACTTGTAAAGCCCTACTCCTCCCTGTTTAGATTGTGCAACTCTTATTTTTCTCTAAGATAAGAACTAATCTTATAGTAGAACCATGACTAGTGTTCAAACACGAGGATTGTGTGTCACTCCTCTCTTTCGGAATGACGTCCCGGTGTGTTCCTCTTTTCTGTTTGTGTGTGTTTTTCGACTCGTGGGTCTTTTGAAAGTCGTTTCACGAAAAGATCCTTTCGACTCCCTCACCGGACCAACGCAGACCCCAGTCTCAGAAACAAGGACTCCAGTCCAGTACCAGTTCAGTGCTACAAGAACACCACCACCACCAAATCAGTGACTCAGTTCAGACTGAGGACGCCGGGGTACCTGACATCGGACGGTCCGAGGAGACAGGTACCCTGAGGTCCGTTCTTATGACCTCACCCAACGGTAAAGGAAGAGGTCCCCTGGAACGGTTGGGTTCTTAGTTTGGGTCCAGGGGACGTGACGTCTGTCCAAGAAATGACTACCTCGATACTCCCTTCGGTATTACAACGACATTTGGAGGGGGGTTTTGTTTACGATGGGAGTCAAGACTGTCCTTTCGTAGTCCAGGGTCCGTGGTGGGAGATGGAGACCCCAGGTCCGGGTCCGGTCCTCCTCCCCCAGGACACACCAGTCTCATAGCCCGTGCTTCAGCCCCAGGAGGCAGGTCACGGGTCGGGACCGACTCCCCCGTCCAGAGTCACCCGTCGTGGAGTCTCGACCCAGGTTCTGAGGTTGGTTGTAAATAGAGAGACCCACGGACCACGGGTCCTGGGTCGACCCGGAGTCCGATAAGTAAATTCGACGTCTCTCTGTGAACATTGTTAAAGGTTGGCTCAATTTTGGATCAAGTGTTGTTAATGAGAGAAACTCTCTCCAGGGTTGGTGTCTCCGTTCGGACTTTACTACACATTCTAGAAACGTGTGGTTGGATTGGAGGACGGTAGAGGACCCCCACCTGTTGGCTAGTCACGACCTGGTTCACACCTTTGCGCTTGCCTCTCTGTCCTCGACCCTTCGAGAATGGAATCATCGGGCCCAGTATAGGAGGTCGACGGGTCCGGAGACCCCTGGTACGGGTATAACAGGAGACGTCGAATATCCAGTACCTCCGTCCCTGACCTCTCTCCAAGTGACGAAACACAACCTTTCTTGGGGACCTCTTCCCTTTCCGATGGGTTAGGTCGTAAGACCGGACCTCTTACGGTGCCTGACATATCAGGTGCCCCAGCGTTTCGCAGTCTATACCGACTCGCTCAAAGTGAAAGTGAAGTCGACGAAACACCGGACCTAGACCGGACACCCGTGGGCACCGTTCCCGAGACCCTGAGACACCCTGTGTGCGGGGTTTGACAGGACCCCGGGTAGAGTGGACGGACGGGACTCCGGACTCCCGGACCTATCGCGTACCTCTTTCGGAGACAGGGCCTGAGTAGCTGAGCCCGCTCCTGACGACGGTCCAAGGACAACCGCCTCGTACTGGAGATTGGGATCAGATTCCCAGGGTGATTTCCAGAATGTTATAACTGACACGCGGGTGGGGAGGGGATCATGTCAGAGGAGGTGGGTAAAGATGAGAAAGGGTCAGGGGTCTGAAGGGATCTTCTTTGTTTCTGATTCTCAATTAGAATATTTGTTTTAATTCAAAGTATGGATTACATAGGTGAACATGAGAAATAAACCTCGGGAGATTTAATAAGAGTGTTTTTACTTGCAAAAACAGCACACAACGTTCGTACAAAAGTTAAATAGTGGGAAAATTCAACAAAAAACAGACAAAAAACAAACAAAAACAGACACGATCCAGAGGGAACAGTACGGACCGAAGAGAGAGCGACAGGACTCACCCCTGACGAGAGAACAACACCTCGTGTCCGAGGTCCGCGTGTCCGAAGTCCTCGACATTGAGCGTCCGAGATCTCGGGACCCGGTCGTCGACTCCACGTGTCCGATCAACGAGTCGTCGTACACCCCAGAAGGGTCTGGTCCCTAGTCCGGGTACAGGGGACGTGACCGTCCGTCTAAGAATGGGGACCCGGTGATTCCTTCAGGGTAGTGACAGAAAAATAATACCAATGAAAACGAATATAGTACTTCTGAAAATAAAAGTTTTTGTAGTCGTTAAATTTATAAAAACAATAAAACCAACACTCTTCCTTTTCCTCTTCCTACAATACTGATTATAAGAGTAATTCCCGGTTCATAGGGAAATTTTTATAAACTTATTTATCCTTTTATTGTCGTCCACAAATTCTGTTGATTAGATAATTTGTTAAGATTTATAAAGATTTATACAAACAGTTTTACCTGACTAATTAAAGAATCCCATTACTATCTTTAAAAGGGGGTCTTTACTATATCTCATCTTTATTGGACTAGGTCAGTATTTACCTTGACTCATAAAACATTACGTGTACACTAGTAAATACAGAGTTTTTGGAATCTTGTAAAACCTTCACTATTACTACCATGTAGTTACTAATTCAGTAAAATTGTTTAAAGTAAGTGTTTTACAGACAAGTAGTGTATTACTTGAACGTCAACAAAAGACTCTTTTCCCCGTGCAAGTTAATTACAATCAATGTCTTGAAATTTTCTTAAACACTAATTTAAACAATACATGACAATTACTAAAGTTACCACCTCTTAAGTGACTGAAAATTATATCGAAGTTAAACGGTTCATATACACATAAAGAAATTGGTTTGTTGTATAACCTGTAATACTTTCAAAAGGATATCAACTAAGTGCTTGATAAATATTTGCAACGACTTATGAATGTTATTAATTTGTCCTATTTAATACATTTTGTTCCTTTGCCCTGGTTGAATACTTATAGTGAGACAATTCACGTATCATGGAGTTTGTAGGATTGATTTAAGACGACTGATATTCATCATACTCGATAATAACAATACCTGATTTAGAGACACAGGGGTGTATTTAAATATACAACTTTGGGACTGGAGGTCACTCTACCAGGGTTCTCCAACCCGGAAACCCTCCATTAATCTAGTATTCCCACCTCAAGGGTACTGTAATGGTAGAAAGATTTGTCTCCTTATCTCGATCAGGAAAGAGAGAAAGACGGTGTACTTCTATTTGATGTTCCACCGTTTCAGATCCATTTTGTGCAAGTGGTCTTGGACTGGAACGACTTAGGACTGGAACTGAGAGTTGGAAATCTGATACTCTTTGTTTATTAATAACATATTCGTGGGAGTAGGTTCCATAAGACAATGACGTGCAGATTGACGGACTTCGTGGACAATAATACCTAAAACTCTCATTCTAAAGAGAAATCGATACATCAATTATCTTTCCTCGGTGTCTAGGAGGGTTTTTGTAACGGGACCTCTCAATTTATCCGTTCCTTTTGAAATAAGTTCTGTAACACTATTTCCAGTTCTGATAACGTTCCTCTTTCTAACTTGAGTTGAGAGGACTTTGTTCATTGACCCCTATACCCCTAAACATTTGTGACTCACTCGATTACTCTTCCATTGTGTCCGGGAGTCGGAGTTCCAAGGGTAGACACGAATCAGTAGCCGTGAACACCTTTACATCGAAGACGGAAAGGTGTGTCTGACCCTATTTCCCTGGGTAAAAAGTCTAATAGTGAAACTCCTTCCACCCGAGTGTCCAAGACCTCGTTCTGTAAGGACCCAACATTTTACAAGTGTGTAGTAGTACCATCTCTTCCTTAACTGTGTGGAAGATTTGATCTACCAGTTTCTTATTCCTCTAGTCCTTTTTCACAGACGTTCTTTAACCCTCTAACCCTAAATATAAATGTGTGACAATATATGTTTTATCTGTTGATTATTCTGAGATGATATGTTGTGTCCCTTGAGATGAGTATTGAGATACACGACACGAATCAGTAGTCAGCACGGGTTTAGAAACACTGGGGTAAGTGACATTAGGTAGTCCGAGGAGACAGTTATGAGATATTAACTATATATATATTTCTCAGATTTTACTCACATATATACATTGACTAAGTGAAACGACACGTCGTCTTTGATTGTGTTGTAACATTTCGTTGACATTAGGTTCTGTTTAATCAAAAATTTTTACAGACTTCAAATATGTTTGACACCCCTGATAATTCCGGGAAAAGGATTTCGGGATCAAGAACGAATAATTGAGAACTATCTTTCCGTTTTCATTTGTTTTCTTTTAGACAACTAGACCATCTGTGCGTGACGATTAGCAAAATGTAACACCAAATAAGTACTTCTTTGAGACTTATTTACTTCGTCATTTTTATTAGGGAGTCGTAAGAACTAGTATGGAAGAATAATTATGTAATGTTAAGATGTAAAATTACTTCCTGTTTATGCTCTTACTGTTGTTTAGTTTCGAAAACCTACAAAACGAGTTACTATAATGTCATATACAATATTACTGAACATTACCATTGTCACACTCCCCGATCTTCAGTACGGTCTGAAGATAGCCGAACCCTAGACGGACTCTGTGGGTCCGGGGACTTGTGTATGTCTATGCACGAATAAGGATAAACGTTCACATGATCGGTCCCATTTTAACTTCTGTTCAATAAGTTTATGTCAAAGAACAACAACAAGTCAGTGATTCAGCACAGGCTGAGAGACACTGAGGTACCTGACGTCGTACGTTCCAAAGGATCAGGAAGTGACTAATACCATAGACATAGTATTAATTTAGGTAATCACTCATGAACCGTCGTGAATAGAGAGTAACTTTTATAAAGGATATATTATGTCAGACGGTCTACATTCTCACATTAATTTATTCAGGACTAGAATGAAAATTTAGATTTCGTCAGTGACACACTGTGACGACAACAAGTCAGTGATTCAGTGCAGGTCAAGAAACGTTGGGGTACCTGACGTCATACGGGTTGAAGGGACAGGAAGTGATAAAGGACCTCAAACGAGTTTAAGTACAGGTAACTCAGTCACTACGATTGATGGATGGAGGTTGATGGAGTAGGAAACGACGGGAGAAGAGGAAAACAGAAGTTATAAATGGTCGTAGTCCCTGAAAAGGTTACTCGGACTAGAAGTTTTGTCCACCGATTTTATAACCTTGAAGTCGAAGCCAGTAAGGTTACTCATAAACGGCATCTAAAGGAAATTCTCACTGACCGAACTAGGGGAACGTCAGTTTGCCTGAGAGTTCTCAGAAGAGGTTGTGGTGTCAAGTTTTCGGAGTCAAGAAACCGTGAGTTGGAAGAAATGTCAGGTTGAGAATGTAAACATGTTGATGACCTTGTTGGTATACTGGATCCTGGAAATGTCGTTTCACTACAGAGACGAAAAATTATGCGACAGATCGAACCAGTATTGAAAGGAAGGTTCCTCATTTGCAGAAAATTAAAGTACCGACGTTAGTGGTAGACACCACTAAAACCTCGGGGGTTTTATTTCAGTCGGTGACAACGATGACAAAGGGGTAGATAAACGGTGCTTCAACTTTCCGGCAACGACTTGTTACGCTTCTGGAGACCTAAGAACCGGAGGCCTCCTCTTCTTAAGTTAGGTCCCGGTCTCTACTCCGAACTAGTAAGTCTCGACAACACTTTATTTCAAAATAATTTCATATTTCCTCTATCTCTTTCGAAGACTGTATCCGTAGTCTTCCCCCATCGTTCTCATGGAGGAACGATCACAATCGGTACCTCAATGTATGAGAGATTAATCAATAATGTCACTTAGTTTTCTTGTAGACCTCCAATATTTCTGGAGTGATCTGGATGAGGGTATTAAATGTGGAATTGTATTGTCCTAATCGGTCTTCGAAAAAAAGGTCTCTGACAGGAGTTCGTCCTGTGTAATAACGACATTATAGGCTTCCTTACATCTCCCTGTGTTTTCAAACAGGAAAGAAGGAGTAACTCTTAAGGTCTCGGGAGAGAGGAACCCCTGGGGACCTGAAGAATAGTTGGAAGGATTATTACTGAGAGAGTTCCACTACCCTGGTCTACGGTACTAGAAGCAAAAGACTTACAAATCGAAATTCGGTTGAAAAAGTGAGAGGAGAAGGTCAAAGTAGTTTTCCGAGAAATCAAGAAGGAGTTAAAGACTGTATTCTCACCACGGTGGACGTATAGACTCCAATAACTATAAAGAGTACTGTTAGAACTAAGATCGAACACGAAGGAGGTCGGGTCGTGAAGAGTACTATATGAAACGTATATTCAATTTATTCATCCCACTGTTATATGTTGGAACTACATGAGAAAAAGGATAAACCTTGGTCAGACGACAAAGTACAGATGAAGAGTGACAACGAAGGACTACACGTATGTCCAAACAGTTCTCCGTCTAGTCCACCAGACCATAAGGGTAGAGAAAGTCTTAAAGGGTCAAATAACGCTAGGTGTGTGAGGTTCCGAAACCGTATCAGTTATTTCGTCTGTATCTACAAAAGAACCTTGAGAGAACGAAACACCTACTAGGTCTCCTACAACCGTCAAACTAGAGACTAAGGAGACGAAAAAGATTTTGGTCGAACGTGTAGACCTTCAAATGTCAAACACATAACGACTTCGGAGCGAACCTCTTAAAACTCGTAATGTCTCACTTCATTCAGTCTTTCTCTTTGTTGTTCACAACGTATATATTTCTTATATCTTTTACGATGATTACGTACATAAACGTTCCGTCCTTATCTCTATGTCCGTATCTCTTCTCTGAAGACCTGTGTCACCCGCGTCCTCTTTTATGTTACTTGACTCTCTTATCGTGACTTTATGTATGTAATGGTATACATTTTATCTATCGATTACAATTGAATATATATTGTATTCCTCGTGTTTGACCACGATACACTGTTGGATCTTCCCACCGTACTCTATCTTCCACACTCCCCCCAAATTCCTCCTCCCCTGTATACATATGAATACCGACCAAGCAACTACATACCGTCTTTGGTTGTACTATGACATTACGTTAATAGGAGGTTTATTTTTACTTATAAAAAATTTTAAATTTAAATAACAAAATTAACCTCCCTTAATGAAATGTTATAACACAACCAAAACGGTATATAGTTGTACTTAGACGGTGCCCATATGTCCACAAGGGGTAGGACTTGGGGGGCGGGTGGAGGGAGGGGTATAGTAGGGAGACCCAGTAGACTCACGTGGTCGGGGTTCGTAGGATATAGGACGTAACTTGGACCTGACCGTTAAGTAAAGAAATATACTAAAATATGTACAAAGTTACGGTAAGAGGGTTTAGTAGGGTGGGAGAGGGAGAGGGTGTCTCAGGTTTTCTGAAAAGATATGTAGACACAGAGAAAACGACAGAGCGTGTGTCCCAATAGTAATGGTAGAAGGATTGAAGATATATATACACAATCATAAGACATAACCACAAAAAGAAAGACCGAATGAAGTGAGACATATTATCCGAGGTCAAAGTAGGTGGAGTAATCTTGACTAAGTTTACATAAAAAAATTGCTAACTCATTATGAGGTAACACATATACATGGTGTCTAAAGAATAGGTAAGTAGACGACTACCTGTAGATCCAACTAAGGTACAGGACCGATAATCTTTGTCACGACGTCACTTGTGACCACATGTGCAACAGAGAAAGTTAAGACCAAAGGAGCCACAGATACGGGTTGTCACCTTAACGACCCAGTATTCCGTTTACTTATTAAAAAAATTTGTTCAGGGAAAATTTTAACGGACTTTTTTGTATGAATCCTTATTTGGACTGATTCCTCCGTTTTGTTGATATACGACTGTTTATAATTTGTACCTCTTTCCTTTAACTTATACTAAGTTTGTTTACGTTAGTATGGGTACTGTAAACTGACTTCATTAATTATAACAAGTTTACGGGTGTGATGTCTTTCGTTAGGTGTCTAAATTACCTCAGAGACAGTTCAGTAGATACCGTAAAAAGTGTCTTGACTTTGTTTATAGGGTTTTATATAAGTCTTTGTAAATTTTTTTTTTTGATATTTTGATTAGGATACCATTTACTAGTTTCGTCCTCGGTATTGGAAGTGTCTGAAGTCAGTTACGATGTTTTAATACAATTAGTCTTGTCTTACCATAACCGTGTTTTTGTCTGTACGCCTAGTTACCCTGTCTTTATTGGTGTGTATAGATACCAGAGAATTAGAAGTTGTTTACTCCGTTCTTATGTGTTGCTTCTTTTCTATCAGAGTAGGTGTTTACCACAACCCTTTCGACCTTTCAGGGTACATTTAACTACTTCAAGTTTTCAAATGGGAGTGTGGTATGTGTTTTCTTTTAACTTTTGCCGAATTTCAGAATTTATGTTCTGTACTGTACTATTAGTTTGAGTATTCGAAAAGGTGCCGTTTCGTTTGGTATTTGTTTTACTTTTTGTTAGATGTCTTACCCTCTTTTGTAAACGTTTACCAAACTTATTATTTCCTAAGTAGAGGTTTTATATGTTTGTCGAGTATGTTGAGTTATTGTTTTTTTGTTTCTCGGTTTAGTTTTTGACTCGTCTTCTGGATTTATTTGTGAAAAGGTTTCTTTTGTATCTCTACTGAGTATTCGTATTTTTTACTACAGGTTGTAGTGATTATTTCTCTTTACGTTCAGTTTTGATGTTGCTACATGGTGGAGTGTTATCAGTCCTACCAATAGTAATTTTACAATTATTGTTTACGACCTCTCCCGTACTTCTTTTACCTTGTGGGGGTGGGGTATGACAATTACTCTGATATTTAACCACTTCGGTAATACCTTTTCTCGTCAATGAAATTTTTGAGTTTTATCTTGATGACACAACGATAACAAGTAAATGAATCAGTACAGGTTGAGAAACACTGGGGTACCTGACATCGTAACGTCTCAAGGAACAAGAAATGATAGAGGGTCTCAACCGAGTTTGAATACAAATAACTCAGCTACTACGGTAGGTTGGTAGAATGGGAGACAATAGGGGAAGAGGAGGGCAAAAGTTAGAAACGGTCGTAGTTCCAGAAAAGTTTACTCAGTCAAGAAGCTTAGCCCACCGGTTTAATAGCTTTGAAGTCGAAGTCGTAGTCAGGAAGGTTACTTATAAGTCTCAACTAACTGACCAAACTAGAGGTCTAACGAGTTCCCTGAGAGTTCTCAGAAGAGTTTGTGGTGTCAAGTTTTAGTAGTTGAGAAACGGTGAGTCGGTAGAAATGTATACTTGAGAGTGTAGGTGTGTACTGATACCTTTTGGTGTCGGAAGTGATATGCCTCAAACCAACCAGTTCACTACAGAGACGAAAAGTTATGTGACAGATCCAAACAGTTTCGTAAAGAGAGTTCCTCGTTCACAGAATTAAAGTACCGACGTCAGTGACAGACGTCAGTAAAACCTCGGGAGGTTTTTCGTCTCTGTAATGGAACGGTTGTTTCCAGGCTGATCAGTTCCGATACCAAAAAGGTTATAAGTACATACCTACACACTCAACCTGACTTCCTTCGACTTACGGCTTCTTAACTACGAAACCTTGACACTACAACTTCTAAGAACTCGCAGGGAACCTGACGTTCCTCTAGGTCGGTCAGGTAAGATTTCCTCTATTTGGGACCCACAAGAAACCTTCCTTACTACGATTTCGACTTTGAGGTGATGAAACCGGTGACTTGACTGGACTTGACTTTTATTTCAGAGTAACAAAGGTAACAAAGGGGTAGATAAAGAATGCCTCACTACCCTGGTCTACTGTAAGTCAAGTCAAGTCAAGTCAGTGAGTCAGCACAGGCTGAGAAACGATGGGTTACCTGACGTCGTGTGGTCCGGAGGGGTAGGTAGTGGTGGAGGGTCTCAAATGAGTTTGAGTACGGGTAAGTCAGTCACTACGGTAGGTTGGTAGAGTAGAAATCAGCTGGGGAAGAGGAGGGCGGGAGTCAGAAAGGGTCGTAGTCCCAGAAAAGTTTACTCAGTCGAGAAGCGTAGTCCACCGGTTTCATGACCTCAAAGTCGAAGTTCTAGTTAGGAAGGTTACTTATAAGTCCTGACTAAAAGAAAATCCTACCTGACGAACCTAGAGGAACGTCAGGTTCCCTGAGAGTTCTCAGAAGAGGTTGTGGTGTCAAGTTTTCGTAGGTAAGAAGTCACGAGTCGAAAGGAACATCAGTTTGAGAGTGTAGGTATGTACTGATGATCTTTTTGGTATTGGAATTGATCTACCTTGAAACAACCATTTTATTACAGAGACGAAAAATTACACGACAGATCCAACGATTAATAGAATTAATATTATTGTCTATAGTAATAGAATAAAGGAGTTACGACTCCAAATTCGATCGTAAAAAAAAAGAATGAGAGAAGCAAGTGGAAATCAAGGAATAACGAAAGACGGTACTGTCACCACAACGTCATCGTTAATGATCCGGAAGTCACATTTTGAGACTTTGGAGTAAGAATAAAAGTCATTTGTAGGTCGAGGTAAGAGGACTTAAGGACCTTATGCAGAAATCAGACTATTTAATAGTCGTGAGTATAGGTTTCTTCTCGTCGTTAATTTAAGACAAGGTATACGAAGTCCCTCTTTGTTACCACTAGTAATTAGAATTCGGGTAGGCAGACCGGGTACCAGTTTTCCTGTCTCCCATACTTTTGCTCACCACTCAATTAGGTTCCTAGTTTTCTTCGGTATTTCTACTACGGTTCATAGAACTGGAAATTTAACTTACAAATCTTTATTACACTAAATTTCCTTCCCATATTTTTGATGGAACCCCACTAAAGAAATGGGGTAAAGATACGACTCCCAGATACGACTCTCGAAACGTGAAAGGAGGAGAAATTATTTAGCATAAGTCAATGATGGTACTCGTAAACATACAAGTGCTTAAGGTAAGAAACCGACCCACCTGTTCTTGAGCCTAAGGACAGAGTAGAAAACCCCCGAGCAGACCTTTAGGACTTACGGACAAGTTCCATTCGTGTGAGTGAGAGTTTAGACAGTAAGTGAAGAGTAATGGATTAGGTCGACGTACCAGAGAACTCGGTGAGATAAAGTGTTCGGACATACTCAAGGTTTCCGTCTTTCTCACTCATCTGTCGTAGGAGTCATAATCGGTCGTCTGACTGGATCCAACGACTCGTTTTAGAGACGATCCGACGACGGAGTCACTCTTGGCGTCCTATAGATGGTAAACAGAAAGGATTGTAAATCTCCAATACTCTAAAAAGTGAATTCCATCCTAGTAAAGCCTCACACACATTTCTGATAATTGGAACACGTGATGTATCGAACGAAATCCCCTTGAGGTCAAGTCCGTGGGTTACTAGTTCTCGTGTCGTTCAGGTGGTTGACTCCGAGAGTGAGACATAGATAGAGATCCACCTTTCCTTCCATCTCTGTCCTTCTCCTGTTGTCAGGTCCCATCGACCTATTACCACGAGTTCTGGTCCACGTGAGGTCTCAACTCCCTTCGTATGAAATACCCACAAAGAAACGAGGGTGACACGTTCCACCCCTGTGGGAGGTACCCTTCTTGGTCTCTTTTCTCCTTCTCGTGACCTGCGACCAGAACAGAAAGTCTACCCTCGGTGGAGAAGCACGGATGTGGGTCGAGTCTCACCTACGGAAACCGTTCATATGACTTCTTGATCTTCTTCAAACTGGGAAGCTGGAACAATTTCTTCCCATACTAGAAAAAGACGTGGTTCCGTATCGGAGTTATCCTAGATAGACTACCACTTTTTACCGGGGGACTCCCAAGTGAACTAATATTACGGTAGGAGGTTGATCTGGAGAAAACATCTCTTCTTCCTTTTACCAGTCTTCACGGTATATATGTCCAAAACAGAACTCTCTCTTTTGGGACAATAGGTCCTCAACACCCGAACGATGAAGGTACGACGGATGTTGAAGGAGGTTCAGGAGTCCAGGTTTGACATCTGGAATTGGTCTCGACGGGTTTGGATCGGGTGTCCTCGGAGGTGTTAGAGACCATTACGGAACCCGTGGTCGTCGTCGAGGACGGGGTCACCGAGGATTGGGTTGTGACCAGTAGAGATCCGATATAGGAGGGGAGGAAGGTAATGTTCTTCGAGGATTACCCCTGAACCCTCGGTGTCCGCAGGTACAAGGAAAGGGGGAGGCTCTAAAATCAGTTTAATTTAATCTGGATCCTTCGAAATGACTTCTAGGACTGTTAATCTATTCACAAAAGGTCCCAGATTTGGTTAGAAACTTTACCGTGCCTTTCTATAATACGACTGGTCGTCGGAACGACTGTTACTTTCTTCATCATTAATTTTTACGGGTCCCTACCCCTCTACTCACCATACGATAACCGTACGTCCCCTCTGGACTGTCACTTAGTCGGACCAATGGATGTCCCGAGGTCCATCACGGGTATCGACTAGGATTAACCCGTGTACTGTTTCTGTCACCCCTGACCTTCTCTCAAGTGAAAAAGTGAACGTAACTCCTTCCGAATTTCAGTCCTTGATTCGGGAATCTGATGAGGTCTGATAGACCTCACTGAGTCCTTTTCCTCCTTTAAGTGTGTCGAAAAGATCTTTCCGAGTCCTTCCGTGACTCTTTCGTGTGATTAAACCTGGGTCTACGAAGTTTGAATAAGAATTTCTGTTTAAATAATGAGTCAGTCGAGGTAGGACAGACTGAGACACACTGGGGTATCTGTCGTCGGGTGGTCCGAGGGGACAGGGACCCTAAGAGGTCCGTTCTTATGACCTCACCCAACGGTAAAGGAAGAGGTCAGGTACTTTCACTTTTCAGTTTCACTTCAGNTTTAAATAATGAGTCAGTCGAGGTAGGACAGACTGAGACACACTGGGGTATCTGCCGTCGGGTGGTCCGAGGGGACAGGGACCCTAAGAGGTCCGTTCTTATGACCTCACCCAACGGTAAAGGAAGAGGTCAGGTACTTTCACTTTTCAGTTTCACTTCAGTGAGTCAGCACAGGCTGATAAACGTTGGGGTACCTAACGTCGGATGGTCCGAGGAGGCAGGTACCCTAAAAGGACCGTTCTCATGACCTCACCCCACGGTAACGGCAGAGGTGGTCTATAAGTCTCCTTTGAGGTTTTGACCGGAAACGGAGGGTATATCTAAATCTCCCGGAACAAATTCCTTTCATTATGACGAGTTTTATCAGACCTCAATTTTGAAGGGAACTCCAGGAGGAGTGGTAACATACGTTGTGTTTCTTGTGACTGGACTTCTTTTTTTACCTGTCTTTCCAACTAGTACGGGTCGACCAGGGTCGACCAGAGGTCTTAAGGAACGGGGTCGGTAAATTCTTTATTGATGTGGTTATGTCATAACATTTCATTTTATTTTTAAAAAATTTTTATTTATTTTTTAATTTTTTTTTTATTATTGATGACACTTGTGAAGGGACCGAAGGGACACCGAGTCTGCCATTTCGTAGACGGATGTTACGTCTTCTGGACCCAAGTTAGGGACCCAGCCCTCCTAGAGGACCTCTTCCTTTACCGTTGGGTGAGGTCGTAAGAACGGACCTTTTAGGGTACCTGTCTCCTCTGACATCCCGAGGTTAATGTCAGGTACCCGAGGGTTTCTCAACCTCTGTTGACTCACTGAAGTGAGAGAGGTCTGTTGGAACCTCTTCTTGTCCGGGGGAATTGTCATCTACAGGTGTATATACGGATGTATATGAATGAGAAAAGGACCCAATCACGTCGTCGAGTGATTAGACTGACGACGGGGAAGAACGGAGTAACTTCCACTTAGACAAGGTATTTCACGGTCACAGGAAGAAAAGGACTTGGACCGACGGAGATTGAGGGAATGGGATGTGACCATTCTCGACGGTGTAGTCCTAAGAATTTGTCTTTAGTCCTTCTTGGATTTCTTTTTCTCTTATCTCCATTCTCTTTCCGACTGCGAGAGTAATACCGGGATGTCCCTCAATTGAAATCCCGATGTTTCCACCCTCTTGTGTTCGTTTGTGGATCTCAGACAAAAACGACACCGGTCCTACCTGTGAAGTTCCCTGTTGCGGGGGTTCCGTTCGTCTCCGGTGGTGGTTCCGGAACGGGGTGAACGTTCCCTCTAGTGACCTTTTCATTATAGGAGTCCCTGTATCCAAAGTCCCCAGTCTTTGAGTCTGTGTTCTACTCCTAAATGTCCCGGGTCCCGAAGGGTGAAACCGAAGACAGGAGTACTGGTGAGCCCTCGGAGTCCACTGAGATTGATCTTCTCCGGTAGGACAATTTAAGGATGTCCTATGTCTTCGGTGAAAGAGTTGGTAGGACACATTACGCCCAGGAAGATGATTCAGTCGATGATTTCCACCGTAAAGACCTTTCGGTTAATGTTTTAAGAAATGTGTTGTCGACTCAACATTGACCCTAAGAGAAGAAAAAAGAGTACACATATAAATGTACTCGAGTCAGCACAGGCGGAGAGACTGAGTCGCTGGGGTACCTGACGTCGGGCGGTCCGAGGAGACAGGTTCCCTAAAAGGTCCATTCTTATGTCCTCCCCCAACGGTAAAGGAGGAGGTCCCCTAGAGGGGGTGAGTCCCTAGCTTGAAGGTAGAAAACGTTGACGGACGTAATCGTCCGACTAAGAAAAGATGACGCGGTGGACCCCTAGGGTTCACTCGTGTCCCACGGACCGGACGACCGGCACCCCACTTCCAGCCACCGTCGTTTTGGGGTCCTCCATTCCTTACCCCTCCCGCTAGTGAGGTCCGGCCGACTGCCCGAGGAGGGAACCACTCCGGTTCCCTAGGGGGTGTGAGACAGGTGCTCCCTGCGTCGTACGACGGGGTTTCAAGACTACCCCTCTGCGAGGAGCTCCCGGGTCACCCGGCCATCACCCCGATTCCTGTGGTCGACCAGTATAGCCCCTACCGACACCGTGGGAGTGGAGGTAGGGGGCCGGGACCGCCCGCCGCCATATCCGTGCCATCGGTCGTCCACTGGGCACGTGTGAGTCTCCTCCGTGGTGGTACCCACCCGTCCCCGCGGCCCCCGTGTCCGGAAGGAGGACCAGGTCGTGCGCTGTAGCCGCCTGTCTTCCGGGTTTCCAGTTGTCTCGCCCCGGTTCCACCCGACCCCTTCGCTCTACATGGTCCCACGTCGGGGTCCCTAGTCTCCTGCCCTGCCTGCTCCATGGTTGTCGCATGCCGGTGCATCCGGGGACACCGTTTCTGCGCCGTTCTCCGTGTCTTGGGTGCCACCTCCACCCCGCCGGGGCTCGCTGTCTCTCCCCGGGCCTTCGGTAAGTGTTACTGGGCATTCACTCCGTCGAAGGCGCAGTGCGGTGCCTTAGAGTGACGGTCCTCGGAGGTCGTGTCCTCGCCAGGGGACCGTGGGGGCCTGCAGATGACGGAAAGGACCGGGGGTACCCGGGAGTAGAACCCCGGACGCGGGTGGTGGTGGTTGTGGGTCTCGGTGTCGACCGGGACCTCTTGTGAGAGTGGCTCATGGCCGCGGAGGTGCCGGGAGTGTCCGTTGAACGAGACGGGTCGAAGGGGGGAGTCCCTGACTCCCGCGAAGAGACGGGTCTCTACGGTGGTCGGTCCCTCCGGTCCCTTTCTGCGGGTGTACTCCGCTCCCGCCAATCCAGGATTTGTCCCATTCTCCCCCGACCCGCCGGTGGACACACCCCGCCCGCCCTCCGTCCCTTCGGCCTTCACTACCCCTTCCCGTTGTTTGTCCGCGTCTCTCCCGGCCCCGTGTCCCCGAGGACGCGACAGTCCACTAGTGTTACTGGGTCAGTACCGGTCAGTGGATCAAAAGTTCATCCTTATAACGATAAAAATTTGTTTTTGTGCAAGTGTGGACAATGGGAATATATATGTTAGTCGACTGACTCATCTTACTAAACTTAAACAAAGTACTTATATTTCTATAAAACGACGAAATAAAAGGTTTCCATATGATGTCTAAATGTTAGGTTTGTGATTGTCTCTACTTAAAGTCCACAAGTCACGTAAGTAGTGGAAAACCATTAAAAAAAAAAGAAAATACAAAATAAGTAGGACAACTCATACATTACCCAGGATTAAAAGAACTTATGCATAAAAAGGACTCCTGATTACTATAATACGTTCATTCAAAAACCCAGTAGGGAAAGAAAACGGGTAAAAACAACCCAATAAACGGAAATGTAATTTGAAGAAATATTAACCCTGATACTCAGAATCTTATTATATATAAAGTTTATTGAAAGAGGTATGAAACCGGACACATAATTAGTGTTTTACGTAAACCATTCGTCTTCAAGAATAAGTATTATATAAAGGTAAGGAATATAAAAGGATACATCAATAATGAAAAGTTTAGGACCAATTCTTTATTAAGGATAAGGTCTACAACTTTTTCAAAGGAATACGAAATAGAAGATTCTCTCTTAAGATAAAAATAAACGTGAATATAGATATTACATAGATCTTATATAAATACACAAATCACACTCTAACGACAACAACAAATCAGTGATTCAGGGTGAGAAACACTGGGGTACCTGATGTCGGGAGGTCCGAGGAGACAGGTACATTAAAAGGTCCGTTCTTATGACCTTACCCAACGACAAAGGAGGAGGTTCCCTAGAAGGGTTGGGTCATTATCTTGGACACAGGCACAGAGGACGAACCGTCCACTTAGCAACGGTGGACCCTTCGGAAATCATACTCCATCCACCAATGTAATAATAATAAAAAAGACACATGAATAAATTTGTTTGAGTAAGTTAAAGAATTTTTCTCATGTTAAAGGAGAGTGAAGTGACGTCACCTTGTAAAGAATGTGTATTGTATTGAAATATTTCATAATTATATACAAACAGACCGAAGACAAAATAAGACAAAATGACCGAAAAAAAAAAGAAGAAGGATAAAAATGTGATTACGAAGTGTTAGAATAAATAGTTACCAACTATTCTCAGAACTATAGACCACCATTTACTACTACTATGGTGGTTAACTCTATGTATTCCTAAAACGAAATATCTTTGAAAAACACACAATAATTCACCTTCTTAACGAACTCATAATCACAATCAACGAATCAGAACATTTCTGAAACGTTGGGGTACTTGA